>LR738712.1:88300450-88344254 GCA_902687465.1 Secale cereale
AACGTTATGCTCGATTGTGGGTTCATGCCCCTCGATGACTAGCTTGAGTGACAGAAACATGAGTCTAGGGGATGTGCTGTTGCCACAAGGGGGAAAACAACGGTGCTTGTGCCCGCGGGTGCAAGGATTGTTTACTTTACGCAAAGTTCTTTTAATGCAGTTGTCTGTTGCATTGAGTTTACACTATGGGTGGGACTCGCAACTTAATACCAGCGAGATGTTCTGGATAGATATCTCAAGGTGGATGATTAGTAGTAGATATTGATGGATTTCGGTCTACTTACTTTGGCGTACCGCCCATGCTTTGAACCTCAACCTTTCTTGCAATGTAATCAGCATTTGTATGCGCTCGTGGGTCCTGTCAATTGCCTAGCTGTAATTTGTTTACCTCACATAGCTGTTTTATCGTCTTTTGGGAGAGAGACATCACTAGTGAACATCATGAGACTCCGGTCCATATTACCATCATTGATCACATCCACTATTTACTTTTCGCTATTTTATTTACTATTGCAAAATACTATCTATCACTACTATCATATTGCTTTTAACCCTTTGTGAACTACAAGGCCGGAGAGATTGACAACCTCTCTGTACTCGTTGGGAGCAAAGTTATTTGTATCTATGTGCAGGTCCACGTTGATTGCTAATTGCGCCGTTAGCAATTGACACATACTTGTTGAACCTAGGAGTCTCTGGGGATTCGATCCTTGGCATCTTTGCTAGGGGAAAACACTTCTACTTACTGCATCTTACACTTTCCACTTGGGGTAACCAACGAGGGGTTCGAGGCCCATCAAGGAGTATTTTCTGGCGCCGTTGCCGGGGACTCCGCTCTTCAGGATAGGGGAGTTGCATGCTATCTTTTACCTTTGCTTTTTAGTCTTGTTAGTTTACCTTTTATTTTTGCTTTAGTTCCTTTTATCGAAAATCACAAAAATAGTTACCTTGTTCTTTAGTTATCATTATGTCGGGTCCTTTTGTCTTTGACGAGGCAGAAGTTCTCACCTTTAAACAAAGAGGTGGGGAAAGTTTGAAAGATGCTTGGTATAGAATTAATGATTCACAAAAAAGAGCCACCAAGAAGCAACCTACCACTATCTTGCTTAGAAATTTTTATGTTGGAATTACTTCTTGGAATAGGTTTATTCTAGATACTGCTATCAATGGGAATTTCCTAGAGGCCCCAGTTTGGGAGTCTCTTAGTATTATTGAAAATCTTGTTGGGAGTCCCCCTGTTGTTAGCATTCGAGAGGACATCACCCTAGCTCACATTATGAAAAAACTTGAAAAAATAGAGCTAGAGATGCCAAGCACTAATAAGATGAATGAGTTGGATCGAAAGATCCAAGGGAATTTGAATAGACTTGATAGCTCCATGCATAAAATTTTCAAAATTTTGGAGACTGTCAAATTCCATGATTCTGACTCTTCTAGGATGGACAAGATTGAGGAAATATTTTATACCTTAGGAACTACTTTCTCCTTGATCAAAACCAAAAAGGTAGAAACTCCGGCAAAGAGGGAGCCTAAGTTCGTTCACGTTCCAAAGGCTCCCCGTTCTAAAAGCAATCCACCTATTGCCAAAGGGGTTGAAACTGTAAAGACTTTGGAAGAAACACCTATCATTGAATCTCCCCTTGACTTTTATCCTTTTGGTCTTATACCTAGAAGTATCTCTATGAGGCCTTTATTTGAGAGTCCTCTCAAGACTAGTTGTATTATTGAAGAGCTTTTTGATGATCTTGATGATGGTTCAATTGATACAACTTGATCTATGCATTATGCCTAGCTTAAAGGCATAAAAGAAAGCGCTTTTGGGAGGCAGCCCACATGAATAAAATTTTTGCTTTTGTTGTGTCTTGATGTTGTTTACTGCTGTAGCATCATCATTGTATCCTTGCTTTTCATATTTGTGCCAAGTATAGCCTCTGATTGCTAGAAAGTTCAAAAGTTGTGAGGTGCTGTCCAGGAAACAGATTATGTCCTTGGATAGAAAAATTCGTATAAAATCACCAGATCATCTTTTTGGTCTGAATTTTTTCGACAGCGTTCTCTATATAATTGTCTTTCGTGCGTCAGTTCTGAGTTTTTTGATTTGAGTCGCAGAAGTATCCCGAACAGGTCAATTACTGCCTGCTGTTCTGTTTTTCACAGATTCTGTCCTGTTTTGCCTTACCTTCACTTTGCAAATTAAGAACTTGCTTTTTCTTTGCAAAAACCTTTTGGCAATCTTGAGAAACAGTAGAACTTCAAGAATATCCTTATTTCCAGCAAGGTATAATTATTTTATTAAGGGTACTAACCTCGCTAATCAGATTATGATGAGTTGTGTATGAAGGGAGTTTTCAAGTGTGCGAGGGAAGATGATAAAAAGATTCAGGAGTGTCAAGCGCTCAAGCTTGGGGATGCCCCCGTGCACCCCCAAGAAATATTCAAGGAGACTCAAGCGTCTAAGCTTGGGTATGCCCCCGTGCATCCCCTTCTCCATCAACATTATCAGTTCGTCTTTCGTTCCGCTATATTTTTATCACTTCATATGTTATGTGCTATGCTTGGAGCGTCTTGCTTTTAGTTTTCTTTTTAGTTTTTCATAACGAGTCGGAACCCAGCATTCCTTTATGTGGGAGAGAAACACGCTCCACCTCTACCTAGAACATTACATAGAATTTTCATGTCCATCTATGTTGTGTGTGTTCTTTATCTTTTAATAGCTACTATCATACTCTGCTCTTAGTATTCATGCTTATCTTTTCAAGAGCTTTTATTTAGTTGGTTGCTTGAACTCTCGTTAATTACCATGCTCACCTTATTAAGAGAGTTTGCTTCCGTTGCATGGGTTAATGTGTCTATGATAAAGATGCTACTTTCATGATGGTGCTTAGTAGTTCAGGTTTTCTTTTGGTTAATCTCAAATAGCTGGGGGTTCCCAATGTGTTATTGGAATACCAACTTGGTTTGTTTGCCTATGATATGGTATGGTTTAGTAGTATCTTCCTTCGAGAATTTATTTTGATTGACTTGGCGTATGCTCACGCATATTCAAGACTGTAAAGAAAGTCTGTCAAGCCTTCATGATCTTTTGTTTCTAAGTAGCGATATAACTACCATGCCTGATTCAATATTGTTTTGTCGCTCTGCATGATTATGACCGTCATTGCTCTCTTAGTTGGTCGCTCCCAGTCTTTTGCTAACCTCCACCTGCACTAAGCAAACTAACCATGCAATACATAGCTCATGGAAAAGTAGCCTAAAAACTATTGTGGTAAAGAATATGTTGCCTATGTATCTTATTTCTTATGAGTTGCTTGCTGAGCGGTAACCATGTTTCTGGGGATGCCATCAACTGTCACACTTTTGTTGAATATCATGTGAGTTGCTATGCATGTTCGTCTTGTCTGAAGTAAGGGTGATTTACCGTGGGTTGAATTAATATGCATATTGTTAGAGAAGAACATTGGGCCGCCAACCAAAGCCATGCATCATGGTGGAAGTTTTAGCTTGGACCTTAATCCTCAATCTCTCATGAGAATATGCTTATGCATTAAAGAGGAGTCCATCATCTATTTTCTATGTTGTCCCGGTATGGATGTCCTCAAGTTGAGATTTATCAAAAACGAGAAATCAAATGCGATCTATCTCCTTGGACCTTTGTACAGGTGGCATAGAGGTACCCCTTTGTGACACTTGGTTAAAACATATGCAATGCAATGATAACCCATGGGGATCCGAGCTAATTAGGACAAGGAGCGAGCACTATTAGTATTCGATGCATGAGGCTTGCAACTTATAAGATGTTTTATGCATGACACATATGAAGTACTACTACCATTGACACAATTGCTTCCATGTTTTCAAAATAAAAAGCTTTAGCACTTAACCTTTATTTTACCTTTATGTTGAAGCACCAACTACTGAGAGCATGACTGTCATTCTGAGTGTAGTGTGCAGTGTCCCAAAGTAGCATTGTCTTTTGCATGATTGTGATATCGTTTATTCTGAAATGATTGTATCTAGTCATCACTTAAACCTTGAAGGTGCCCTTGCATTTATGTTTTGCATCACTAAAGGGGGCAAGCTAGATATCACTTTATCATATTTGCACATCATGTTCATTGCAAATCTTTTTGATGTTTCAGTGTCATGTTGTTAAACTTTCAGTCATTTGTGATTTTCTCTTGAGACAACTTAATTACTTTAGAATCATTGTCTCAGTAAGCTTTTGTCATATGACTATGAGAAAGTCCTATATGGTTAATAGCATGTCACCACAGAAATTATTCTTGGTATCATTTACCTACTCGAGGACGAGCAGGAATTAAGCTTGGGGATGTTGATACGTCCAAAACGTATCTATAATTTCTGCTTGCTACATGCCACTTTTGGGTGATATTGCTATGATATTCATACACTTCCATACACTTTTGATCATATTTGGACTAACTTACTAATCCAGTGCACCCCAGTGCCAGTTTCTGTTTTCGGCTGTTTTTGTATTTCAGGTTTTCACGTTTCGAGAACTGCCCAGAAAAATCCAGAAAAATTATATAAAAAATTAGCGATCCGGAAACAACACTGCGTCCGAAGGGCGGCCTGGGGGGGGCACAGGGGCTCCAGGCGCCCTGTGGGCGCCCCCCCCCCCTGGGCCGCGCCGGGGGGGCGCCTGGGCCCCCCGAGGCTCCCCCGGTGCCCTACTTTGGCATATATTTAAAGGGTTCCCCGTAACCCTCAGAACAGGACTTCTTTTCGCGATCCCATCTCTGTTCCGTCGCCGCCGCCGCTTCCAAGATCGGGAGCACCAGGAGAACTCTTCCCGGCACCCTGCCGGAGGGGAGGATCACCACCGGGAGCTTCTCCACCACCATGGACGCCTCCCGGATGACTCGTGAGTAGTCTCCCTTGGACCATGAGTCCATGACCAGTAGCTATGTGATGTTCTCCTCCCGTTCTTGTGCTCCACTAATTAGTCCTCGTGAGCTGCCCTACATGATCGAGGCACCTATGTAATCCTTATGCTGTTGCTATGTTGAGTTTGCTGGGATCCGATGGATTATGAGATTATGTTCAGATTGATCTTGAGTAATATATTTGATTCACCTCTTTTATATTTTAGTTCATAAGTAATTCTTGCATGTTCTCCGTTGTTATTTATTGCTTTGGCCGAGTAGTAAGTAGTGACTCCAAGAGGGAACGTTATGCTCGATTGTGGGTTCATGCCCCTCGATGACTAGCTTGAGTGACAGAAACATGAGTCTAGGGGATGTGCTGTTGCCACAAGGGGGAAAACAACGGTGCTTGTGCCCGCGGGTGCAAGGATTGTTTACTTTACGCAAAGTTCTTTTAATGCAGTTGTCTGTTGCATTGAGTTTACACTATGGGTGTCAGGGATATGACTAACAGGTATAAACCGGTTATTGTAAACCGGCTTTGTTATATTATACCTGATTGTAATATTTAGTAAAGGCTTCGGCCCATGAGATCTTAGGGCCCATATGTAGAATTAAGATTTGTAAACCGCCAAGCGATGTAACTTGAGAGATAAGGAAGAAAGGACAGAGACCGAGGCGGACACAAGTATGAGCCGGCCTCGGGACTCTATAAACCGGACCAGGCGTGCCCTCTATATAAAGGGACGACCTGGCGACGGTTCAGGGGGAAGCAACAATCAACCCGTCGAGACACAGGCAAGCGAATCCGCTCCCTGTAATCCGACGCCCAAGCAATACCAAACCAACTAGACGTAGGCTTTTACCTTCATCGAAGGGGCCGAACTAGTATAAACCTTCTGTGTCCTTTGTGTGCTATGAACCCCTTCAAGCTAACCCGTGCGATGGTTCCATCATCAAGTCCGCTAAACCGGACATCTGCCGTGCTATTTCCACGACAGTTGGCGCCCACCGTGGGGCCTGCGCATGATGGTTTCGAGTTCTTGAAGGGCAGCTTCGAAGGGCTCAAGGGTTACGTGGTCGGCCGGATGACCAAGAGTCGCCGCGGCCGGATCTACATTGACGACGCAGGTTGGGGACCGGAGGCCGATTCAATCGAATACGGGTACCGGGTTCCTTTCGGCAGCATCCAAGTCTTCATTGGCGAAATCGGCGAACCGGGACCTGGGCCGGACATCTTCCCCAACATCGTCGAGCCGGCTCAGCGTACGAGATCGGCCCGGATTCGGCCTGCCGTGAAGCACGTGTTCGTTGGAGCAATCCATGGAGTTCGAGCCGAGGACGGATCGGAATCTGATGGTCCAACAGTTGTCTACTCAGACGACAAATCTTCATCCGGAGAAACTGAATCTCTGTATCAGTTGCAGGATGGCCGGTCTGAGGGCGAGTCCGATGGAAACAGTATTCCGGACCCCTTTGGCCCGCCAAACCGGGTGGCTGTCTTTATGGCCGGTTCACAGCCCCCAGTGAACGGGACGACAGCGGAAGCTGGTGCAGGGGGAAGCGGCCCAGCCCTCTCACCTACTGAAGTTCTATCCACCTTGATCGAGGAGTTCACAGCTAAAGCGGTGGAAACAGTAGCTCCAGCAGACAAGGCGCATCATGATGCAGAGCTCCTTCAGTTAAAAGGCCGGATTGATCGATTAAAAGAGGATCTGAAGGCGGAGAGAGAGATGATAGCGGTGAGACAGGCCGAGCTGGATGATCAGGCTTTCTACCTAAGGATGGAGCAAGCTTCTATGGAAGGAGTAAGGGGACGAAAGTACCAGTCTCGACTACCGCCGGTTTACGAAGCAGCAAATCTGTTCAGAACACCTGGGGCTGGGGCTAGTAATAATCCGGTTCCAAACCGGAGGGCACCCCCAGCCAGGGAGGAGCCGGTTCAGCAGCCCGCTGCAGAGCGGGATCGTCGGATTTCGTCGGCACCTTACGTTCCTGCCCCTCCAGGTCATTATTCAAACCCTTTAGATAACATTGCTGCGGCTGCTGCACGTTTGGCCGCTTTACCCGTGGAAGAGACGTCTCCGGTGGCAATGGAGGCGTGCCGGGTCAAGGAGCTGCTTAACACGGCGTTAATACAACAGCAAGCATACTCTCATAGCAGGGAGAGGTTACACTCGACACCACGTCCCAGTCGGAGTTATACTAGACATTGGGAGGAGCCAGAAGTGTCTAGCAGCGAACGCAGGAGGCATCAGCGCAGACAGGATAATCCGGCGGGTGCGGCGGCACCAGCTCCAGATATAAACCGGGTTAGATCAGGAGCCCGGGAAGAGGTTCGTCAAACAACGCCGGTTCACACAGCCACTGCAGAAACAGGAGTTACGACGAGTTCTTTCGGGGTGCAGTGTCTTATCCCCGCTTTACGGGGTGTCAAGCTGCCTAAAGATTTTAAGGGGCCCCGCAAGGTACCTAATTACACAGCAGACTTAGCTCCAGAAGCTTGGGTTGAAAGTTACGAGATGGCCATGGAGATGCTGGATGTGGATGAATCGGCTTGTGCTAAGTATTTTACTATGATGCTCGAAGGTACGGCCCGGACCTGGCTGAAAGCTCTACCCCCGAACTCTATCAGATCATGGGGGGAACTACACAGCCAGTTTATCAAAAACTTCAAAGATACATGCAAACAGCCAATGTCAGTAGTGGACCTAGCAGCTTGTGTGCAAGGAGAACAGGAGTCTACAGCAGCTTGGGTGCGGAGAGTAGCAGAGATTTTACACTCTTCGAATAGTATCAATCCTAGTACGGCGATAGTGACTTTGGAAAACAATTGCCGGTTTGAATCTTTAAAGTTAAAACTCGGGCGGCTTAAAAGGGATTGCAATGATATGGGAACTCTCATGAGTGCCCTGGTGAAATATGGAGACTCTGATAATACCAAGTATCCAGAAGCAGAAGGAGACAAGACTGGGAAGGTTGGCAAGTCTGGTAAACCGGCGCAGATTAATCTGGCTACCACAAGTTTTTTGGGCAAACGGAAGGCAGAGAGTGGTTCTGATTTCGTGGCTAGCACTCAAGTTCAAGGGGATTTTCAGCATAGCCTAGGAGATCCGCCTTCACAAACCGGCGGAGGGAAACTTAGCTGGGATCAGGAGTTAGATCAGCCTTGTCCGAAGCATAGCGGAAGGGGAAGACGGCAAAGCATACCATGAGGGAGTGCATACCCCTCATGAAGGCAGTGGCGGGCCGTTTCAATCCTCATAATCAGCCTCTGAACAGCGGCTCAGGTCCTGGATTTTATGGTCCGGGTCATCAGGGGAACAGCTCCGGATCAGGATATAGAGGCAATAGCAATGGTTATCAAAACCGGGCAGGTAATCAGAGTAATCAAGGGAATTATAATGGCCAGGGCAATCAGTCGCATCATCAAGGTGGTTACAATAATCAGAGTAATCAGCAGCAGAGCCAAGGGAATTATAATAATCAAGGAAATCAGCAGCAACAGCGTCAGCAACAGCAGCCGCAATCTGGATATCAGAGTAATCCGAAGGAATTAAGCAGTGGGCAATATCATGTCTTCACCACAAGTCTGTGTAAGAGAGACCAGAAGGTTTTGAAGCGGGCTGTTAATGCAGTTGAACCGGCGACACCGCAATTTCTTCGCTGGTCAGAGCAGCCCATTGTATGGAGCAGGGAAGACCACCCGATGCGGGTGGATAATCCGGGCCATTTAGCCTTGGTGGTAGCACCTCAAGTGGGAGGCTACAAATTCACTAAAGTTCTCATGGACGGTGGTAGCAGTATCAATATATTGTACTATGAGACGTTCCGTCGCATGGGTCTGACAGATAAGAAGCTAAGGCAATCAAACACAGTGTTTCACGGAGTAGTCCCAGGTAAGTCAGCTTATCCGGTTGGAAAGATTGACTTGGAAGTTACCTTTGGGAACGAATATGATTCCAGATCAGAGACGATCACTTTCGAAGTCGTCAAGATCAAAAGTCCGTATCACGCTCTGTTTGGAAGGACGGTTTACGCTAAGTTTATGGCTAGGCCGTGTTATGTTTATTTGCAGCTTAAAATGCCGGGTCATAAAGGCACGATCATGGTTCATGGAAGTCGCAAGATAGCAGTGGAATGTGAAAAAGGAGATGCAGCTTATGCAGAAGCAGTATGTGCCACAGAAGAGTTGAAATTTTATAAAGATAATGTTGATCCGGCAGATATGACTCCGCTGAAGAAGCCAACTACCGAGCATGATCCGGCGTTGAAGTTTAAATCAGCAGAAGAGACCAAGCAAGTTGATTTTGTGCCTGGAGATTCGTCTAAGCAGTTCACTATCAGCGCTAACCTTGATCCCAAATAGGAAAGCGCGCTCATCGAGTTCATCCATGAGAACCGGGGTATCTTTGCATGGAAACCTTCTGACATGCCAGGTATACCGAGGGAACTCGCTGAGCACAAATTAAATATTGATCCGAAGTTTAAACCGGTCAAGCAGTATCTGCGCCGCTTCAACGAGGAGAGGCGCAAGGCTATAGGAGAAGAAGTGGCCAGACTTTTGGCCGTAGGGTTCATAGTGGAAGTTTTTCATCCGGAGAGGTTGGCTAATCCGGTGTTGGTGTTGAAGAAGAATGGGAAGTGGAGGATGTGTGTGGACTACACAGACCTCAATAAAGCTTGCCCAACTGATCCTTTTGCTCTGCCTCGCATCGATCAGATCATCGATGCCACGGCGGGGTGTTAGCGGCTAAGTTTTTTGGATGCATATTCAGGGTATCACCAGATCAAGATGGCGGTGGAAGACCAAGAGAAGACAGCTTTCATAACTCCTTTTGGTGCTTTTTGCTATGTGTCTATGCCTTTTGGGCTTAAATGTGCACAGGCAACTTATCAGCGTTGCGTTCAGAATTTTCTGAAAGGGCAGATAGGGAGGAATGTTCATGCCTACGTGGATGACATTGTGGTCAAATCGAAGAAAGAAGGAACAATGATAGAGGATCTTAAGGAAACCTTTGATAATCTTCGGGCTTATAGGATGATGCTTAATCCGGAAAAATGTGCTTTTGGTGTTCCGGCAGGTAAGCTGCTGGGATTCTTGGTCTCAAACAGAGGAATAGAAGCTAACCCAGAGAAGATCAAGGCCATCACGTCTTTGACTAAACCGGTTTGCATCAACGATGTTCAGCGCATAGCTGGCCGGATCACAGCGTTAAGCCGGTTCATTAGTCGCTTGGGAGAGAAGGCGATCCCACTTTACCAGATGTTGAGGAAAACAGACCGGTTTATATGGAGTGATGAGGCAAACGCAGCGTTTGAGGATCTGAAACAGCAACTAGCAAAACCACCGGTTTTAGCTGCTCCTATTGACAAGGAGCCTTTGCTGTTATACGTCGCTGCTAATGCACGGGCAGTCAGTGTTGCAATCGTGGTTGAGCGCAAGGAAGCAGGGAAGGAATATCCGGTTCAGCGCCTGGTTTATTACGTGAGTGAGGTACTCATTGAATCCAAGCAGAGATATCCTCATTGGCAGAAATTGGTATATGGTGTGTTCATGGCAAACCGGAAGTTGAAACACTATTTCCAAGGTCATCCAATAACTGTGGTTAGTTCCGCACCGTTGGGGGATATAATCCAGAACAGGGAAGCTACGGGCAGAGTAGCGAAGTGGGCCATTGAGCTCAGCCCACATGAATTGAAATATGTACCACGCACCGCTATAAAATCTCAAGCATTGGTAGATTTCATCAATGATTGGACAGAGTTGCAGACTCCTGAGGAGAAGCCGGATCTTACTTACTGGACGATTCACTTTGATGGTTCAAAACAGTTGGAGGGCTCGGGGGCTGGAGTTGTCTTGACTTCCCCCAGAGGTGATAAATTTTGTTACGTCCTCCGCTTACTGTTTCCTTGTACTAATAATGCAGCAGAATATGAAGCACTGCTTCATGGTTTACGGCTAGCAAAGGAGATGAACTTGAGCCGGGTTAAGTGCTTTGGCGACTCAGATCTGGTGGCACAGCAAGTCTCTGGCAAGTGGGATTCAAGGGATCCCCTCATGACGGCTTACAGACGAGAAGTTGAAGCAGTCGCATGATACTTTAAAGGATATCAGGTGGATCACATAGACCGGCGAAGGAACGAAGCGACCGACGCTTTAAGCCGGCTAGGGTCTCAACGTAAACCGGTGCCACCAAATACCTTTTTAGATGAATTGCACCGTCCTTCGGTTCAGATACCGTCTGAGGAAGACCTAGCTGTTCCTGATCCAGAGGCACAGTTAGTTGCAGCGCTCCATGTTATTCCAGATTGGACGCTACCCTATTTGGCATACCTGAGCCGAGGAGAGTTACCAGATGATGAAGAAGAAGCACGACAGATAATCCGGCGTTCTAAGTCCATGACGATTGCAAACGGAGAGCTTCACCATCGCAGCACTTCTGCAGTATTTCAGCGGTGTGTATCAGCTGGGGAAGGTTGTGAGATTCTTCGCGAAATTCATGAAGGGGATTGTGGTCATCATGCCGGTTCAAAATCATTGGTGGCTAAAGCATTCCGACATGGTTTTTATTGGTTAACCGCTCATGCAGATGCGGCAGATCTGGTCCGGAAGTGTGACGCTTGTCAGAAATTCTCAAGACGTGCTCTGGTTCCAGCACAGGAACTCCGGATGATACCAATAACTTGGCCGTTTGCGACTTGGGGGCTTGATATGGTTGGACCTTTTAAGCGATCCCAAGATCAGAAAACTCATCTACTGGTAGCAGTAGACAAGTTTACAAAGTGGGTTGAAGCGGAGCCTATAAGCAAGTGTGATGCGGCGACGGCAGTCAAATTCATCAAAAAAGTAATTTTCCGGTTTGGCTTTCCACACAGCATCATCACAGACAATGGCACTAATCTATCTAAGGGCGAGATGAAGGAATTCTGTCAAAGAGAACATATTCGCTTAGACGTGTCTTCTGTGGCTCACCCCCAAACCAATGGTCAGGCTGAAAGGGCAAATCAGGAGATTTTGCGAGGTATCAAACCCCGGCTTATGACACCTTTGCAGAGAACCCCAGGATATTGGGTTGAGGAATTGCCATCTGTTCTTTGGAGCATCAACACTACACCAAACCGGTCTACAGGTTACACACCTTTCTTCATGGTTTATGGGGCTGAAGCAGTCCTTCCGAGCGATATACGTCATGATTCACCAAGGGTGACGGCTTATGATGAAGCAGTCAATGAGATAGCAAGGCAGGACAGTTTAGACCGGCTGGATGAAGAGCGTGATGTGGCTGCAGCATGATCTGCGATTTATCAGCAAGACTTACGCAGATATCATAGCCGCCGGATCAGAACAAGGACGTTCCAAGAGGGTGACTTGGTACTCCGGCTCATCCAAGATCAAACGGATATGCACAAGTTATCCCCGCCTTGGGAAGGGCCCTTTGTGGTCAGTAAAAATCTACACAACGGTTCATATTACTTGGTGGACGTTCGAGAACACAAGGACTCACGGACATCAGAAGAGGAGACGAAGAGGCCATGGAATATCTCCCATTTACGGCCATACTATACTTGAGCTACGTGCTCCAATGTATCCTATGTATATATTATGAGTAATGAATAAACCGGCACCCTCGGTAAACCGGGGGCTTGGCCCTTTTCCCATATACAGATGTCTTGTGAGAACAACCATGCAAGTTTATTATCATCAGATATTATATTTCAATATATTGGCTAGTTTAGAAATTGATTTTTTGCAGAGTATACAAAGGAGCAATAAAACTCTCTAAAAAACATGAGATCGTATCCGGTTCGAAGAGAGGAGGCTTCACAATTTACCCACCGGTTCAGGAGGAACCCTGGAGACCCTCTGAAAAGTTGGATAATTCCACGTTCAGTGATTGGTTTGAATTTACCCACCGGTTCAGGAGGAACCCTGGAGACCCTCTGAAAAGTTGGATAAATCCACGTTCAGTGATTGGTTTAAAATTGACCCATCGGTTCAGGAGGAACCCTGGAGGCCCTCTGGGAATGGTAATGCCCATGTCCCAGTGATCGGATCAATTTTTATGTACGATTCTATCGGCCCTCTGAAAAGTTGGATAATGCCACGTTCAGTGATTGGCTAGGCCCTCTGGGAAGAGTTGGACAAACCACGTCCCATTGATTGGCTCAGTTTTCATTTGCGGTTCTTCCGGCCCTCTGAAAAGTTGGATAATGCCACGTTCAGTGATTGGCTAGGCCCCCTGGGAAAGATGGATAATCCACGTCCCATTGATTGGCTGAACCTTGCTTTGAGCCTGGCAGCTCTTAAAAAGCCTCGACTACATGGTCTTATTTGCAAAATTTGCATCTTTTTTGTGTTTGTGTTTTATAATCCTTTAAACCGGAGTGGAACAGCTACAGAAGCTGACCACGTACCTATAAAGTGAAAAGTCTGGGCCATGAATACCAGCATGAGTAACCCGGTGTTCATTAAAATCCGGATCATATATCAGGCAAAAAGCTACAAATCTCCGAACAAAGTCTTGAAGAACAAGATGAACCGGAATTTATCATCGAGATGAACCGGAGTATTTCGGATTTTTAATTGGATCCATGAAGGTCTTCATCAAGCGGCTTTAAAGTTCTACCGGGTTAAGAATGTTGGGCGTATATGATCTCAGGTATAAAGTTAATACTGGTATCAAGATATACTTATTTGTCGTTTTAAGAGAACAATTTAATCCGTCCAGTGGTAAGCCACTAGGACATATTTTTAGTATTATTTCTGCAGAAGCAGAAGATATGCAAGATAAACAATATCAGACAACATTTCAATCGGCAAATAGTTCACATAGAGAAAGACAGAATATCCGGAATAAAGCAGATCAAGTTTTAGCTATCCTATTACAAGACATAGCAAGCCCGACGGATTGGAAATATTGTTTGGCGAAACACAGACTGCGATTACAGCAATAAAGTTTTAAAGTTATACTCCTCCTTGCTGAGACGGCTGGCCATCACCTTGATCCGGAACGTCTTCATCTTCTTGAAGCGGTTGGAAGTCCGGCGCACGCCAGTCAATCTTCATAAAGGCCCGGAAATACATCTCGTCGTTGATAAGTTCAGAAGGTTCAATGTCAGGAGCAAAGGTGTGAGGACGAACCGGCAGAATTAAGTTGACGGTGTCATAGACCGGTCGCTCTACCCGTTCGTTTTGCAAATTGTATCCCAGATGATATCTGGACAAATCAGATTCAGCTGCAAGCTTGCTGGCGAGGGGACGCATCTCCTTCGTCAAGGCATAGAGATCCTTTGCGGTAAAAGCTGAGCCGTCATCTTTTGTATCTGGAAATCCGGTTAAAGCTTCTTCCGGATCAAGATCCGGGACCCAAGCCTTAGCCCTGGTAAGGGCCAGAAGAGCACCACCCCGAGCGGCAGATTTTTTGACTTCTTCAAGACGAGCCGACAAAACAGATAACCTGTTCAACGTGTCTTGGATCGTCGTAGGGGCCGGTTTACCAAAAGAAGTTGCACTAATGATCCTCTGAGCGCCGGAATACAGCTGCTCGACCAAGGTGTAACATGCTTTAAGTTTCTTCCGTAAGTCATCCCCAAGATGGGAGACACGGCGACCTGCATATAGATATTATGGTTAAACCGGCACAAATGGAGATTACAGGGATAACAGCAGGAGTTCAGATTATACGTACCAAAGACTGCAGAGGTCATCAGTTCAATTTGCCGTTTTAAACCGGTCAATTCTTCTGTAATCGGATTAAGCGCCCCTTCAGCGTCCTGAACCCTTTTCTCCAGATCTTTCTTTTGGACCTCAAAAGCGGTCCGCTCTTCTTCAAAGTATTTCTTCAGATCGTCAGCAGTCTTTAAACTCACCTGAAGATCTTTTTTAGCCTTTGAAGCGGCAGATTCTGTGTCAGCAAGACGGCTCCGAAGTTCATCAATTTCAGCAGTGTTCCGGGTTAACTCAGCCTGCAAGCACAGTTAAAAGGCAAGAGGTAAAAATCAGGCAAGTCTCAAGCACACAAACAAGTTGTCTACTTGACACTTGGGGGCTAATGGCAGTTGAAGTAATAAGTACCAGCAATTCAAAGATTACAAGTCTCGAGCACACAAACAAGTTGTCTACTTGACACTTGGGGGCTAATGGATGGTTGAAGTATCATCAGAAATTTTCACAAGTATCAAATACATAAACAAGTTATCTACTTGATACTTGGGGGCTAATGTAAAGATCAATTGTTCAATCTACAAAGTTCCGGTTCACCTTCAGCACGCAGCTAAACCGGAACTTGGGGGCTGTTATGGGATAGAAGCATATCAAAAGTGCAAAGTCAGAAGAAGAGGTGTACCTCATATTTCTCCTTCATCAAGTTAACCAAATTCGCTTCATAGTCTCGGCTGCTATGGAGCCGGTTTAGATACCCAGAATAAATTTCTTGGGCGCTCATATCAGAAAGATTGGATATCTCAGTACTCCATTTTCCCTTCTCTTTATATAACTTCTCCGTTTTGGCCGTATGCTTAGCTAAAACGGTGGGCTCAGCCGGAGCAACGAAGGCAGCCCCAGTTACCACAACATCCGGAGAAGCAGGTGCATTCGGGGAAGTCGCAGTATGGGCCGGATTAGGAGAGGACGGATTAATCTGAGGAGAATTGACCCGGGCCGGACTTGGCGGATTATGGGCATCTTCAGCAGTAAGATTTTCAGGGACGGAGGCATGATCCGTAGGCGCAGGATCTTCAAGAGGAGCTGTAGGCTCGCCTTCTGGAGGAACGATCGTTGCCGGATCATCAGTCGGATCATCTGCAGTGGTCTCAGCAGGAGTCTTGTTTGCCTTGGATCTCTTGCTAGGTTTTGGTTTGCTGGAAAAGTATGCAAAATGAGTTAACTGAAGGAAATATGCCCTAGAGGCAATAATAAAGTTATTATTTATTTCCTTATATCATGATAAATGTTTATTATTCATGCTAGAATTGTATTAACCGGAAACTTAATACATGTGTGAATACATAGACAAAACAGAGTGTCCCTAGTATGCCTCTACTAGACTAGCTCATTGATCAAAGATGGTTATGTTTCCTAGCCATAGACATGAGTTGTCATTTGATCAACGGGATCACATCATTAGGAGAATGATCTGATGGACAAGACCCATCCGTTAGCTTAGCACTATGATCGTTTAAGTTTTACTGCTATTGCTTTCTTCATGACTTATACATGTTCCTATGACTATGAGATTATGCAACTCCCGAATACCGGAGGAACACTTTGTGTGCTACCAAACGTCACAACGTAACTGGGTGATTATAAAGGTACTCTACAGGTGTCTCCAAAGGTACTTGTTGGGTTGGCGTATTTCGAGATTAGGATTTGTCACTCCGATTGTCAGAGAGGTATCTCTAGGCCCACTCGGTAATGCACATCACTATAAGCCTTGCAAGCATTGCAGCTAATGAGTTAGTTGCGGGATGATGTGTTACGGAACGAGTAAAGAGACTTGTTGGTAACGAGATTGAACTAGGTATTGAGATACCGACGATCGAATCTCGGGCATGTAACATACCGATGACAAAGGGAACAATGTATGTTGTTATGCGGTTTGACCGATAAAGATCTTCGTAGAATATGTGGGAGCCAATATGAGCATCCAGGTTCCGCTATTGGTTATTGACCGGAGACGTGTCTCGGTCATGTCTACATAGTTCTCGAACCCGTAGGGTCCGCACGCTTAAGGTTTCGATGATAGTTTTATTATGAGTTTATGAGTTTTGATGTACCGAAGGAGTTCGGAGTCCCGGATGAGATCGGGGACATGACGAGGAGTCTCAAAATGGTCGAGACGTAAAAATCGATATATTGGACGACTATATTCGGACATCGGAAAGGTTCCGAGTGATTCGGGTATTTTCGGAGTACCGGGGAGTTACGGGAATAGAGGAGAGAGGTCAAAAGGAAGGATGCATGCACCCCCCTTCTGGTCCGAATTGGACAAGGGGTGCAGCCCCCTTTTCCTTCTCCCTCTCCCCCTCTTTCCTTCTCTCCTACTCTGGAAAGGAAAGGGGAATCCTACTCGGACTTGGGAGTCCTAGTAGGACTCCCCACACTTGGTGCGCCCCCTCTAGGGCCGGCCTCTCCCTCCCTCCTTTATATACGGGGGCAGGGGGCACCTCTAGACACAACAATTGATCTCTTGATCTCTTAGCCGTGTGCGGTGCCCCCCTCCACCATAGTTCTCCTCGATAAATATTGTAGCGGTGCTTAGGCGAAGCCCTGCGACGGTAGAACATCAAGATCGTCACCACGCCGTCGTGCTGACGGAACTCTCCCTCGACACTCGGCTGGATCGGAGTTCGAGGGACGTCATCGAGCTGAACGTGTGCTAGAACTCGGAGGTGCCGTAGTTTCGGTGCTTGATCGGTCGGGCCGTGAAGACGTACGACTACATGAACCGCGTTGTTCTAACGCTTCCGCTTTCGGTCTATGAGGGTACGTAGACTCACTCTCCCCTCTCGTTGCTATGCATCTGGTAGATAGATCTTGCGTGATCGTAGGAAAATTTTAAAATACTACGTTCACCAACATTAACATTATAAAGCAAAAAGGATCATAAACCGGAAAGGTGAGAAAGTTACCCTGGGACAGTTTTCAATGGAGGAAGCTGTGTGGCGGTCGATTCACCAGAAGAAGACAGTGGAGTTTCCTGATAATCAGGGTCAGACGGTTTAAGAGGTTTTCGGATAAGCCCGGCCTTGGGATGAAGGAGAGTCGGAGAAAGCATCACCTCAGCACGACGTTTTCGAACCGGAGTTAAAGAAATTCCAGATGATTCCACTGCCAGGCCACTATGGCGAGTGGTACGGCGAAGAGCTTCATGCTGTTGTTTCTTCAAAATAAAATTAGGGTCCAACTGAGCATAAGGATGAGAAAATTGATATTTCCGGACGGTCCGACGACTTTTTTGTGGAAGAGGTTCTGAGTCAGAGGAAAGAATGGTTACCTCAACTTCGGCCGGATTATCACCTTCAGACAACTCCTGTGGAAAAGTTATCATTACATACAATTACAAGTTCAATAAAGCGAAATCCAAACCGGATTAAATCATACCTCGGAATCCGGATCATCATCTTCAGTGGGAGAACTGGCGTCAACAGCTGCTTTCCTTTTCTTATTGGCAAAGGTTTTCCGGCGAGCTTGTTTGCCGGTTTTCTCCTGAGGTTTTCTCTTCCAGAAAGGGTCATCAGCCTAATCAAAATAAAGAAGACAATTGAAAGGATGGTTTAAAGAAACGGGTTATGAATACAGGGCAAGGTAAAACTTACTGCAGGCAGCTTGTTCTTCTTATAATATGGAGCTAACCCGACCTTGCTGCAGTCTGCCAAGGAGACATTGAGAATTTTCTTGGCTGATTCTATAACCTCCGATTTAGAGAGTTTTTCCTTGGTAAACCTTTGGGGATCATCCGGTTTTCCAGAATATTGGCACATTAGCTGTGATCGCCGGCTGAAGGGAAGGATGCTCCAAGACAACCAACAGCGCAGAAAATCAGTTCCAATCAAGCCATTAGCTATGAAAGCTCTTAATTTGGAGAGCTGTGATGAAAACCGGGTCCGCTCGACAGATCTGAGCCGTTGTGGTAAAGGATGATCCTCCGGAATACGGGTTTCACGATAACCCGGCAGAGGGTTCTCCCCTTCAGGAGAAGTGTCAATGCAATAAAACCATGACTTGTTCCAGTCCTTTGGATGTGTGTGTAAAGCGGCGTGAGGAAAAACAACGTCTCTCCTCTTCTGGATACTAACGCCACCGAGCTCTTGATGTGGTCCACTGGTGAACTCTGTGCGCCGGTTTAAGTGAAAGAAGTCCCGGAACAGATCGTCGGACGGTTCTTCTTGCAGATATACCTCTGAAAACACTTGGAAGTCACAAATATTTGAAACAGAGTTGGGCCCGATATCCTGAGGGTGGAGTTGGAATGCGGCCAGAACGTCCCGAAAAAACTTGGAGCCGGGAGGAGAGAAGCCTCGGGATATATGGTCGAAGAACACAATAACCTCCCCAGGCCTGGGAGTAGGGGGGCATTCATTACCCGGAGCTCGCCACTTCAAAACAGACTGAGGGCCTAACGTACCAATTTCAGAAATTTTGACCAAGTCTTCCTCGGTAATGATAGAAGGGACCCAATCACAGGAGACATACTGCTTGGCCATTGCAATGGAAGGACAAGTACTGGAAAAGATAAGGTGCAGAAAACGGATTATGCGGGTACAGCAGTATAAACCGGAAACTGTCTATGAAAATTACGCAACGGTTTGAATTGAGGACTAATGGCATGGCTAAACCGGTAATAACAGCGAGCTGCATCATTTCCGGTTCATAACAGTAAAAGGGGAATAGCTAAACCGTCGCGTTCAATTTCAAAGGTTTAGCGAGAACAGGGCATAACAGTTTAAACCGGAGCATACTTAACAGATCTACAGAGGAGAAAAAACAGGTTTTCAAAGACAGCTAAGGTGGAACAGATCTGAGCATACAAGAAAAAGAGAAACAAATGCAAGAGTATACAGGAAGAACTACAAGGGCCTTATACAGAGCGGATAAATCTACAGGTTAAACAAGAATGACGAAGATCTGAAGCATTTACAGCGGGATAGAGGTACAGTTTAAAGGGCAAGATCTAAAAGTAAAGGTTACTGAAAACTATCGGCTTAAAGATTGAACAAGGTGAAGCTTCCATTGAGGCTCTAATGGCGGAGGCGTGAGGAGGAACTCTAGAAGTTATAGATCTATAATGAAGAAGAAAGACGTACCCGAAAAAGCAAGGATCACCGGCGGAGGTTCTCTGGTCAAACTCAGGGTGATGCAGCGGCCGGCGAGGACTTGGATTCAGTGGTTGACGGCGACGGTTCGAGCTCGGGCGACGATGGAGTCGGGCGACGGAGGAGGAAGAAAGAGCAGGAAGAAGATAATGAATGGGGACAGCAGTATTTATAAGGAAAAGTCAGATCCGAAGCGACAGGTGCGGGATTCGAGGAGGCAAAGGATCGGATAAAGATCCTCTGATGCCTCGATTTTCGGATAACCATTAAACAAAGCTACAGTACAGCTCACAGCGTTAAATGCGGAGATGATGTCACGGTCAGATCTAGTGAATCTCGAAGATGACGTCAGAGCCAGTTTACAAGAATGTGAAGACAGAAGAAAATTATACAAGACAAGGAAGACTGATATGAACAAGTTCAAATCATTCTGGGGCCTAATGTCAGGGATATGACTAACAGGTATAAACCGGTTATTGTAAACCGGCTTTGTTATATTATACCTGATTGTAATATTTAGTAAAGGCTTCGGCCCATGAGATCTTAGGGCCCATATGTAGAATTAAGATTTGTAAACCGCCAAGCGATGTAACTTGAGAGATAAGGAAGAAAGGACAGAGACCGAGGCGGACACAAGTATGAGCCGGCCTCGGGACTCTGTAAACCGGACCAGGCGTGCCCTCTATATAAAGGGACGACCTGGCGACGGTTCAGGGGGAAGAAACAATCAACCCGTCGAGACACAGGCAAGCGAATCCGCTCCCTGTAATCCGACGCCCAAGCAATACCAAACCAACTAGACGTAGGCTTTTACCTTCATCGAAGGGGCCGAACTAGTATAAACCTTCTGTGTCCTTTGTGTGCTATGAACCCCTTCAAGCTAACCCGTGCGATGGTTCCATCATCAAGTCCGCTAAACCTGACATCTGCCGTGCTATTTCCACGACAATGGGTGGGACTCGCAACTTAATACCAGCGAGATGTTCTGGATAGATATCTCAAGGTGGATGATTAGTAGTAGATATTGATGGATTTCGGTCTACTTACTTTGGCGTACCGCCCATGCTTTGAACCTCAACCTTTCTTGCAAAGTAATCAGCATTTGTATGCGCTCGTGGGTCCTGTCAATTGCCCAGCTGTAATTTGTTTACCTCACATAGCTGTTTTATCGTCTTTTGGGAGAGAGACATCACTAGTGAACATCAAGAGACTCCGGTCCATATTACCATCATTGATCACATCCACTATTTACTTTTCGCTATTTTATTTACTATTGCAAAATACTATCTATCACTACTATCATATTGCTTTTAACCTTTTGTGAACTACAAGGCCGGAGAGATTGACAACCTCTCTGTACTCGTTGGGAGCAAAGTTATTTGTATATGTGTGCAGGTCCACGTTGATTGCTAATTGCGCCGTTAGCAATTGACACCTACTTGTTGAACCTAGGAGTCTCTGGGGATTCGATCCTTGGCATCTTTGCTAGGGGAAAACACTTCTACTTACTGCATCTTACACCTTCCACTTGGGGTAACCAACGAGGGGTTCGAGGCCCATCAGCCACCCATCCCGGTGGGGCCCCTAGGCCGCGTGGGGGAGGTGGCCAGCCCCTGGTGGGCTGGCGCACCACATGGGCCCCCCTCCCTATGCGCCTAGGGTGGAAACCCTAGGGGGAGGGGGCTCCCCACTTGCCTTGGGGGGCAAGGACTCCCCCCTGGCCGCCGCTCCCCCTTGCAGATTGGATCTGTAGGGGCTGGCGCACCCCCCTGGCCCCCCTATATATATGTGGGGGGGAGAGGGCAGCCGCACCCTTGCCCTGGCGCCTCTCCCCCTCCCGTCACAACTCCGTCTCCTCAAATGCAAGGCGCCCGGCGAAGCCCTGCTGCAATCTCCACTGCATCCACCACCACGCCGTTGTGCTGCTGGATCTCTGACGACTTCTCCTCCCCCTTTGCTGGATCAAGAAGGAGGTGACGTTGCTGTACCGGACGTGTGTTGAACGCGGAGGTGCCGTCCGTTCGGCGCTAGATCATCGGTGACGAAGAACGCGAAGAGTACGACTACTTCATCCACGCTTCTTCGAAAGCTTCCGCTCGCAATCTCCATAACGGTATGTAGATGCACTCTTATTTGCTCGTTGCTAGATGTCTCCTTAGTTGGATCTTGGTGAAAGCGTAAATTTTTTTTGAATTCTGCTACGTTACCCAACAGTGGCATCTGAGCTAGGTCTTATGCGTAGCATGTTGCACGAGTAGAACACAAAGCAGTTGTGGGCGTTTGAGTTTGTTCAACTTTCTTACCGTTACTAGTCAATCTTGATTCGGCGGTATTGTGGGATGAAGCGGCCCGGACCGACTTTACACGTACGCTTACGTGAGACTGGTTCCACCGACAGACATGCACTAGATGCATAAGGTGGCTGGCGGGTGTCTGTCTCTCCTACTTTAGTCGGATCAGATTCGATGAAAAGGGTCCTTATGAAGGGTAAATAGAAATTGACAAATCACGTTGTGGTTTTGGCGTAGGTAAGAAACGTTCTTGCTAGAAAACCTATAGAAGCCACGTAAAACTTGCAACAACAATTAGAGGGCATCTAACTTGTTTTTGCAGCATGTGCTTTGTGACGTGGTATGGCCAAAAACGAAGATGTGATGAATGATATATGTGATGTATGAGATTGATCATGTTTTTGTAATAGGGAATCACGACTTGCATGTCGATGAACTTGACAACCGGCAGGAGCCATAGGAGTTGTCTTAATTATTGTATGACCTGCGTGTCACTGAATAACGCCATGTAATTACTTTACTTCATTGCTAAACGTTAGCTATAGTAGTAGAAGTAATAGTTGGCGTGACGACTTCTTCAAGACACGATGATGAGGATCACGGTGTCGAGCTGGTGACAAGATGATCATGGTGCCCCGAAGATGGAGATCCAAGGAGCAAGATGATATTGGCCATATCATGTCACTTTAATTGATTGCATGTGATGTTTATCATGTTTATGCATCTTGTTTACTTAGAACGACGGTAGTAAATAAGATGATCTCTCACTAAAATTTCAAGAATTGTGTTTCCCCTAACTGTGCGCCGTTGCTAAAGTTCGTTGCTCCGAAGCACCACGTGTTGATCGGGTGTGATAGGTTCTAACGTTCGCATACAACGGGTGTAAGCCAGATTTACACACGCAATACACTTAGGGTTCACTTGACGAGCCTAGCATGTACAGACATGGCCTCGAAACACGGAAGACTGAAAGGTCGAACACGAGTCGTATAGAAGATACGATCAACATGAAGATGTTCACCGTTGATGACTAGTCCGTCTCACGTGATGATCGGACACGGGCTAGTCAATTCGGATCGTGTATCACTTAGATGACTAGAGAGATGTCATTCTGAGTGGGAGTTCATTAAAATTTGATTAAGATGAACTTAATTATCATGAACTTAGTCTAAATTCTTTACAATATCTCTTGTAGATCAAATGGCCCACGCTCCAGTTTCCCTCAACTTCAACGCGTTCCTAGAGAAAACCAAGCTGAAAGACGATGGTAGCAACTATACGGATTGGGTCCGTAACCTGAGGATTATCCTCATAGCTGCCAAGAGATCATATGTCCTTGAAGCACCGCTAGGTGATGCACCTGCTCCCGATGCGGCCCAAGACGTTTTGAACGTCTGGCAGTCGCGTAGTGATGATTACTCCCTGGTTCAGTGCGGCATGCTTTACAGCTTAGAGTCGGGGCTCCAAAAATGTTTTGAGCACCACGGAGCATATGAGATGTTCGAAGAGCTGAAAATGGTTTTCCAAGCTCATGCCCGAGTCGAGAGATATGATGTCTCCGACGCATTCTACAGCTGTAAGATGGAGGAAAACAGTTCTGTCAGTGAGCACATCCTCAAGATTTCAGGATTGCACAACCGCTTGTCTTAGCTGGGAATGAATCTCCCAGATGAAGCAGTCGTTGACAGAATCCTCCAGTCGCTCCCACCAAGCTTCAAGAGCTTCGTGTTGAACTTCAATATGCAGGGGATGGAGAAGTCCATTCCCGAGGTGTATTCGATGTTGAAATCAGCGGAGGTGGACATCAAGAAAGAACATCAAGTGTTGATGGTCAATAAAACCACTAAGTTCAAGAAAGGCAAGGGTAAGAAGAACTTCAAGAAGGATGGCAAGGGAGTTGCCGCGCCCGGCAAGCCTGTTGCCGGGAAGAAGCCAAAGTATGGACCCAAGCCTGAGACAGAGTGCTTTTATTGCAAGGGAACGGGTCACTGGAAGCAGAACTGCTCCAAATACTTAGCAGACAAGAAGGCCGGCAACGTCAAAGGTATATATTATATACATGTAATTGATGTGTACCTTACCAGCACTCGTAGTAGCTCCTGGGTATTCGATACCGGTGCAGTTCCTCACATTTGTAACTCAAAACAGGAGCTGCGGAATAAGCGGAGACTGGCGAAGGATGAGGTGACGATGCGCGTCGGGAATGGTTCCAAGGTCGATGTGATCGCCGTCGGCACGCTGCCTCTACATCTACCCTCGGGATTAGTTTTAAACCTTAATAATTGTTATTTAGTACTAGCTTTGAGCATGAACATTGTGTCTGGATCTCGTCTTATGCGAGATGGCTACTCTTTCAAATCGGAGAATAATAGTTGTTCTATTTATTTGAGAGATATGTTTTATGGTCATGCCCCGCTGGTCAATGGTTTATTTTTGATGAATCTCGAACGTGATGATACACATATTCATAGTGTAGATGCCAAAAGATGTAAAGTTGATAATGATAGTCCCACATACTTGTGGCATTGCCGCCTTGGTCATATTGGTGTCAAACGTATGAAGAAGCTCCATTCAGATGGACTTCTAGAGTCTCTTGATTATGAATCATTTGACACGTGCGAACCATGCCTCTTGGGCAAGATGACCAAGACTCCGTTCTCCGGAACAATGGAGCGAGCAACCAACTTATTGGAAATCATACATACCGATGTGTGCGGTCCAATGAGTGTTGAGGCTCGCGGAGGCTATCGTTATGTTCTCACCCTCACGGATGACTTGAGTAGATACGGGTATATCTATTTGATGAAACACAAGTCTGAGACCTTTGAAAAGTTCAAGGAATTTCAGAATGAGGTTGAGAATCAACGTGACAGAAAAATAAAGTTCTTACGATCAGATCGTGGGGGTGAATATTTAAGTCATGAATTTGGCACACACCTTAGGAGCTGTGGAATTGTTTCACAATTGACACTGCCCGGAACACCTCAACGTAACGGTGTGTCCGAACGTCGAAATCGTACTCTGTTGGACATGGTGCGATCTATGATGTCCCTCACCGATTTACCGCTATCTTTTTGGGGTTATGCTTTAGAGACTGCCGCATTCACTTTAAATAGGGCTCCGTCGAAATCCGTTGAGACGACTCCATATGAACTTTGGTTTGGCAAGAAACCGAAGCTGTCGTTTCTTAAAGTTTGGGGTTGCGATGCTTATGTCAAGAAACTTCAACCTGAAAAGCTCGAACCCAAATCGGAAAAATGCGTCTTCATAGGGTACCCAAAGGAAACGATTGGGTACACCTTCTACCACAGATCTGAAGGCAAAGTCTTTGTTGCTAAGAATGGATGCGTAGAACTTAATGAGGTGACAGTCACCCCTCCTGTACCGGAAAGTAGCACAGCGCAGGAAACTGTTCCTGAGGTGCCTGCACCGACAAGGGAGGAAGTTGATGATAATGATCATGAAGAAACAGATCAAGTTACTACTGAACTTCGAAGGTCCACGAGGGCACGTTCCGCACCAGAGTGGTACGGCAACCCTGTCCTAGAAATCATGTTGTTAGACAACGGTGAACCTTCGAACTATGAAGAAGCAATGGCGGGCCCGGATTCCAATAAATGGCTTGGAGCCATGAAATCTGAGATAGAATCCATGTATGAAAACAAAGTATGGACTTTGGTGGACTTGCCTAATGATAGGCACGCCATAGAAAACAAATGGATATTTAAGAAGAAGACAGACGCGGATGGTAATGTGACCATCTATAAGGCTCGGCTTGTCGCTAAGGGTTATCGACAAGTTCAAGGGATTGACTACGACGAGACTTTCTCTCCTGTAGCGATGCTGAAGTCAGTCAGAATCATGTTAGCTATTGCCGCATTATATGATTATGAAATATGGCAAACGGACGTCAAAACAGCATTCCTTAATGGCTTCCTCAAGGAAGAGTTGTATATGATGCAACCGGAAGGTTTTGTCGATCCAGAGAACGCTAACAAGGTATGCAAGCTCCAGCGCTCGATTTACGGGCTGGTGCAAGCATCTCGGAGTTGGAATATTCACTTTAATGATGTGATCAAAGCGTTTGGATTTATACAGACTTATGGAGAAGCCTGTATTTACAAGAAAGTGAGTGGGAGCTCTGTGGCATTTCTCATATTATATGTGGATGACATATTGCTGATGGGAAATGATATAGAATTCTTGGAAAATGTAAAGGCCTACTTGAATAAAAGTTTTTCAATGAAGGACCTTGGAGAAGCTGCTTACATATTAGGCATCAAAATCTATAGAGATAGATCAAGACGCCTCATTGGTCTTTCACAAAGTACATACCTTGACAAAATATTGAAGAAGTTCAATATGGATCAGTCCAAGAAAGGGTTCTTGCCTGTTTTGCAAGGTATGAGATTGAGCAAGGCTCAGTCGCCGACTACGGCAGAAGATAGAGAAAAGATGAGTGTCATTCCCTATGCCTCGGCCATAGGTTCTATCATGTATGCCATGCTGTGTACCAGACCTGATGTGAACCTTGCCATAAGTTTGGTAGGGAGGTACCAAAGTGATCCCGGTACGGAACACTGGACAGCGGTCAAGAACATCCTGAAGTACCTGAAAAGGACTAAGGATATGTTTCTCGCTTATGGAGGTGACGATGAGCTCGTCGTAAAGGGTTACGTCGATGCTAGCTTCGACACTGATCTGGATGACTCTAAGTCACAAACCAGATACGTGTATATTTTGAATGGTGGGGCAGTTAGCTGGTGCAGTTGCAAGCAGAGCGTAGTGGCAGCATCTACATGTGAAGCGGAGTACATAGCTGCTTCCGAAGCAGCGCAGGAAGGAGTCTGGATGAAGGAGTTCATCACCGACCTAGGAGTCATTCCAAGCGCGTCAAGCCCAATGACTCTCTTCTGTGACAACACTGGTGCTATTGCTCTTACAAAGGAGCCCAGGTTTCACAAGAAGACCAAGCACATCAAGCATCGTTTCAACTCCATCCGGAATTATGTTCAAGATGGAGATATAGATATTTGTAAAGTGCATACGGATCTGAATGTCGCAGACCCGTTGACTAAACCTCTTTCACGGGCAAAACATGATCAACACCAGAACTCTATGGGTGTTCGATTCATCACAATGTAACTAGATTATTGACTCTAGTGCAAGTGGGAGACTGTTGGAAATATGCCCTAGAGGCAATAATAAAAGTATTATTATTATATTTCCTTGTTCATGATAATCGTCTGTTATTCATGCTTGAATTGTATTGTACGGAAACAGCGATACATGTGTGAATACATAGACCACAATGAGTCCCTGGTAGGCCTCTAGTTACCAGCTCGTTGATCAACAGATGGTCACGGTTTCCTGACCATGGACATGGGATGTCAGTGATAACGGGATCACATCATTAGGAGAATGATGTGATGGACAAGACCCAATCTTGAGCATAGCACGAGATCGTATAGTTCGTAATGCATAAGCTTTTCGGTGTCAAGTATTTATTCCTTAGACCATGAGGTTGTACAACTCCCGGATGCCGTAGGAATACTTTGGGTGTGCCAAACGTCACAACGTAACTGGGTGGCTATAAAGGTACGCATCGGGTATCTCCGAAAGTGTCTGTTGAGTTGGTACGAACCGAGACTGGGATGTTGTCACTCCGTATGACGGAGAGGTACCTCTGGGCCCACTCGGTAAGACATCATCATAATGACCTCAATGTGACTAAGTAGTTAGTCACGGGATGATGGATTACGGATCGAGTAAAGAGACTTGCCATGACGAGATTGAACAAGGTATCGGGAATACCGACGATCGAATCTCGGGCAAGTACCGTACCGATGGACAAAGGGAATAACATACGGGATTGAGTGAATCCTTGACACGGTGGTTCATCTGATGAAGATCATCGAGGAACACGTGGGAACCAACATGGGTATCCAGATCCCGTTGTTGGTTATTGACCGGAGAGTGGTCTCGGTCATGTCTACGTGTCTCCCGAACCCGTAGGGTCTACACACTTAAGGTTCGGAAACGCTAGGGTCGTAGAGATACATGCACGTGGAAACCCGAAAGTTGTTCGGAGTCCCGGATGAGATCCCGGACGTCACGAGGAGTTCCGGAATGGTCCGGAGGTAAAGATTGATATATAGGAAGTCAGGTTTCGGCCATCGGGTGATCTCCGGGGGTCACCGGGAGTGTCTCGGGACCACCGGAGGGGCCCCGGGGGTCCACCGGGTGGGGCCACCCATCCCGGTGGGGCCCCTAGGCCGCGTGGGGGAGGTGGCCAGCCCCTGGTGGGCTGGCGCACCACATGGGCTCCTCTCCCTATGCGCCTAGGGTGGAAACCCTAGGGGGAGGGGCTCCCCACTTGCCTTGGCGGGCAAGGACTCCCCCCCTGGCCGCCGCCCCCCTTGCTGATTGGATCTGCAGGGGCTGGCGCACCCCCCTAGCCCCCCTATATATATGTGGAGGGGGGGAGAGGTCAGCCGCACCCTTGCCCTGGCGCCTCTCCCCCTCCCGTCACAACTCCGTCTCCTCAAACGCAGGGCGCCCGGCGAAGCCCTGCTGCAATCTCCACTGCATCCACCACCACGCCGTTGTGCTGCTGGATCTCTGACGACTTCTCCTCCCCCCTTGCTGGATCAAGAAGGAGGTGACGTTGACGTCCGTTGATGTGTGTTGAACGCGGAGGTGCCGTCCGTTCGGCGCTAGATCATCGGTGACGAAGAACGCGAAGCGTACGACTACTTCATCCACGCTTCTTCGAAAGCTTCCGCTCGCAATCTCCATAACGGTATGTAGATGCACTCTTATTTGCTCGTTGCTAGATGTCTCCTTAGTTGGATCTTGGTGAAAGCGTAGAATTTTTTTGAATTCTGCTACGTTACCCAACAGTGGCATCTGAGCTAGGTCTTATGCGTAGCATCTTGCACGAGTAGAACACAAAGCAGTTGTGAGCGTTTGAGTTTGTTCAACTTTCTTACCGTTACTAGTCAATCTTGATTCGGCGGTATTGTGGGATGAAGCGGCCCGGACCGACTTTACACGTACGCTTACGTGAGACTGGTTCCACCGACAGACATGCACTAGATGCATAAGGTGGCTGGCGGGTGTTTGTCTCTCCTACTTTAGTCGGATCGGATTCGATGAAAAGGGTCCTTATGAAGGGTAAATAGAAATTGACAAATCACGTTGTGGTTTTGGCGTAGGTAAGAAACGTTCTTGCTAGAAAACCTATAGAAGCCACGTAAAACTTGCAACAACAATTAGAGGACGTCTAACTTGTTTTTGCAGCATGTGCTTTGTGACCTGGTATGGCCAAAAACGAAGATGTGATGAATGATATATGTGATGTATGAGATTGATCATGTTTTTGTAATAGGGAATCACGACTTGCATGTCGATGAACTTGACAACCGGCAGGAGCCATAGGAGTTGTCTTAATTATTGTATGACCTGCGTGTCACTGAATAACGCCATGTAATTACTTTACTTCATTGCTAAACGTTAGCTATAGTAGTAGAAGTAATAGTTGGCGTGACGACTTCTTCAAGACACGATGATGAGGATCATGGTGTCGAGCCGGTGACAAGATGATCATGGTGCCCCGAAGATGGAGATCCAAGGAGCAAGATGATATTGGCCATATCATGTCACTTTAATTGATTGCATGTGATGTTTATCATGTTTATGCATCTTGTTTACTTAGAACGACGGTAGTAAATAAGATGATCTCTCACTAAAATTTCAAGAATTGTGTTTCCCTTAACTGTGCGCCGTTGCTAAAGTTCGTTGCTCCGAAGCACCACGTGTTGATCGGGTGTGATAGGTTCTAACGTTCGCATACAACGGGTGTAAGCCAGATTTACACACGCAATACACTTAGGGTTCACTTGACGAGCCTAGCATGTACAGACATGGCCTCCGAACACGGAAGACCGAAAGGTCGAACACGAGTCGTATAGAAGATACGATCAACATGAAGATGTTCACCGTTGATGACTAGTCCGTCTCACGTGATGATCGGACACGGGCTAGTCGATTCGGATCGTGTATCACTTAGATGACTAGAGAGATGTCATTCTGAGTGGGAGTTCATTAAAATTTGATTAAGATGAACTTAATTATCATGAACTTAGTCTAAATTCTTTACAATATCTCTTGTAGATCAAATGGCCCACGCTCCAGTTTCCCTCAACTTCAACGCGTTCCTAGAGAAAACCAAGCTGAAAGACGATGGTAGCAACTATACGGATTGGGTCCGTAACCTGAGGATTATCCTCATAGCTGCCAAGAGATCATATGTCCTTGAAGCACCGCTAGGTGATGCACCTGCTCCCGATGCGGCCCAATACGTTTTGAACGTTTGGCAGTCGCGTAGTGATGATTACTCCCTGGTTCAGTGCGGCATGCTTTACAGCTTAGAGTCGGGGCTCCAAAAACGTTTTGAGCACCACGGAGCATATGAGATGTTCGAAGAGCTGAAAATGGTTTTCCAAGCTCATGCCCGAGTCGAGAGATATGATGTCTCCGACGCATTCTACAGCTGTAAGATGGAGGAAAACAGTTCTGTCAGTGAGCACATCCTCAAGATTTCAGGATTGCACAACCGCTTGTCTCAGCTGGGAATGAATCTCCCAGATGAAGCGGTCGTTGACAGAATCCTCCAGTCGCTCCCACCAAGCTTCAAGAGCTTCGTGTTGAACTTCAATATGCAGGGGATGGAGAAGTCCATTCCCGAGGTGTATTCGATGCTGAAATCAGCGGAGGTGGACATCAAGAAAGAACATCAAGTGTTGATGGTCAATAAAACCACTAAGTTCAAGAAAGGCAAGGGTAAGAAGAACTTCAAGAAGGACGGCAAGGGAGTTGCCGCGCCCGGCAAGCCTGTTGCCGGGAAGAAGCCAAAGTATGGACCCAAGCCTGAGACAGAGTGCTTTTATTGCAAGGGAACGGGTCACTGGAAGCAGAACTGCCCCAAATACTTAGCAGACAAGAAGGCCGGCAACGTCAAAGGTATATATGATATACATGTAATTGATGTGTACCTTACCAGCACTCGTAGTATCTCCTGGGTATTCGATACCGGTGCAGTTCCTCACATTTGTAACTCAAAACAGGAGCTGCGGAATAAGCGGAGACTGGCGAAGGATGAGGTGACGATGCGCGTCGGGAATGGTTCCAAGGTCGATGTGATCGCCGTCGGCACACTGCCTCTACATCTACCCTCGGGATTAGTTTTAAACCTTAATAATTGTTATTTAGTACCAGCTTTGAGCATGAACATTGTGTCTGGATCTCGTCTTATGCGAGATGGCTACTCTTTCAAATCGGAGAATAATGGTTGTTCTATTTATTTTAGAGATATGTTTTATGGTCATGCCCCGCTGGTCAATGGTTTATTTTTGATGAATCTCGAACGTGATGATACACATATTCATAGTGTAGATGCCAAAAGATGTAAAGTTGATAATGATAGTCCCACATACTTGTGGCATTGCCGCCTTGGTCATATTGGTGTCAAACGTATGAAGAAGCTCCATTCAGATGGACTTCTAGAGTCTCTTGATTATGAATCATTTGACACGTGCGAACCATGCCTCTTGGGCAAGATGACCAAGACTCCGTTCTCCGGAACAATGGAGCGAGCAACCAACTTATTGGAAATCATACATACCGATGTGTGCGGTCCAATGAGTGTTGAGGCTCGCGGAGGCTATCGTTATGTTCTCACCCTCACGGATGACTTGAGTAGATACGGGTATATCTATTTGATGAAACACAAGTCTGAGACCTTTGAAAAGTTCAAGGAATTTCAGAATGAGGTTGAGAATCAACGTGACAGAAAAATAAAGTTCTTACGATCAGATCGTGGGGGTGAATATTTAAGTCATGAATTTGGCACACACCTTAGGAGCTGTGGAATTGTTTCACAATTGACACTGCCCGGAACACCTCAACGTAACGGTGTGTCCGAACGTCGAAATCGTACTCTGTTGGACATGGTGCGATCTATGATGTCCCTCACCGATTTACCGCTATCTTTTTGGGGTTATGCTTTAGAGACTGCCGCATTCACTTTAAATAGGGCTCCGTCGAAATCCGTTGAGACGACTCCATATGAACTTTGGTTTGGCAAGAAACCAAAGTTGTCGTTTCTTAAAGTTTGGGGTTGCGATGCTTATGTCAAGAAACTTCAACCTGAAAAGCTCGAACCCAAATCGGAAAAATGCGTCTTCATAGGGTACCCAAAGGAAACGATTGGGTACACCTTCTACCACAGATCCGAAGGCAAAGTCTTTGTTGCCAAGAATGGATGCTTTCTGGAGAAAGAGTTTCTCTCGAAAGAAGTGAGTGGGAGGAAAGTAGAACTTAATGAGGTGACAGTCACCCCTCCTGTACCGGAAAGTAGCACAGCGCAGGAAACTGTTCCTGAGGTGCCTGCACCGACAAGGGAAGAAGTTGATGATAATGATCATGAAGAAACAGATCAAGTTACTACTGAACTTCGAAGGTCCACGAGGGCACGTTCCGCACCAGAGTGGTACGGCAACCCTGTCCTAGAAATCATGTTGTTAGACAACGGTGAACCTTCGAACTATGAAGAAGCAATGGCGGGCCCGGATTCCAATAAATGGCTTGGAGCCATGAAATCCGAGATAGAATCCATGTATGAAAACAAAGTATGGACTTTGGTGGACTTGCCTAATGATAGGCACGCCATAGAAAACAAATGGATATTTAAGAAGAAGACAGACGCGGATGGTAATGTGACCATCTATAAGGCTCGGCTTGTCGCTAAGGGTTATCGACAAGTTCAAGGGATTGACTACGACGAGACTTTCTCTCCTGTAGCGATGCTGAAGTCAGTCAGAATCATGTTAGCTATTGTCGCATTATATGATTATGAAATATGGCAAATGGACGTCAAAACAGCATTCCTTAATGGCTTCCTCAAGGAAGAGTTGTATATGATGCAACCGGAAGGTTTTGTCGATCCAGAGAACGCTAACAAGGTATGCAAGCTCCAGCGCTCGATTTACGGGCTGGTGCAAGCATCTCGGAGTTGGAATATTCACTTTAATGATGTGATCAAAGCGTTTGGATTTATACAGACTTATGGAGAAGCCTGTATTTACAAGAAAGTGAGTGGGAGCTCTGTGGCATTTCTCATATTATATGTGGATGACATATTGCTGATGGGAAATGATATAGAATTCTTGGAAAATGTAAAGGCCTACTTGAATAAAAGTTTTTCAATGAAGGACCTTGGAGAAGCTGCTTACATATTAGGCATCAAAATCTATAGAGATAGATCAAGACGCCTCATTGGTCTTTCACAAAGTACATACCTTGACAAAATATTGAAGAAGTTCAATATGGATCAGTCCAAGAAAGGGTTCTTGCCTGTTTTGCAAGGTATGAGATTGAGCAAGGCTCAGTCGCCGACTACGGCAGAAGATAGAGAAAAGATGAGTGTCATTCCCTATGCCTCGGCCATAGGTTCTATCATGTATTCCATGCTGTGTACCAGACCTGATGTGAACCTTGCCATAAGTTTGGTAGGGAGGTACCAAAGTGATCCCGGTACGGAACACTGGACAGCGGTCAAGAACATCCTGAAGTACCTGAAAAGGACTAAGGATATGTTTCTCGCTTATGGAGGTGACGATGAGCTCGTCGTAAAGGGTTACGTCGATGCTAGCTTCGACACTGATCTGGATGACTCTAAGTCACAAACCGGATACGTGTATATTTTAAATGGTGGGGCAGTTAGCTGGTGCAGTTGCAAGCAGAGCGTCGTGGCAGCATCTACATGTGAAGCGGAGTACATAGCTGCTTCCGAAGCAGCGCAGGAAGGAGTCTGGATGAAGGAGTTCATCACCGACCTAGGAGTCATTCCAAGCGCGTCAAGCCCAATGACTCTCTTCTGTGACAACACTGGTGCTATTGCTCTTACAAAGGAGCCCAGGTTTCACAAGAAGACCAAGCACATCAAGCATCGTTTCAACTCCATCCGGAATTATGTTCAAGATGGAGATATAGATATTTGTAAAGTGCATACGGATCTGAATGTCGCAGACCCGTTGACTAAACCTCTTTCACGGGCAAAACATGATCAACACCAGAACTCTATGGGTGTTCGATTCATCACAATGTAACTAGATTATTGACTCTAGTGCAAGTGGGAGACTGTTGGAAATATGCCCTAGAGGCAATAATAAAAGTATTATTATTATATTTCCTTGTTCATGATAATCGTCTATTATTCATGCTTGAATTGTATTGTACGGAAACAGCGATACATGTGTGAATACATAGCCCACAATGAGTCCCTGGTAGGCCTCTAGTTACCAGCTCGTTGATCAACAGATGGTCACGGTTTCCTGACCATGGACATGGGATGTCAGTGATAACGGGATCACATCATTAGGAGAATGATGTGATGGACAAGACCCAATCCTGAGCATAGCACGAGATTGTATAGTTCGTAATGCATAAGCTTTTCGGTGTCAAGTATTTATTCCTTAGACCATGAGGTTGTACAACTCCCGGATGCCGTAGGAACACTTTGGGTGTGCCAAACGTCACAACGTAACTGGGTGGCTATAAAGGTACGCATCGGGTATCTCCGAAAGTGTCTGTTGAGTTGGTATGAACCGAGACTGGGATGTTGTCACTCCGTATGACGGAGAGGTACCTCTGGGCCCACTCGGTAAGACATCATCATAATGAGCTCAATGTGACTAAGTAGTTAGTCACGGGATGATGGATTACGGATCGAGTAAAGAGACTTGCCATGACGAGATTGAACAAGGTATCGGGAATACCGACGATCGAATCTCGGGCAAGTACCGTACCGATGGACAAAGGGAATAACATACGGGATTGAGTGAATCCTTGACACGGTGGTTCATCCGATGAAGATCATCGAGGAACACGTGGGAACCAACATGGGTATCCAGATCCCGCTGTTGGTTATTTACCGGAGAGTGGTCTCGGTCATGTCTACGTGTCTCCCGAACCCGTAGGGTCTACACACTTAAGGTTCGGTAACGCCAGGGTCGTAGAGATACATGCACGTGGAAACCCGAAAGTTGTTCGGAGTCCCGGATGAGATCCCAGACGTCACGAGGAGTTCCGGAATGGTCCGGAGGTAAAGATTGATATATAGGAAGTCAGGTTTCGGCCATCGGGTGATCTCCGGGGGTCACCGGTAGTGTCCCGGGACCATCGGAGGGGCCCCGGGGGTCCACCGGGTGGGGCCACCCATCCCGGTGGGGCCCCTAGGACGCGTGGGGGAGGTGGCCAGCCCCTGGTGGGCTGGCGCACCACATGGGCCCCCCTCCCTATGCGCCTAGGGTGGAAACCCTAGGGGGAGGGGGCTCCCCACTTGCCTTGGGGGGCAAGGACTCCCCCCTTGCCGCCGCCCCCCTTGTAGATTGGATCTGCAGGGGCTGGCGCACCCCCCTGGCCCCCCTATATATATGTGGGGGGAGAGGGCAGCCGCACCCTTGCCCTGGCGCCTCTCCCCCTCCCGTCGCAACTCCGTCTCCTCAAACGCAGGGCGCCCGGCGAAGCCCTGCTGCAATCTCCACTGCATCCACCACCATGCCGTTGTGCTGCTGGATCTCTGACGACTTCTCCTCCCCCCTTGCTGGATCAAGAAGGAGGTGACGTTGCTGTACCGGACGTGTGTTGAACGCGGAGGTGCCGTCCGTTCGGCGCTAGATCATCGGTGACGAAGAAAGCGAAGAGTACGACTACTTCATCCACGCTTCTTGGAAAGCTTCCGCTCGCAATCTCCATAATGGTATGTAGATGCACTCTTATTTGCTCGTTGCTAGATGTCTCCTTAGTTGGATCTTGGTGAAAGCGTAGAAATTTTTTGAATTCTGCTACGTTACCCAACAGAACCGTCTTAGGCCCCTTCTAGATGACATTGTGGCTCCGGAACAGAGTGTTTTTGTTCCAGGTAGACTCATCACTGACAATGCTTTCATTGCTTTCGAGTGTATTCATACTATAAAACAGGAGAAGGAGGCGGACAGAAGTTTTTGTGCGTACAAGCTCAATTTATCCAAGGCATATGATAGGGTGGCCTGGGAATTCCTGAGGCGAATGATGCAATAGTTGGGCTTTGATCACCGGTGGGTGCACTGGACTATGATGTGCGTGACCTCGGTGACTTATAGTGTTAAACTTAATGGAGCCAGCTCAGATTCGTTCGCACCGTCACGTGAGTTACGTCAGGGAGACCCATTACCACCATTCTTATTTCTTTTTGTTGCGGATGGACTTGATGCAATCTTGAAACTAAAGGTGCAGCAGGGACGTATCACTCCAGCGCATGTGTGCCCTAGGGCGCCAGGCATATCCCATTTATTGTTTGTGGACGACACTCTACTGTTTTTTCGTGCCAAGGAAGAGGAGGCCTTGGAGATCAAAGACGCCTTGGCATTATATGAGAGGACTACTGGACAGTTCATCAACCCTCTGAAGTGCTCTATACTATTTGGAAATATATGCCGGCAGGAGGACCAAGCTGCGGTCACACTCACTCTGCAAGTCCAGAATACTCACTTTGAGGAACGATATTTGGGACTGCCAACGCCTACTGGACGCATGTCTAAAGGGCGCTTCCAAAGCCTACAAGAACAACTTACTAGAGAATTTTGTTATGGGGAGAAGGTGCATCGCAAGGAGGGAAAGAAATTCTCATTAAGGTTGTTGCTCATGCCTTGTCCACATACTTGATGAGTGTGTTCCGTGTTCCACGCAGTGTATGTGACGACCTCACTCGCATGGTCAGAAACTTTTGGTGGGGAGCGAAAGAAGGAAGACGCACTGGAGGGCTTGGGACACTTTGATCAAGCCAAAGGAGCAAGGCGGCCTTGGGTTTTGAGACTTCAGATTGTTCATCCAAGCCTTGCTGGCCCGACAGGCTTGGTGTCTTATTGCTAACCCTAATGTTTATGCGCGCAGGTTCTGAAGGCACGATACTATCCCGAGGGCCGCTTGGAGGACACAGTCTTCTCCGGAAACGCCTACATGGCAGTCCATTGTACATGGCCTGGACCTCCGTAAAAAGGGGCTAATCTGGCGCATTGGAGACGGCGAGCCGGTCCGCATCTGGCATGACCAGTGGATTCCTCATCCTATCGCCCGGGGGCCAATCACCCAACAGGGACGCTACTGCCTACGTCGGTTCAGGGAGCTCCTCGACGCCTACGAGAACTGGAATGTGCAGCTCCTTAGCCAATACTTCATGCATGTAGACATCATGGAAATTCTGAAGATCTGAGCTTCTCCATGGTTGGCAGGTGATGTTATCGCATGGGGGGCCGAGCGAACGGGCGTCTTTACGGTCCAGAGAGCCTACCGCCTTGCGCTCAAGGAACGTCTGCTACTGTCTTCAGTCGCAGTGAGCAGGCGCCAGACGGGCGACGGGCCGTCTGGTCACTTATATGGAGGTGCCCTGCTCCTCCAAAGGTGCGCATATTTGCGTGGAAGCTTGCATCGAACTCACTGGCCACTTGGGAAAATAAAAAAACTCAAAGGTTGGAACTTGCTGACTCATGTCCGCTATGTGCGATGGAGCGAGAGGACACGTTCCATGTCTTCTGCAGGTGCCCTCAGGCGATGGAGCTATGGCGAGCCATGGCGAAGCACTGCAAACTGCCCAATATAGCTACAGTGCGACACACGTGCATGGAAGGGCTATTTGACGTGTTGCACGGGCTGGGAGAAGATGACCGCATGCGACTACTAATGGTCCTCTAGCGCGCATGGCACATCCGGAATGAAATCATCCACGACAAAAAACCTCCCCCGGTTGAAGCATCTTGCTGTTTCTTGCTCAGCTATGAGGCGTCACTTCTGGCCATCAAGCAACACCCATCAGGTGATCATATTAAAGGAAAAATGTTGTTACAGGTTGGAGGCCGACCAGCATCGTTACTACATGTAGCTACTTTGAACCGATCGACCAGATGGAAACCTGCAGACCAAGGGAGAGTAAAATTAAACGTGGATGGGTCTTTCCGTGAGACAACAGGAGGGGCGGGTGCTGGGATGGTCTTGCGAGACAGTGACGACGCCATCATCTTCTCGGCCTACCGGAATCTCCTTAATCGTTCAAGCCCTTTGCAAGCTGAGCTTGCTGCATGTTTGGAGGGACTCAATATTGCTATGCAATGGTCGCCGCTCCCAGTTGATGTTGAGATGGATTGCCAGGTTGTTGTGGCTTCTATCCAGGCGCATGCACAGGACAGATCGTTGCATGCGATGCTAGTGAATGAAGTGAGGAAAATCCTTGATGAAAGGGATAGCTCTATTGCTCGTATTAGCAGGCACCAAAATACCATCAGTCATAGGTTAGCTTCGTTTGGTCGTGTAGAAGCTAGGACGGCAATTTGGCTCAAGTCTGGCCCTGCTAATGTACCACTACTTTGTTTGGAGGATCTTCCTCCGTCTTGAGCAATGAAATCCCTTTTAACCCCGCAAAAAAAACTTAGGTGTGTTTAACAAGGTAGACTGAGAAAATTTGGCTCTCTAAAGAAAATCGTGGCAAATTTATAAAACATTTATATAGTGTTCACATGGCAAAAATTGCTTTCTAAAAAACTTGTGAGCTTGTGAGAGTTATAAACTTTCCATATGAAAAAATTGATAGTATATAAAATAATAATTTGTCATGGTATGTTAAATAAAATTTCCATGCCAAGTCCAACAAATATTCCATGGTAAGGGAACAAAACAAAATATTAATTGTAAGTACTTTTTTGCCATGGTCTAATTGATAAAAATTACAGGTGCAAATGATAAAATTTTCATGCTAACTACAATAAAACTAACATGGTATAATAAATAAATTTGCCATGGTCTCATATAATGAAATTGCCATCCTACAAACAAGAAAACTACCATGATCTAATTAATAAAATTGCAATGGTCTAAATTAAATATAAGTGTCATGCTACCTATAATGAAATTGCATATGACCAATTTATCAATTTTGTTCTCTAGAAATATGGCAACTTTTGGGAATTTCTAAATGGCCACATGAAGAAAATATATTTCACTATTAACATATGCATGCCCCCATTGCAACGCACGGGCAAATGCCTAATGTGCGTGCGTGATTATGAGTCGGCCTATAAAGGGGCCGTGTAAGGAAATGAAACACTCTCTAGTGCTAGAAGCAAGACAAAGCAGGAGAAATTGTATTTGCCGCTCGGAGTGCCAAACAGTTGTCGTTCAGCTCAGAGCTGATGAGCAAAAGGTTTAACTGCCGGCCCGTTAAGTTGCTCTACCAATCTTGTTTTTTTTTGTTTGAAACCACATACATTATATCAATAAAAAGAGTGTACAACTGTACACATACATTCGGAAACTAACCGAAAACCTTCTTCCAATCAGGTTTTTTGTGGGTTTGGAAACCTTCTTGCAATCAGGTTTTCTCTCGGTTTGGGGCTTAGGGTTTGGAAACCTTATAGAAAGTTCCTGGTCGGGTTTTCTATTTCTTTTTTCTTTACAGATTTATTTTGTATTTTTCCTTTTCTTTTGATTTTCTTAAAAAAGGATGGAACTTTAAAAATTGTTCCTGATTTCATAACTGTTTATGTTTTCTAAAAATCATGTTAAATTTTAAGAAAAGGTTTTATATATTTTTTTGTTAAAAGACCGTATTTTCACTCTTTTAAAAAACTCTAAAAAAGTTTCCAGATTTCGTAAACGTCTTCGTATTATTTTACAAAAAAGTTGGAACTCAGATATTCTCTTATGAAAATAGGTCGGCTTTTCCGAAAAAATGTCTCATTTTTTTGTTTTTTCTAAAAACATAAAAATATATTTGCATTTTATCTTTTTAATTACAATAATGTTGACATTCTAAAAAAAAAAAAAGGAGGATTACCCCGGCCACATTCTCAATTAAATGTTTGGAATTTTACAAAAGTTCGCACTTCCAAAATATTTGTTTGCATTTTCAAAAAATTGTCGTGGAAAACATATATATGTCAATAAAATTTGCTACGGTATGTTTGAAAATTTGCCATTGTAAGTTCAATAAAAATGCCAAGGGCACAAAGAAGAATTTCTTGGAATTTATAGTGGGCACTTGGCAAATTTAGGGATTTTGTTCTCTACAAACATGGCAAGTTATATTTTTTGTAAATGGGGAACATGAAAATTTAGTAGATTTGTACGTTTAAAAGATGGAATTTTTGGAATCTGCCATGGGCACATAGCAAAATTTAGGAGATGTGTTCTTTTAAAAAGGGATCACAAAATTATGAATTTATCAAAGGAACATGGCAAGAGTTACTAAATTTTCCATGATTGAATCGAATATGCTGCAGCAAGTAATGCACGCATGTTAGTATTACTGCCTCTAATTGATTTACCAAATGGACACATGACAAAATTTTGGAGAAGATAAGCACATATATTTGGAGAAGAGAAGAGAAGCACACATGTTAGTAGTGGACACATTTTAGGAAAAGCGAAGAAGACACGCTTTGTTCTTGTATGGAGGTTTGGGCATGCTTATAGTTTTGACTACAAGACACTCCTATATTTTTGACTACAAGGCGTAGAGAGAGGAGAAGCGTGCACACCTAGAGAAGAGGACCGTGTATCAAAATTTAGCATCAAGGAATCCCTAATCAACTTCCAGATGAAGTCAGAAAATAATACTATGAATTATTTGAAAAGTCGGTTATTTCTATTATTTTTAAAACATAGGATATATTAATTTTCTAAAAGTCAAATTAGATGCATTGGGCCTCTCATTTGTGAGAATGACTTTATTGGAAAAAAATGTGAATGATACTGCAAGACAGATCATTTCATTGTACAACCAGTGCTCCCAAAAGCCCTATTTTATAGACTTAGAAGCTTGTTCGGCCTATTTTTCTAGCACTAATATAAACTTTTTACTCAATTATTATTATTTTTATCACACCTCTGTAGAAAAAAATCTTATGTTTAGCAAAAATTCCCATGACAGTGTTGCCATTGTTTGCGCAATGGCCACGTGAATAGGGGTGATAATGAAAAGCAAGCCGTCAGATTAATCGACGATCATGTGGAAAGATCCAGTGCAGAGGTTTATCAAAACTATAGATTTATAATGTTGAAAGATCCAGTGTAGAGATTCATCAAAATTATAAAATTATAATTGATCTACAGCTAAGTAACTGCAGCCACACTCATAGATAGCGCAAAAGGAATAACAAATAATTTGGCTCCAGGAGGCTCTGATGTTGGAATTGGGACACTGACAGAGACATGCAAAATTCGGCCACCACGGAAATTTGAGAGTTCAACTACTCAAGGCAATAAATAAAGAGCAAATAAAATGATTAATGTCAAGGGTTGGCATCATGCAGCCAGTTTAGGCACATGAGTTTGTACAAAACTTGACTGCTTGAGTCAGGCAAAGCCAAAATGAATATAAGTGTGAAGAAGACACTCAAACTAAAGCGGTTTCAAACTTACTCGACCGGCAGCACATTAATTGGCGGCAGATAAGTAGCAAGTACTCTCGTCCATTATTCATCTACTAGAGTAGTGGTTCCCTTTTCTGTTCGTTTGATTCCGGATGAAAGAATGGACCGAATTCACTGTTTTGACCTTTTTGACGAAGTTTAGCACGATCTGACCTATGTTCGTAAAAAAAAATCGTATCTGACCATTTTTCTACCGCCATAAATGTTAGCGGTAGAAATATGTGTGCTACCACCATGGTCAATGGCGATAAACTTCGGGTCAACACCCGCTGGCAGAGATGACGTGGCAAGTGGCGGTACGCTAGACGCCCAAGCTAAATATGATGTGTTGCAATCTGTCATTGTGCTTGTGTGCTGGACAGTTGGCTAGCTGGTGTGGGATATCTTTGGTTAGACCTGGGTCTCGAACCCTTCTTAACATAATTTATTTGTTTATTCTTTTTTTTGCCCAGTAAAAATGAATAATGTGTCCAATTTATGTTAGGATATGAATTATTGACAAAAAAAATTTATTTTTTTCTTAAACTATTTAAGAAAATTCTTGAAAAGATATAAACATCCATGATGGGATATTTATGTACGTGTATTTCTACTTGCCGGATGACGCACAGGGTGCTCTGGTATGCATTTGTATGTATCAGTTTGAGTATTTGAGTATAAAAAATAATGATTTGTCTAACTAATGTTAGACGTGGATTATTACAGAAAACTTTTTTCCTACTTATCTGTAATTTTTTAAATTCCTCCAAAAATATAAATATATACAGGGCCGGTCCTGGGTAGGGGCAAGAAGTGCCACGCCCTAGGGCCCAGCCTGCTGGAGGGCCCGACCCTGTGCACAACCCGTAGCCCAACAGCTAGCTTATTATTATTACTAGGTTACCTGTTTCTGGAAAAAAAACTATTAGGTTACCTCATTGTGAAAGGCACTGGCCCAGTTTCAATTCGATGGATCCATCTCGTAACACCAGCCGCCGTTGTTTCTTCTTCCTCTGCCTAGCAAATTAATGGCTATTGCCATTGTAGCTGATTTTGTTTTGATCCACTTTCAGTTTATCCATCTCACCCGCTTATGGATGAGCCTAGAAGTATTCCAATCCAACAGACGGCAGCACGCAGAGGCAACACTTCACCAGCTAACATTAACAGATAATGGTAAAATACACTTCACCAGCTAACATTAACATATTATTCATTTTTACTGGGCAAAAGAAATAAATAAAAAACTACCGTGCACCGTCCAGCAAAGTGGAAATACGCTTACCCAAATGTCCATCATATTTGTTTATATCTTTTCAAGAATTTTCTAAAATAGTTACAAACAATTTAAAAAATGTTTTTGTCAATAATTAATATCCTAACATAAAACCGAACAGATTATTCATTTTTATTGGGCAAAAGAAATAAACAAAAAAAATCTGGCTTCATAAGGATTCAAACCCAAGCCTTCTAGTAGAAAAGATATCTCACACCCGATAGCCAACTGTCCAGCATAGTGAATCAGTTGTGCATGGCAACACACAAAATTTATAGCTGAGAGGCCTACCGCCAAAGGCGGTGGCGGTAGCCACTTGCCACATCATCTCTGCCAGCAGGCGTTGACCAGAAGTTTACCACTGTTGACCATGGCGGTAGTCCACATGTTCCTACTGCCAACATCTATGGCGGTAGAAAAAGGGTCAGATCCGATTTTTTTTTTACGAACATAGATCAAATCATGCTAAACTTCGTCAAAAGGGTCAAAACAGTGAATTCGGCCGAAATAAAGCACAATTACAATTTTTCCTGTTATACTCTTCTCCACTCGCACGCTGGGCACTGAGCCGGGCTTGATCAAGAATTCTTCTCCTGTAAGCCGCCTCATATCAGTATCTTTGCCAGCGCTGCCAGCCTCCAACCCACATGCATATGTAAAGCGCACCAATCGACAGTTCTCGTCTCCAGAGCCGGCCTGTTGGTGTACATTCACACTCACACTCTGTTGCCCTCCCTGGATCAAGATTCAACCATGAAGTTCGGCTTCATCGATGGCGGTGGCCGTCGGTGAAGTACTCGGGTGGACGGTTGCCTGATCTTCCTCGGCGCCATCACCTACAAGCTCATTGGCACGTGCTACCGGAGGAGCATGTAGGCCAATTCTCGTTGTCGGGATATGGACGCCATCGCCAAGACCACCGTCGCCGCGGTACGCGGCGCCACGTGCATCGACGAGGAATGTCTCATTAGTCTGGGCCCGTACCTGTAGGAGGAGGAGGAGCAACGACGGAGCTAGGCTCCTTTGGGAGGG
>LR738712.1:88357691-88419632 GCA_902687465.1 Secale cereale
GGGGGGGGGGGGGGGGGGGGGGGGCGACCCCCACCCTCGTGGACAGGTGGTGGCCCCCCTGGTGAATCTCTTTCGCCAGATATTTTTTATATTTTCTGAACGGTGTCCCGTGGAGTTTCGGAGCTTTTTGAGTTGTGCAGAATAGGTTTCCAATGTTTGTTCCTTTTCCAGCCCAAAATTCCAGCTACCGGCATTCTCCCTCTTCATGTAAACCTTGTAGAATAAGAGAGAAAATGCATAAGTATTGTGACATAACGTGTAATAATAGCCCATAGTGCAATAAATATCAACATAAAAGCATGATGCAAAATGGACGTATCAATGCCTAGGCCCGGTGAGAGAAGCTGTGAAGAACTCTTTGCAGGTCCATAATGAAACTCTTAGTGAGCGCTATCTGGGGATGCTAACCTATGTTGGCCACTCCAAGAATGGGACCTTTAAATATCCCGGAGATCGAGTGTGGGAGAAGATCAATGGGTGGATGGAGAAGCTCTTGTCCGTGGCATGGAAGGACATTTTGATTAAGTCAGTGGCACAAGCTATACCAGTATTTTCTATGTCTTCTTTCAGGCTTCCACGGGGTCTATGTGAGAGCATTACTTCGAGCATTCATCAGTTTTGGTGGGGTTCCAAGCAAGGGAGAAGAAAGCCCTGTTAAGTGGCATGGGACATAATGACGCGGCCAAAGCACCTGGGTGCTTTGGGATTCCGGGACTTTGAGATCTCCAAATTGGATCTTCTAGCGAGACAAGCGTGGCGCATAATGACCAATGATACATCTTGATGTCTACTACGCAACCTTCTTCTTGTAGACGTTGTTGAGCCTCCAAGTGCAGAGGTTTGTAAGTGATGACCCTCAACCGTAAGGGATCTATTGCAGCGTTTTCGATAAGTAAGATTGTCGAACCCAACGAGGAGCAGAAGGTATTGATAAGCGATTCTGAGCAAGAAATTACTGCAAGCACTGAAAGATAACTTTTAGAGGTTTTCTTGGTATAAGCAACAGGAAAGTAAAAGCAAGTAATGTAAAAGATACTGAGAGTAACAAGTGGCCCAATCCTTTCTTAGCAAAGGAGAGGCCTAGCAACTGAACTTATAAAGACTAAAGCGTTCCTGAGGACACACGGGAGAGGTAGTCATGTGCTTTCGCCATATTCCGTATCGATACTATGTTATGTCTTGATAAGTGTTGAGTGGGTGGATCTATGCTAGTGCACTCCCTAGACTAAGATGAATGCACTCTTATGATTAAACACCTTGCAAGCATCCGCAAATACAAGATAGAATTTAAGGCAAAAGCCTAACCATAGCAATACGATCGAGGATCCATTATTCCCTTATGCAAAAGCGTGCGAACTAGGGTTCAGGTTTCTGTCACTCCGGCAACCCACCATAAGAATTCTTTATACACAATGCATTCTCCTAGGTCCTTAATAAGGCGAAGTGTTGAGTGTTCGACTCACACAACACCACTAGTAGAATGACAACACAACTTAAGTATCAAACAACACATATTACTTCAACAACATATGACTACTAACAACAAGACTTTCCCCATGTCCTCAAGAACTAAGGTAACTACTCACGAGACATAAAAGAGATCATGATCAGTGGGTATAAATAGGTGATAAACAATCTGGACATAATAATATTTATCCAACAAAACTCAATAGCATTCACCACAAAGTAGTAATCAACACCGATGGAGTAGAGAGGATAGGTAGTACGAGTTACAACACAAGTTGCGATTGTAAGATGAGATTTGGATGGAGATGGAGATGGTGCTGGTGTTGGGGATGATGTTGATGATGATCTCGATGATGCCCGTGACGATGGTGATGACGATGGCGATGATCTCCCCTTCCGGGAGGTGATCTCCCCAGCGGAATCTGCCTACCGGAGATGGCTTTTTCTTCTCTGTAGGTTTCCGCCACGGAGCGGCGGCGGAACTCCGTAAAAATTCCCGTCTCTAGGGTTTTTGGATAACGGAGAGCATATATGCAAAAGGGGGCGGCCAGAGGTGGGCCAGGGGCGCCCCCCCGACGCGGCCAGGGGGGGCGCGCCCCCAGGGCGCCTGGGCACCCTGTGGCCCCCTCTGGTTGCCCTTTCGCGTGCCTTCGTGATCCGTCTGAAAAATATCTCCCGTCAATTTTCAGGTAATTTGGAGGTATTCTTCTTCAGCAACTCAGCGTCCACTTTTTACTGCTGAATCCTGCGTCTGCTGCTTCGGCATCGGAAAGTTTGCAGACTGTGTAAAATAGACCAAAACAACATAAGAACATCACCATAACGTGAAATATATCAATGTATAAGGATAAATTATGATACAAAATAGTGATGCATTTTGGACGTATCAACACCCCCAAGCTTAGACCTCGCTTGTCCCCAAGCGAATATGAACTCGGTAAACCTGTCCACAAGTTTAGAGAGTGAAGTGTCGATAAATAGAATACGGACAAGAAGCATCATAGTTTCTTTACCAACTCAAATATCCTCAACAACAATCTTCAATTCATAAAGCCCTTATAAAAGAGTGATAACACTTATATTCAAAAGTAGGGCTAAGGAAACTCTTATATCATGGCAAACATGTCCTTTGGTCAAAGAACAACAAATAGATTTAACTTTTGCTCTTATATTTTGATGAGATCAATTGAAGCTTTTTGAAATAACATGTTAATAGGCAAGAAGTGAAAGTGTTAACACAAAGGAAGATATTTGCCTTAACTGGGCATGACAAACAACTTACTTATCGAATGATAATGTCAACAAGGATATGATATGACAAATCTTAATGCAGCTTTATATGAATGAATCCTTATCAACATCAAACGTCTGCTCTCTTTGAGAAATAGAAGGAAGTAGAAATAACTGACTCAACTTAAAATTAAAAGATAGGCCCTGCTCTAGGGTAGTAGGGAAAACTCATGTGCTATCCTCAAATCAAACAGAATGAAAACAAGTTTTGAGAGGTGCATGATTTGTCAACGAATGCTAATAGGTAACCCAATTACTTCTTGAGCTGGACAAGTTTCGAGGAACGGCTCCCGCACGAGGATGATCACATCCTCTTATTCTCCTTTGTTTATCACTGCCAAAGTTTTCTGATTTCTCATGAACAAAGCATGAAGGAGGGTTTGTTTGTTATATTATTTTTAAGCCGGGCGCACTCAATGCCAGTTCCTTTTCGTATTATGGGTTTGCACATTATACATGCAATCCCGGGGTGAAGCTTGTCCAACTCAAAAAGATCATGAATTAGCTACTACTTCCTCATGAGCTAAAGCAGAGGCACAAAAATAAAAGATTTTGAACATTTAAGGATAACACATAAATTCTGTACTTTAGGAAGTGGTAGTGGAATACCACGAGTAGGTAGGTATGGTGGACTCATATGGAAGGTATTGGTTTTAAGGGTATGGATGCACAAGCAGAATACCGCTTAGTACAGAGTTAGGCTAGCAAAGGTTTTGAGAGAGCAGACAACTGATGATGACTAAGATGCAAAGCAATAAAAAGCATGAACATTGAAATAAGCATAACACATCAAGTTGTCTTCCTTGTCAGCATAACACTTCAAGCATAATAACATAAAGGTTTTGGCTATGTTGGTACTTTAAGAAAATCATGCTTGTTGTTATGACCAAAGCTATGTTTGCCAAGATTAAATAAAGTTTTCACAGCCATACCTGACATAAGGTCAATACTCCCCATAAGAATCATCACATAAGGTCGATTGCGTGAAGAGAATACCGAGTGCAGCAAAAGGAACCAATAAACTTCTCATTAATATTCCATCATGGACGACTCCACACTCACGGATACAATTCTTCACCGAAGGAGTGATAGACCTCAATGCACATACCTATCTCATATAATAACCTCCCTAGACATGATACGACTCTACTTGACTCTAAAAGACAAAAGGTAAAGATAATGATACCGGGCACACCCCCAAGCTTGGAACAAGCCAAGGGAATGCCATTACCCCAGGAGATTTCACTCATCATCCTTGTTGGCGTTGATCACGTAATCCTTGGCGAAACTCTTCCATGGAAGGGGTTCTCCAGTCTCATATGAGAAGCTCGTCTCCTGAATCCTGCATTCAGCACCCAAACTCATGCGCATAAACCTTAGTTCATACTCACAGTTCTGGTTGTGTAGATCATTAATTTGCCCTTGGAGCTCTATAATTCTTTCTTCAGACGCGGTGATGCTTTTCCACATCTCCTCCATCTCCTTCAGGAAGTAGTTCTTCAGCTCGTTGGTGATGTCAAAGTTAGCTTCAACACCACGCTCGATCATCTTCTTGTACTCGAAGACTTCTTGCTCCACTTCTTCCAGCCTGGCCTGGATGCTCCCCTCCTTGATAGGTCCCTTCAGATCTTCTTGATGAAGGACGCCGTCCTTCATCTGAACAACCTGAGGGTGCTTCTTCACCTCAGCGAGGTAAGGGTTGATGACGTTGACGACGAACTTGTCCTTGGGGGAACTTGGAGAAGCCATGGCACCTAAATTCAGCTGAAAGATTCCCTGGCAGAAACCGATCGAAGAGAAAACACGCGAAATCGCAAGATACGTTGCCGGAACAATCCGGGCAAATATATAGGAAAAATTTATGCACAGAAAGGAAGGTAACGGACCAAAGCGGGGTCGGAGGCGGACTCTCGGGTGTCCAGGCGCCCTGGCGGCGCGGCCAGGAGGTGGGGCGCGCCAGGGGGGCGCCTGGACCCCCTGGAGCTCGTCTCCGACTCCACTTCGGCTCAGAATTTTACTAATTTTGCAAAAACTCGTAATACGGAACTTTTATGATGGTTTGCGATGTTTCCTTACCGTACTACATACCTTTTCTTTATTCTGCTTCTGCTGGCGTCTGAAACAGGGCTGCAACATGTTCTTCGTGAGTTGTTGTGTATATTATATTCACATCAACATGGACAGGGTCTCCTGCTATGTAATGTTTAAGTCTTTGCCCATTCACAACTTGAGGTTTGGTGCCTTCAAAATTATTAATCTTAATTGCACCAGACCGATAAACTTCTTCAATATGAAATGGTCCTTCCCACCTGGAAAGTAGTTTACCTGGAGAAAACCTGAAACGGGATCTAAACAACAAAACTTTATTGCCAACATTAAATTCACGTTTCATAATCTTCCTATCATGCCACCTTTTTACCTTTTCCTTGAACATTTTAGCGCTCTCGTAAGCTTCACTCCTCCATTCATCTAGAGAAGTCAAGTTCATGAGACGCTTCTCACCAGCTAATTTTGGGTCATCATTAAGCTCTCTAACAGCCCAGAAAGCTTTGTGCTCTAACTCTAATGGCAAATGGCAAGCCTTGCCATACACCATCTTATAGGGGGACATGCCCATGGGGTTTTTGTAAGCAGTTCTATATGCCCACAAAGCATCTCCTAACTTATTTGACCAGTCCTTTCTATTTCTGTTTACTGTTTTCTACAAGATCAACTTAATCTCTCTATTGGTGAGCTCAACTTGCCCACTAGTTTGAGGATGATATGGTGAAGCAATTCTATGATTAACATCGTATTTAGCCAAAGCTTTTCTAAAAGCTCCGTGCGTGAAGTGTGATCCCCCATCAGTCATGAGATACCTTGGTACACCAAACCTAGGAAAAATTACATCTTTAAGCATTTTCAAAGATGTTTTGTGATCAGCACTTTCAGTGGGGATTGCTTCAACCCACTTGGTCACATAATCAACAGCTACTAAAATGTGAGTGTACTTGTGTGAAGAAGGAAAAGGACCCATAAAATCAAAACCCCAACAATCAAAAGGTTCAATCACTAGTGAGTAATTCATAGGCATCTCATTCCTTCTACTAATGTTACCAACTCTCTGACATTTATCACAGGCTAAAACATAATTTCTAGCATCTTTAAAGAGAGTGGGCCAATAAAAACCTGATTGAAGAACCTTATGTGCAGTCCTCTCACCGGCATGATGTCCTCCATAGGGACTATCATGACATCGTCTGAGAATGTCCTTCTGCTCATGTTCCGGTATACATCTTCTCACGATCCCGTCGGGACCTTCTTTGAAAAGATGTGGGTCATCCCAAAAGTAGTGCCTCAAATCATGAAAGAACTTCTTCCTTTGCTGAAGTGTTAAACCTGGAGGCAAATACTTTGCAACAATAAAATTAGCATAATCTGCATACCAAGGGTCAGAAAGAGATTGTACTTTTACAACGGCAAGTTGCTCGTCTGGAAAACTATCGTTGACTGGGATGGGATCATGCGGTATATCTTCCATCCTTGAAAGATTCTCCGCTACCGGATTGTCTTCTCCTTTCCTATCAACAATCTGCAAATCAAATTCTTGAAGAAGGAGTACCCATCTGATAAGCCTTGGCTTGGCATCCTTCTTTGTCATAAGGTACTTAATGGCAGCATGATCAGTATGAATAATAACTTTGGAATCAACAATATACTGCCTAAATTTATCACAAGCAAAAACTACAGCTAAGAATTCCTTCTCAGTAGTAGCGTAATTCCTTTGAGCACTATCAAGGGTTTTACAAGCATAATGTATAACATTCAATTTCTTATCAACTCTTTGTCCTAAAACAGCTCCAACAGCAAAATCACTTGCATCACACATAATCTCAAAAGGTAAATTCCAGTCAGGTGGTTGTACTATAGGAGCGGTTATTAAAGCTTTCTTAAGGACTTCAAAAGCTTCCTTACAATTTTCATCAAATACAAAAGGAACGTCCTTCTGGAGAAGATTGGTGAGGGGTCTTGAGGTTTTAGAAAAGTCTTTAATAAATCTTCTATAAAAACCTGCATGACCGAGAAAACTGCGAATACCTTTGATGTCCCTTGGATAGGGCATCCTCTCAATAGCTTCGATCTTGGCTTTGTCCACTTCAATTCCCCTTTCGGAAATCTTGTGACCAAGAACAATTCCTTCATTAACCATGAAGTGGCACTTTTCCCAGTTGAGTACCAAATTTGTCTTCTCGCATCTCTGCAAAACTTTATTAAGGTTGTGAAGACAATGGTCAAAAGAAGTTCCATAGACAGAGAAATCGTCCATGAAGACTTCCATAATATCCCCGCAGAAACCATGAAAGATAGCAGACATACACCTTTGAAAAGTAGCAGGGGCATTACATAAACCAAAAGGCATACGCCTGTAAGCATAAGTACCAAAGGGACAAGTAAAAGTGGTCTTCTCTTGATCGGCATTGTTAACATGAATTTGAGAGAAGCCAGAATAACCATCGAGATAACAAAAGTGGGTATTTTTGGATAACCTTTCAAGCATTTGGTCGATGAACGGCAACGGGTAGTGATCCTTCCTGGTTTCCTTGTTCAACTTCCTGTAATCAATACACATTCTATATCCAATAATAATTCTCTGAGGTATTAATTCATTTTTATCATTAGGAACCACAGTTGTACCTCCTTTCTTAGGAACACAATGTACCGGACTTACCCATTTACTATCAGCTATAGGGTAGATAATACCTGCGGCTAGAAGCTTGAGAATCTCAGTTCTCACGACATCCATCATCTTCGGGTTCAACCGTCGTTGATGATCAACAACTGGTTTAGCATCAGGCTCAAGGTTGATAGTATGTTGACAGATAGATGGACTAATCCCCTTACGGTCATCAAGGGTGTAGCCAATTGCGCCTCGGTGTTTACGAAGTACTTCCAATAATCGCTCTTCTTCATATCCTATAAGGTTAGAATTGATAATAACAGGATATACTTTCTTTTCATCTAAATAAGCATACTTGAGCGTATCGGGAAGAGGTTTAAGATCGAACACCGGGTCTTCCTTCGGTTTTGATAAAATTCCCAAAGGTTCAACCGGAAGGTTGTGCTTCAGGATAGCAGGCTGCCTCAAGAATATTTCATCTTGTTCATTTCTTTCCTGCATATGCAAATCATTCTCGTGGTCCTCCTTGTATTGCTGCAAAGGATCATTAGGGGGAATAGCAATAGAGGCAATACTTTCAATAATTTTATCATCACTAGGTAAATCAGTACCACGAGGCTGTTTAGAGAACTTAGAAAAATTAAATTCATATGGCTCACCATCGAATTCAACAGAAACTTTACCTTTCTTGCAATCTATTATAGCTCCACAAGTTCTAAGAAAAGGTCTACCAAAAATAATTGGACAAAAATTGTCCCTCTCTGAACCAAGTACTAGAAAGTCGGTAGGGTATTTTACCTTTCCACATAGGACTTCAACGTCCCTCACAATTCCGATAGGAGAGATAGTTGTTCTGTTTGCAAGATGAATGGTAACATCAACTTATTCAAGTTCACAAGGGGAAATCTCACCGATGATCTCTTCATAAAGTGAATAGGGGATAGCACTTGCACTCGATCCCAAATCGCATAGCCCATAATAATTGTGATCTCCTATTTTAATAAATACCACTGGAGTACCTGAAATTGGGCCTTTATTCTTGGCTGTGACAAGGTTAGTGGAAACAACACAAAAATTTATATTGGAATCCAAAACATCATTAGTAGCAAGGTCTTTAATCAATGCAACTTGAGGATCGACTCTGATCTGGTCCTCAGGCTCATCAACTCTTCTCTCACTTTTATTTATTATGCCTGTCACAAGAGAGTGCTCCTTTATCCTTGCGGGAAAAAGAGGCTTTTCATATATAACTGCAGGCAAAATAGGGTCAGCAACATAAATATCAATAGGTGACTCTTTAAAAGGTTCATGGTGCTGGTCTCTCTTCTTTTTAAAAGAATCAACGTGAGAGGCAAAATTCTTACACAAATCAATCACTAGATGGGAATCAAGACCAATCTTAGAGCAAAAAGTATTGAAGTAATCAGTTTTCACATAGCTCTCAATATAATCATGTTCATAATTTATAGCGGGTTCAATACCTTTATCAATTTCCCAATCTTCGGTATTCCTCTGGATCCTTTCAATGAGATCCCACCTTTCTTCAACACCCTTCTTCTGAAATACCCCACTAGAGGAGGCATCCAGCATCTCCTTATCCTGACGAGAAAGCCTGGCATAAAAATTTGTAAGTATAATTTCCTTGGGAAGCTTATGAATAGGGCATTTGAGCATTAGGGACTTCAATCTCCCCCAAGCTTGAGCAATGCTTTCTCCGTCACGAGACCTAAAATTATAAATATAGTTCCTGTCTCGATGAATTTCATGAAGAGGATAAAACTTAGTATAAAAGAGAGACATAAGCTCCTGCCAATCAAGCAAGTGTGAGTTATCGAGAAGCCTATACCAATCCGAAGCTTTATCTATAAGTGATACGGAAAACAATTTCCTCATGACAAACTTCCTCGATACACCTGCAAGCTTAAATAACGAACTTAGTTGTGACAGATATAGCAAGTGTTCACCGGGATGTCTGTCTCCGGCATAACGATTAGCCAAAACATAATCGATAATGCCAGCTGGTATTTTATAAGGCACAATTTCAGTAGGGGGAGGATCAACCACCACAGGTGTGGGGCGTCTTCCCGCAAGCAACTCTCCAATAACATGGTTATCCATAAGGACAAGAAGCAGCAATAGCAAAAAATAAAAACAGAATTATAAAAACTTCCTTACCAGTTTCACTTTACCAATAGCGCTACGCTCCCCGGCAACGGCGCCAGAAAACGGTACTTGATGACCCTCAACCGTAAGGGATCTATTGCAGTGTTTTCGATAAGTAAGAGTGTCGAACCCAACGAGGAGCAGAAGGTATTGATAAGAGACTCTGAGCAAGAAATTACTGCAAGCACTGAAAGATAACTTTTAGGGGTTTTCTCGGTATAAGCAACAGGAAAGTAAAAGCAAGTAATGTAAAAGATACTGAGAGTAACAAGTGGCCCAATCCTTTCTTAGCAAAGGAGAGGCCTAGCAACTGAACTTATAAAGACTAAAGCATTCCTGAGGACACACGGGAGAGGTAGTCATGTGCTTTCGCCATATTCCGTATCGATACTATGTTATGTGTTGATAAGTGTTGAGTGGGTGGATCTATGCTAGTGCACTCCCTAGACTAAGATGAATGCACTCTTATGATTAAACACCTTGCAAGCATCCGCAAATACAAGATAGAATTTAAGGCAAAATCCTAACCATAGCAATACGATCGAGGATCCATTATTCCCTTATGCAAAAGCGTGCGAACTGGGGTTCAGGTTTCTGTCACTCCGGCAACCCACCATAAGCATTCTTTATACACAATGCATTCTCCTAGGTCCTTAATAAGGCGAAGTGTTGAGTGTTCGACTCACACAACACCACTAGTAGAATGACAACACAACTTAAGTATCAAACAACACATATTACTTCAACAACATATGACTACTAACAACAAGACTTTCCCCATGTCCTCAAGAACTAAGGTAACTACTCACGAGACATAAAAGAGATCATGATCAGTGGGTATAAATAGGTGATAAACAATCTGGACATAATAATATTTCTCCAACAAAACTCAATAGCATTCACCACAAAGTAGTAATCAACACCGATGGAGTAGAGAGGATAGGTAGTACGAGTTACAACACAAGTTGCGATTGTAAGATGAGATTTGGATGGAGATGGAGATGGTGCTGGTGTTGGAGATGATGTTGATGATGATCTCGATGATGCCCGTGACGATGGCGACGATCTCCCCTTCCGGGAGGTGATCTCCCCGGCGGAATCTGCCCGCCGGAGATGGCCTTTTCTTCTCTGTAGGTTTCCGCCACGGAGCGGCGGCGGAACTCCGTAAAAATTCCCGTCTCTAGGGTTTTTGGATAATGGAGAGCATAAATGCAAAAGGGGGCGGCCAAAGGTGGGCCAGGGGCTCCAGGCGCCCCCCCGGCGCGGCCAGGGGGGGCGCCCCCAGGGCACCTGGGCACCCTGTGGCCCCCTCTGGTTGCCCTTTCGCGTGCCTTCGTGATCCGTCTGAAAAATATCTCCCGTCAATTTTCAGGTAATTTGGAGGTATTCTTCTTCAGCAACTCAGCGTCCACTTTTTACTGCTGAATCCTGCGTCTGCTGCTTCGGCATCGGAAAGTTTGCAAACTGTGTAAAATAGACCAAAACAACATAAGAACATCACCGTAACGTGAAATATATCAATGTATAAGGATAAATTATGATACAAAATAGTGATGCATTTTGGACGTATCAGTAAGACAGTAGAAAATTTCTCTCAAGTGGATGACCTAAGGTTTATCAATCTGTGGGAGGCGTAGGATGAAGATGGTCTCTCTCAAACAACCCTGCAACCAAATAACAAAGAGTCTCTTGTGTCCCCAACACACCCAATACAATGGCAAATTGTATAGGTGCACTAGTTCGGCGAAGAGATGGTGATACATGTGCAATATGGATGGTAGATATAGGTTTTTGTAATCCGAAAATATAAAAACAGTAAGGTAACTAATGATAAAAGTGAGCACAAACAGTATTGCAATGCTTAGAAACAAGGCCTCGGGTTCATACTTTCACTAGTGCAAGTTCTCTCAACAATAATAACATAATTAGATCATATAACAATCCCTCAACATGCAACAAAGAGTCACTCCAAAGTCACTAATAGCAGAGAACAAACGAAGAGATTATTGTAGGGTACGAAACCACCTCAAAGTTATTCTTTCCGATAAATCCATTGGGCTATTCCTATAAGTGTCACAAACAGCCCTAGAGTTCATAGCAAAATAACAACTTAAGACACACATCAACCAAAACCCTAATGTCACCTAGATACTCCAATGTCACCTCAAGTATCCGCGGGTATGATTATACGATATGCATCACACAATCTCAGATTCATCTATTCAACCAACACAGAGAACTTCAAAGAGTGCCCCAAAGTTTCTACCGGAGAGTCAAGAAGAAAACGTGTGCCAACCCCTATGAAAAGATTCCCAAGGTCACGGAACCCGCAAGTGATGACCCTCAACCGTAAGGGATCTATTGCAGCGTTTTCGATAAGTAAGAGTGTCGAACCCAACGAGGAGCAGAAGGTATTGATAAGCGATTCTGAGCGAGAAATTACTGCAAGCACTGAAAGATAACTTTTAGGGGTTTTCTCGGTATAAGCAACAGGAAAGTAAAAGCGAGTAATGTAAAAGATACTGAGAGTACCAAGTGGCCCAATCCTTTCTTAGCAAAGGAGAGGCCTAGCAACTGAACTTATAAAGACTAAAGCGTTCTTGAGGACACACGGGAGAGGTAGTCATGTGCTTTCGCCATATTCCGTATCGATACTATGTTATGTGTTGATAAGTGTTGAGTGGGTGGATCTATGCTAGTGCACTCTCTAGACTAAGATGAATGCACTCTTATGATTAAACACCTTGCAAGCATCCGCAAATACAAGATAGAATTTAAGGCAAAAGCCTAACCATAGCAATACGATCGAGGATCCATTATTCCCTTATGCAAAAGCGTGCGAACTGGGGTTCATGTTTCTGTCACTCCGGCAACCCACCATAAGCATTCTTTATACACAATGTATTCCCCTAGGTCCTTAATAAGGCGAAGTGTTGGGTGTTCGACTCACACAACACCACTAGTAGAATGACAACGCAACTTAAGTATCAAACAACACATATTACTTCAACAGCATATGACTACTAACAACAAGACTTTCCCCATGTCCTCAAGAACTAAGGTAACTACTCACAAGACATAAAAGAGATCATGATCAGTGGGGATAAATATGTGATAAACAATCTGGACATAATAATATTTCTCCAACAAAACTCAATAGCATTCACCACAAAGTAGTAATCAACACCGATGGAGTAGAGAGGATAGATAGTACGAGTTACAACACGAGTTGCGATTGTAAGATGAGATTTGGATGAAGATGGAGATGGTGCTGGTGTTGGGGATGATGTTGATGATGATCTCGATGATGCCCGTGACGATGGTGATGACGATGGCGACGATCTCCCCTTCCGGGAGGTGATCTCCCCGACGGAATCTGCCCGCCGAAGATGCCCTTTTCTTCTGTGTAGGTTTCCGCCTCGAAGCGGCGGCGGAACTCCGTAAAAAGTCCCGTGCCTAGGGTTTTCGGGGAACAGAGAACATATATGCAAAAGTGGGCGACCAGAGGTGGGCCAGGGGCTCCAGGCGCCCCCCCCCGGCGCGGCCAGGGTGGGCGCGCCCCCAGGCCGCCTGGGCACCCTGTGGCCCCCCTCTGACTCCCCTTTTGCGTGTCTTCGTTATTCGTCTGAAAAATACCTCCCGTCAATTTTTAGGTAATTTGGAGGTGTTCTTCTTCAGCAACTCAGCATCCACTATTTCCTGCTGAATCCTGCGTCTGCTGTTCCGGTATCGGAAAGTTGCAAACTGTGTAAAATAGACCAAAACAACATAAGAACATCATCATAACGTGAAATATATCAATGAATAAGGATAAATTATGATACAAAATAGTGATGCATTTTGGACGTATCAACACCCCCAAGCTTAGACCTCGCTTGTCCCCAAGCGAATATGAATTCGGTAAACCTGTCCACAAGTTTAGAGAGTGAAGTGTCGATAAATAGAACACGGACAAGAAGCATCATAGTCTCTTTACCAACTCAAATATCCTCAGCAGCAATCTTCAACTCATAAGGCTCTTATGAAAGAGTGTTAACACTTATATTCGAAAGTAGGACTAATGAAACTCATTACATCCTGGCAAACATGTCCTTTGGTCAAAGAACAACAAATAATTTTAACTTTTGCTCTTATATTTTGATGGGATTAATTGAAGCTTTTTGAAATAACATGCTAATAAGCAAGAAGTGAAAGTGTTAACACAAAGGAAGATATTTGCCTTAGCTGGGCATGACAAACAACTTACTTATCAAATGATAATGTCAACAAGGATATGATATGACAAATCTTAATGCAGCTTTATATGAATGAATCCTTATCAACATCAAACGTCTGCTCTCTTTGAGAAATAGAGGTAAGTAGGAATAACTGACTCAACTTAAAATTAAAAGATAGGCCCTGCTCTAGGGTAGTAGGGAAAACTCATGTGCTATCCTCAAATCAAACAGAATGAAAACAAGTTTTTGAGAGGTGCATGATTTGTCAACGAATGCTAATAAATAACTCAGTTGCTTCTTGAACTGGACAAGTTTCGAGGAACGGCTCCCGTATGAGGACGATAACATCCTCTTATTCTCCTTTGTTTATCACTGCCAAAGTTTTCTGATTTCTCATGAACAAAGCGTGAAGGAGGGTTTGTTTGTTATATTATTCTTAAGCCGGGCGCACTCCTTGCCAGTTCCTTCTCGTATTATGGGTTTGCACATTATACATGCAATCCCGGGGTGAAGCTTGTCCAACTCAACAAGACTATGAATTAGCTATTACTTCCTCATGAGATAAAGCAGAGGCACAAAATAAAAGATTTTGAACATTTAAGGATAACACATAAATTATATACTTTAGGAGGTGGTAGTGGAGTACCACGAGTAGGTAGGTATGGTGGACTCATATGGAAGGTGTTGGCTTAAGGGTATGGATGCACAAGCAGAATTCTGCTTAGTACAAAGTTAGGCTAGCAAAGGTTTTGAGAGAGCAGACAATTGATGATGACTAAGATACAAAGCAATATAAAGCATGAACATTGAAATAAGCATAACACATCAAGTTGTCTTCCTTGTCAACATAACACTTCAAGCATAATAACATAAGGGTTTTAGCTATGTTGATACTTTAAGAAAATCATGCTTGTTGTTATGACCAAAGCTATGTTTGCCAAGATTAAATAAAGTTTCATAGCCATACCTGACATAAGGTCAATACTCCCCATAAGAATCATCATATAAGGCGTGAAGAGAATACCGTGTGCAGCAAAAGGAATCGATAAACTTCTCATTAATATTCCATCATAGACGACTCCACACCCACGGATACAATTCTTCACCAAAGGGGTGATAGACCTCAATGCACATACCTATCTCATATAATAACCTCCCTAGACATGATACGACTCTACTTGACTTCTAAAAGACAAAAGGTAAAAGATAAAGATACCGGGCACTCCCCCAAGCTTGGAACAAGCCAAGGGAATGCCATTACTCCAGGAGATTTCACTCATCATCCTTGTTGGCGTTTATCAAGTAGTCCTTGGCGAAACGCTTCCATGGAAGGGGTTCTCCAGTCTCATATGAGAAGCTCGTCTCCTGAATCCTGCATTCAGCACCCAAACCCATGCGCAGAAACCTTAGTTCATACTCACAGTTCTGGTTATGTAGATCATTAATTTGCCCTTGGAGTTCTATAATTCTGTCTTCAGACGCGGCGATTCTTTCCCACATCTCCTTCATCTCCTTCAGGAAGTAGTTCTTCAGCTCGTTGGTGATGTCAAAGTTAGCTTCGACACCACGCTCGATCATCTTCTTGTACTCGAAGACTTCTTGCTCCACTTCTTCCATCCTGGCCTGGATGCTCCCCTCCTTGATAGGTCCCTTCAGATCTTCTTGATGAAGGACACCGTCCTCCATCCGAACAACATGAGGGTGCTTCTTCACCTCGGTGAGGTAAGGGTTGATGACGTTGACGACGAACGTGTCCTTGGGGGAACTTGGGGAAGCCATGGCACCTAAATTTAGCTGAAAGATTTCCTGGCAGAAACAGATCGAAGAGAAAACACGCGAAATCGCAAGATACGTTGCCGGAACAATCCGGGCAAATATATAGGAAAAATTTATGTATAGAAAGGAAGGTAACGGACCAAAGCAGGGTCGGAGACAGGCTCCAGGGTGTCCAGGCGGCCTGCCGGCGCGGCCCAGGGGGGGGGGGGGCGCCAGGGGGGCGCCTGGACTCCCTGGAGGTCTTCTCCGGCTCCACTTCGACTTGGAATTTTACTAATTTTACAAAAACTCGTAATACCGAACTTTTATGATGGTTTGCGGTGTTTTCTTACCGTACTACATACCTTTTCTTTATTCTGCTTCTGCTGGCGTCTGAAACAGGGCTGCAACATGTTCTTCGTGGGTTGTTGTGTATATTATATTCACATCAACATCGACAGGGTCTCCTGCTATGTAATGTTTAAGTCTTTTCCCATTCACAACTTGAGGTTTGGTGCCTTCAAAATTATTAATCTTAATTGCACCAGACCGATAAACTTCTTCAATATGAAACGGTCCTTCCCACCTGGAAAGTAGTTTACCTGGAGAAAACCTGAAACGGGATCTAAACAACAAAACTTTATCACCAACATTAAATTCATGTTTCAGAATTTTCCTATCATGCCACCTTTTTACCTTCTCTTTGAATATTTTAGCGCTCTCGTAAGCTTCACTCCTCCATTCATCTAGAGAAGTCAAGTTCATGAGACGCTTCTCACCAGCTAATTATGGGTCAGCGTTAAGCTCTCTAACAGCCCAGAAAGCTTTGTGCTCTAACTCTAATGGCAAATGGCAAGCCTTGCCATACACCATCTTGTAGGGGGGACATGCCCATGGGGTTTTTGTATGCAGTTCTATATGCCCACAAAGCATCTCCTAATTTATTTGACCAATCCTTCCTATTTCTGTTTACTATTTTCTGCAATATCAACTTAATCTCTCTATTGGTGAGCTCAACTTGCCCACTAGTTTGAGGATGATACGGTGAAGCAATTCTATGATAAACATCGTATTTAGCCAAAGCTTTTCTAAAAGCTCCGTGCGTGAAGTGTGATCCTCCATCGGTCATGAGATACCTTGGTACACCAAACCTAGGAAAAATTACATCTTTAAGCATTTTCAAAGATGTTTTGTGATCAGCACTTTCAGTGGGGATTGCTTCAACCCACTTGGTCACATAATCAACAGCTACTAAAATGTGAGTGTACTTGTGCGAAGAAGGAAAAGGACCCATAAAATCAAAACCCCAACAATCAAAAGGTTCAATCACTAGTGAGTAATTCATAGGCATCTCATTCCTTCTACTAGCTTACCAACTCTCTGACATTTATCACAGGCTAAAACATAATTTCTAGCATCTTTAAAGAGAGTAGGCCAATAAAAACATGATTGAAGAACCTTATGTGCAGTCCTCTCACTGGCATGATGTCCTCCATAGGGACTATCATGACACCGTCGAAGAATGTCCTTCTGCTCATGTTCCGGAATGCATCTTCTCACGATCCCGTCGGGACCTTCTTTGAAAATATGTGGGTCATCCCAAAAGTAGTGCCTCAAATCATGAAAGAACTTCTTCCTTTGCTGAAATGTTAGACCTAGAGGCAAATACTTTGCAACAATAAAATTAGCATAATCTGCATACCACGGATCGGAAAGAGGTTGTACTTTTACAATGGCAAGTTGCTCGTCTGGAAAACTATCGTTAACTGGGATGGGGTCATGCGGTATATCTTCCATTCTTGAAAGATTGTCCCCCACCGGATTGTCTTCCCCTTTCCTATCAACAATCTGCAAATCAAATTCTTGAAGAAGGAGTACCCATCTGATAAGCCTTGGCTTGGCATCCTTCTTTGTCATAAGATACTTAATGGTAGCATGATCAGTATGAATAATAACTTTGGAATCAACAATATACTTCCTAAACTTATCACAAGCAAAAACTACAGCTAAGAATTCCTTCTCAGTAGTAGCATAATTTCTTTGAGCACTATCAAGGGTCTTACTAGCATAATGTATAACATGCAATTTCTTATCAACTCTTTGTCCTAAAACAGCTCCAACAGCAAAATCACTTGCATCACACATAATTTCAAAAGGTAAATTCCAGTCAGGTGGTTGTACTATAGGAGCAGTTATTAAAGCTTTCTTAAGGACTTCAAAAGCCTTCTTACAATTTTCATCAAACGCAAAAGGAACATCCTTCTAGAGAAGATTAGTGAGGGGTCTCGAGGTTTTAGAAAAGTCTTTAATAAATCTTCTATAAAAACCTGCATGACCGAGAAAGCTGCGAATACCTTTGATGTCCCTTGGATAGGGCATCCTCTCAATAGCTTCGATCTTGGCTTTGTCCACTTCAATTCCCCTTTCGGAAATCTTGTGACCAAGAACAATTCCTTCATTAACCATAAAGTGGCACTTCTCCCAGTTGAGTACCAAATTTGTCTCCTCGCATCTCTGCAAAACTTTATTAAGGTTGTGAAGACAATGGTCTAATGAAGTTCCATAGACGGAGAAATCGTCCATGAAGACTTCCATAATATCCCCGCAGAAACCATGAAAGATAGCAGACATACACCTTTGAAAAGTAGCAGGGCCATTACATAAACCAAAAGGCATACGTCTGTAAGCATAAGTACCAAAAGGACAAGTAAAAGTGGTCTTCTCTTGATCGGCGGTGTTAACATGAATTTGAGTGAAGCCAGAATAACCATCGAGGTAACAAAAGTGGGTATTTTTGGATAACCTTTCAAGCATTTGGTCGATGAACGGCAACGGATAGTGATCCTTCCTGGTCGCCTTGTTCAACTTCCTGTAATCAATACACATTCTATATCCAATAATAATCCTCTGAGGTATTAATTCATTTTTATCATTAGGAACCACAGTTGTACCTCCTTTCTTAGGAACACAATGTACCGGACTTACCCACTTACTATCAGCTATAGGGTAGATAATACCTATGGCTAGAAGCTTGAGAATCTCAGTTCTCACGACATCCATCATCTTCGGGTTCAACCGTCGTTGATGATCAACAACTGGTTTAGCATCAGGCTCAAGGTTGATAGTATGTTGAGTGATAGAAGGACTAATCCCCTTAAGGTCATCAAGGGTATAGCCAATTGCGCCTCGGTGTTTACAAAGTACTTCCAATAATCGCTCTTTTTCATATCCTGAAAGGTTAGAATTGATAATAATAGGATATACTTTCTTTTCATCTAAATAAGCATACTTGAGCGTATCGGGAAGAGGTTTAAGATCGAACACCGGGTCTTCTTTCGGTTTTGATAAAATTCCCAAAGGTTCAACCGGAAGGTTGTGCTTCAGGATAGCAGGCTGCCTCAAGAATATTTCATCTAGTTCATTTCTTTCCTGCATATGCAAATCATTCTCGTGGTCCTCCATGTATTGCTGCAAAGGATCATTAAGGGGAATAGCAATAGAGGCAATACTTTCAATAATTTTATCATCACTAGGTAAATCAGTACCACGAGGCTGCTTAGAGAACTTAGAAAAATTAAATTCATATGGCTCACCATCGAATTCAACAGAAACTTTACCTTTCTTGCAATCTATTATAGCTCCACAAGTTCTAAGAAAAGGTCTACCAAAAATGATGGGACAAAAATTGTCCCTGGCTGAACCAAGTACCAGAAAGTCGGTAGGGTATTTTACCTTTCCACATAGGACTTCAACGTCCCTCACAATTCCGATAGGAGAGATAGTTGTTCTATTTGCAAGATGAATAGTAACATCAACTTCTTCAAGTTCACAAGGGGAAATCTCACCGATGATTTCTTCATAAAGTGAATAAGGAATAGCACTTGCGCTCGATCCCAAATCGCATAGCCCATAATAATTGTGATCTCCTATTTTAACAGATACCACCGGAGTACCTGAAATTGGGCCTTTATTCTTGGCTGTGACAAGGTTAGTGGAAACAACACAAAAAGTTATATTGGAATCCAAAACATCATCAGTAGCAAGTGTAATGCCCAGGATGGAGTTATACCTCCTACGTGTCGAGGCACGACTTAAAGGCATAAGTCCATCCTAGAATGATCTCAAGTCTGGTAATCTTTGCACATCTCATGTAAAAGAGGGGATTGTAAACATAAATAGTTGGCTTACACTCGCCACGTCACACAAATACAATACATGTCTCAATCATCATACATTAAGAAAAACACAACCCTCTAAGGGCAAAATCCAAATGTCAAGATACCAAACTTAAGATAAATAAACCACAGGAGGATCGAATCCTAGTAGAAGTCTCCACTACTGATCGTCCGGATATCGAACATAGTACCGGCTACGCTCCTCGTCGTACTCCCAATCCAGCTCGGTGCCACCACCTGGATAGCTCACAACTGGACATGCATCTGGTGTGGTGAAGTAACTGTGAGCCACAGAGGACTCAGCAATCCCGTTCCCGAGTAACAAGACAATTTAAGCCTTTGGGAGAGGATAAAGGCTGAAGAAAAGAGTAAGTGTCTGCAGCAGCAACTAGCAACTAGCTTACGTGAGTGAGAGCGAGAAGAGAAAGCCTCAGACGAGAAGTGATCACGTAGTGATCCTAACTACAAGCTCCACAAACATAACCCCTCCGTGTTCAACTCCCGAATCCCTATTCGGAAATTGACGGTCACGGAACACACGCTGGTAGTGTATTAGAAACATTGTGTCAAGTTATCTACAACCGGATATTAACAAGCTCCCATCTGCCACATAACCGCGGGCACGGCTTTCGAAAGTTTATAACCCTGCAGGGGTGTTCCAACTTGACCCATTACAAGCCCACGATCCGCGGAGTCGCAACTCCAAAGTGGGAAGACCCGAGTATTCTCGGAATCCCGTGCTCAAGATACTCCGAACTAAGGTAAGGCTAATCCAGCAAATCCTCTCGGCGTGCCGACACCCTGATAGTAGCCACGCGTATCTCGTCTCAGGCCACAACCGGATGGGCGATCCCACAGGTTTTTACCAGACCTTGAGTTCCCTCGAGGTGGCCCCGCGTAACCCCCAGTTTGGACCAACACTCATGTGGAGCACTGGCCCGGGTTGTTGAATTAAGAAAAAGGGTTTATAACTCCCTATGCAAGTTTAATTAGTTATTAGGCAAATAATACCAATGTTGGGACTTGCTGGAAAAGACTTAGCACTTAGCGGTTTATCGAGGGGGTCCCATACACCCCAACCGTGTTAGGAACGCATAATCAAGGAACATAACACCGGTTTATACGGTTCCTAACGGCATGAGTGGAACAAATCACCAAGCAAAAGGCTTAGCCTTCCACCCTTTCCAATATATAGATGATTTCATTTTAAGCATTTATATAGTGTGATATAACCCAACAAAACTTCAACATGAAGCAAGCATCTTCGATCTTCACCTGCAACTAGCAATGCTATAAGAAGGGCTGAGCGAAGCGTACTTAGCCAAGCAACGGTTTGCATAGGTAGGGTGGTTAAACATGGCAATGGTTACAAGTAGGAGGCTGACAGGAAGAACATGGGCATCGAGGCAAAACTATAGATCGGAACTACTAGCAATAGACAAAGATAGTAATGTTATCGGGGTTCGGTCATCTTGCCTGAAGTGAAGTCGTTCGGATCGTAAGAAGGGTCCTCGTGCTCAACCTCGTTGGTAACCTCGTGCTCGTACTCGTACTCGGTCTCAGCTTCCGTTTCTAAACAATACAATCACACCAAGCACAAATCAACAAGATGCAATGCGCACTCGAAAATGATGGATGCATGATGGATGCACTAAGGATGCACACGGAGCACGGAAAATAGCACTCAAGCAAAACACCTCAAAACATGATAACAATATGATATTATGAATCTACACAGAAAATCAATCAAGTTTCATATAAGATTCGCTGAAATCGGAGTTACGGGCTAAAAGTTATGCCCGAAACAAGAAATGAGCGAAAGCTGAAAATTACAGCAACATAGCAACTTCGGAGCACAAAATAATTAAGCTACATCACTCAAACAACATGGAAAAGGACATGAACACAAACTAGACATATACTACAGCAACTAAGTCCAAAGGTGCACCCCCAAAGGAGTCACGGAGCAATAGCAATAAGCTCGGGCATATTGAACTTGACAATAAAATTCTGGCAGCAGAATTTTATTGAAACTTTGGAGCAAAAGATAAACATGCTACAGCCACTTAAATAGGCATGAGATAACATTAATGGCAAGCCAACAATATATACTACAAGGAACAATCAAGATCCACTCCAAAACTAACATGGTTTGTCCTAGAACATCACACGAACATGGCATCGGAACGTTACAGATTTCAGACTTAGTGAAAAACCACTAAGTCCTAAAACAGCAGTTTCAACATGGCATCTAAAAGAGCAAGTTTAAGTCACCTTGAAACTAAACATGGCAAGCGGTAAGCACCTCATCAAAGTACACGTGATGGTGATTCCGAAACACACAAGCATGCTTCATGGAGATAAACACAACGATTGCAACGAGCTCAACAAGATGGCATTTCATAACAAGTGAAACAACATCACAGCCACATGGCACTTTGCAACGATGATAAACATGGCAAGAATAAATCTATCATGCAACCTAACACATACAACATGTAGAGCATGGCAAGACGAACACGTGGACATGTCATTTGCATCATTCGGACAAACGAGCTAAAAGATATCACATGGCAAGGATGGCATGAAAACATCACATAACAACAGTTTATATCACGATGCACTCTTGCAACAGCAAAACAAGCACCTAGATGATCTCTAACATGCATGACACCAAAAGATAAAACGTAGTGCTATTCACCACGAACGTCTGGACATGCTATTTGCGCGAATCGGACAAACACACTAAAAGATATAACAGTTTGAATATAGCATCAGACAACAAATAAAACTGGGACTTAGAAGATTTAGAGGCAACCTAGATCTGCAGCAAACGAGCCCGGGGCGGATCCGGCCCGATCTGGAGGCGCGGTGCGGCCTGGGGAAAAGGCCCGAAGGAGGCGGCGGCGGCCCACCTGGCGAGCGGGACGGGCCGGTGCGGGAGGCCTAGAGGGAGACCGGCTGGCGGCCCGTGGCTGCGGCCTGAGGCGGGAAGAGGCCCAGCCTGGCGCGGCCTGGGGCACCCCGGCCTGGAGGCTGAGGCGCCTGGCCCGAGCGGAGCTGCGAGCCCAGGAGGCGAGCGGGAGGAGCGGCCCGCGATCCCGGCGATGCGATGCGGAGAGGGAGGGAAACGGCCTTCGATCTGGCCGATGCAGGAGCTAGCGACGGAAGGCCCAGGCGACGGGATCGGCGGCGGCTCGATCGCCCAAGCGCGCGGGAGGGCGTTGACCCTGGCGTCCCAGATCGGATCCCGGGGCGGTCGCGGCGACGATCCCAAGCGCGACGGCGGCGCCTCGATGGCTGCGGGATTTCTGCGGGGAGGAAAACGAGGAGGGGATAGGAAAGTGGCAAAAAGATCTGGTTTAGCCCCAAAATTTGTGGGAAGAAAGGGGAAGAGTCTAGGGATGCCCAAAATGGACCTAGGGGGGGGGGTCTATAAATAGCAGATTTCTAGGGTTAGGGGGATTTAGGGGTGTTTAGGAGCCCTCCGATCGCGATCCGACGGATCCGATCGCGGGGTAGTTTAGATGGGCCTAGGAGAGAGTAGTGGACTGCAGCAGGGGTGTTTCTGGGACACAAAGTGAAGCACTTTGGACCCACACGAATAACTGTTGGGATAGCACACGGAGTCCAAACGCGACGAGATTTGAGAGGCGGGTTGCACACAACAAAACAACAACACACACAACAACCTCGCGGCACACCGGTAACGTTACACGCCCAAACACCAAAGTAGGCCTACGGGACGTCACGGACACGTGAGGGAGCTCCGAAACGCGAAACGGACAACGGGAAGGAACGCGTGGAAACGGATGCAACCGACAACACAAATGCAATGCGATGCACATGTCTACATGATATGAATGAATGCCACACACGCACACAACAAAATGACGAAAACCCGAAAGACAAAGAACCCGGAATGGAAATAGATGAAGCCGGAGATATATTATATACCCAAAAGGGAAAGTATTACATCCGGGGCATTACAAACTCTCCTCTACTACAAAAAGATCTCGTCCCGAGATCTAGGACTGGAAAAAGGAAGGGTACTCGGAACAAAGATGATCTTCTCGTTCCCAGGTAGCTTCTCGGTCGGTGTGATGTGACCACTTGACTTTCAAGAATTTGATGGACTTGTTGCGGGTCTTGCGTTCGGTTTCTTCGAGAATAGCAACTGGATGCTCTCTGTAACACCCCAAAATTTTGGTTTGGTTTTCACCAAATTCTTTATTTGATTTAAAGGAGGTTATTTGAAATTTTCCCTTTTGAGAGACCCTCCTTCCCAAATTTTTGCTTCTGACAAATCTTTTGAGTCCTTCTCAATCTTGATTCTGGTCTTGAGGGTCTTTCTACTTATATGGGTTCAACACAAAAACTCTTGGATTGTTTTGCTAACTCTTTTGTTAAAAAGAATTCCTATTTCTTTTTTTTTATTCCCTCTCTACTCACAAATGCACTCTTGCCATGACCTATGTTGAAAACTTCCTCCCAAAACCTTCCTCCCTACCTTGGGTCAAGTCAAGCATCAATTCCAGCAAGTTTCAACTTTCCCTAGGTTTTATTTCTATTTATTTAAACCACAAAGTCTTTTTCTGTCATTTATTTGAACCTTAGTAGTTTACAAAGGAACTACTAGATCTCTTTTGAATCTTGGCTCCAAATAAATTCCTAGGGCTAGTCCTTAGTACCCTCAACTCATATCCATCAAGACCTACTGGTCATCAGTTCAAAATTTTCAAAATATGCTTGCTGCAAGTTTGGAGCAGATTTGCTATTTTTGGTGAATTTCATTCTTTCTCCTTTCCAAAAATTCTATGGTAATTCATGCAGCCTCCAGATGCATCAAGAGACCCCCTCACCAAGTCCCAGCTCAAGAAAAGTTTTCCACGTGCGTCAAACATTTTATCAAACAGCTTACATGCACTGTTCCTGTCAAGCTTCAAAATTCAGTAAAGTTCAGAGAAGTTCAGTGTCGTTTCTCGTCAGAGCTCGTCGTCGATCTCGCTAGTACCCGTGTTGGCATCTTGCTCCCTGTTCCCTCTTCTTATCCAGTGCGCCGCGCGGTCGCTTGGCTGGTTGCGAGCGTCGGTGGCGAACTGTCGCGTCAGCTCCGGCGTCGTCCGCGGCGACAGTACCGCCCGTGGCGGCCGTCAGGGGTGAGCCCTGCAGTACGGCGCCGCTCCGCACCGCCCAAGCCACCGGTGGCCTCCGCGTGTTCATCTTCCCCCCCTGAGCACGCTGCAGAACCGTCGCCGTGGCCTGAGAAGCGCAGAGCGCGCTCTCTGCCGCCGACGAGCCCGTGAGCTCCGTTCCGTCGAAACCGCGGAGCAGGCCAAATGCGATCGAGCTTAGGCGTTGAATGGAGCCAGTGGACCAATCCGAAGATGCCCAGTCACCTAAACCACCCGCCCGACCACTGCCTCGCCGTAATCCCTCGCCGGAGATATTTCGCTCACGGCACCTCCCTCGCCCGCCTATAAATAGGACCCCCAGAGGCGTTGTGAAGCCACCGCATCCACCACACCTCACCACAGCCTCGCCAAAACCCCTCAGAGGGCCTCGGGAGGGCCTTCTTCCCCGACTCCGGCCGCCCCGATCCGCTTCGGGCTCCGGCAAGATCCGCTCTGGTGAGAGCACCCCCGCTTCCCAAACTTGGTCAGCAACCCCCTGGTCCACCACCTCGCCTAACCCAAGCGTCATTTTGTAGTCAGAAGCCCCCTCCGGTGAGACCCATCATCGCCCGACGCCGCCGTCCGCCGTAGAGGAAGTCGCCGTCGCTGTGGTGCCTCCCGTCGGTCTCTTCCACCACCCACCGACGCGGAAGAACCTCCTGAACACGCCGGTACTTCCCTCCCTCTCTGCCTCGCAGCGGTTCGTCGCCGGCGATCACCGCAGGTCTCTGGCGCCGGCGAACTCTGTTTTTCCCCTTTCAAACCTGACATGCGGGACCCCCCTGTCAGCCTCTTCTTTTTATTCGAATCGTTTTCTGAAAGCGCCTTCGGGCAAAGTACGCTTCCTATTCGGCTTGGCATATTTCATCCGAAGCGTTTTCTGTCTATTCAAACTACCCCCTGGATAGTTTCTGTTTCATTACAGACTAGTCCCTGGGTTTGTTTTCTTTATAACTTTTAAACTAAAAATGATTTTTAGTTGATTCCTTTTCTGTCATCTTCATAACTCTGCCTAGTTTTTTATCATATTTATTTGAAAAATATTTGGAACACTTTTTGCGCACGCACGTATTTACGTAGTATTCGATTTCTTTTATACCGTAGATACCAAAGGAGGTGACGGAGCCGCAAACTTCGCCGAGCTAGACTCCGACTACTCCGAACCAGGCAAGCATGTTTGAACCTTTGATATGATGAGTGTTTTTCATGTTTGCTAGTGTGGTTTTTCTTAAGGCATGTTTATATAAGCTTTTGGTGGATGTTATATTCCATGCACGGTAAGTTGCAAGTGAGCTACAAAACTTGATGAGATCATATGATGGAGAACAACCTGATCATGTGGTGGCATGATAGATGTAGGCTGGTATTGTTGGAGCATGCCAGTCCTATATCAACTATTTACTACGGTGTTGACGTGGATCAAGTCTCGATCCCGTCCTTTTCCCTTTTGTGCTACCACATGTTTTCTACAAAGAATACGGTTTAGTAAGTTGCAAACCTCTTCCCTGGTACACACCAAATAGAGAGGCCGTGATGAAGGTTCCATGGCCCTGGATTAAAGCCGTCATCCGGTCAGGGGGCATGGGTGTTTCCGGTTGGGACCGAGAGGGGGGCACCCCTTAGAGCGCGCGGTATAAATTTGATCCCATGCTATTCGAGGAGTGACCTCCCCGCCTCAGGAGTTTTGCTTGAACGTTGCCCAGGGTGATTCCTGGCAGCGGAATGTGGAATGGGTGTGTACGGGTTAGATGCGTTTTCTTCTAAAATACCGTGAACGGAACTAGTCCTTGGTGACTACTGAAATCCGTTGACTGTGGTAAAGTACAAACTCTGCAGAGTCAAAACCATTCGCATAACCAAGTCCTTGGTCAAGGACGTTGGTTAGCAGATCCGTGTCAGTCTCAGTGTCAGTCTCTGTAGAACTAATACTTCCGACAGGGGTAAACCCGGTTGAATGTTTCTTCTGTGAATAGACTAACCTATTTATTTTTATGTGCCGAGTATTCCTTAGGATGGTGCTACCTCCAGGAACTACTCAAATTTTTCCTTGTATGATATAAGCCCTTTATGTGATGTCGCTCAGACGTCCGACTGTGGCATTCTTGTTATTTACTTTTGATATAAGCCCTTTATGTGATGTCGCTCAGACGTCCGACTGTGGCATTCTTGTTATTTACTTTTGATATAAGCCCTTTATGTGATGTCGCTCAGACGTCCGACTGTGGCATTCTTGTTATTTACTTTTGATATAAGCCCTTTATGTGATGTCGCTCAGACGTCCGACTGTGGCATCCTTGTTATTTACTTTTAATATAAGCCCTTTATGTGATGTCGCTTAGACGTCCGACTGTGGCATTCTTGTTATTTACCTTTGATATAAGCCCTTTCTGCGGTGTCGCCCTGACGCCCGACTGCGGCATGTTTATTCTATTTTACCTTCCGAGGCGTCGCTTCAGACACCCGATCGGTCTTCCGCTATTATTTTATATTGCAGTGCTAACTTAACTACTCACGTGTGCATTACTGCTCGGGTGCATCATGATTGCATTTGTTATATCTTATGTCCAAACTGTCTTGCGAGTACATTCAAAGTACTCACCTGGCTTGTTGATTTGGCCAGATGTGGACGAAGGCGATCTTATGGATGAAGAGTTCGATAGCGAGTCCGACGCCTAGAGGAGTCCCAGTCAGTCCCTTGCGATCTTGGAGTTGGTCTCTTGTATTATATACGCTTCCGCCACCATAATAAAATCATCAAGCCTCACTCCGGCGCTTGATGAGTGTAAGATATTGGAGTCACGCCACCCACACCACTGTGACATATCCACTACCACTATATCCACGAGTTAGTAGTCATGCCACCATATCCCATTGTGTCATACCCGCCTTTATGTATGATATTGGCGTACTTGTAATAAATTGTTGAGTAGCTTCAGCTCAACCTTGTATAATATTTAGCACTTCTGGATTTTCTGTATCAAGGATTTGTCTGCCAGTATGGAGGATTTCTCTATACTAGTTTGATGAAAGGGGCGATTTTTCAATAAGTGTTTTATTGGAAAACCGGTCCTGACAACCTTGGTATCAGAGCCAGGCTGACTGTAGGAAGCCACTAGGTGCGCTCGCTAATCGGTTATTAGCGTAATAGGTGCTGTTTTAGCAAATTGCAATCGTAGCAATTTTTCTGTTAGTCATCATAAATTTATGATTTGACTATCTGGAATTTTTGTCTACTTTTGTAGATGGCTGGCCGCGACTGTGAATCACAGGTGTTCGCCAATGTGCCTGAGGGGTTTATCAAACTCCTCGCCTCCATCGTCAAGATCGCGATCGGGCCATCGACTCGTCCAGAGTTCACACTCTACGAGCACAAGATCAGCGACAGCGTGTCTATGCACCAGGCTGCGGTGCAATTCAAGGGAGGGCGTTCTGAATTACGCCGCTTCCGATTTGTTGGGAGGGCCATGCCTACGGAGAAGCATGCCATGCAGATGGCTGCCCGTGAGGCAATAGCACGTCTCCGGGATGCTCTTCCTTCGATGAAGGCTCGTCGCTACCGCTACCTCCCTTGCCACGTGCCATACACTTGTCACTATGCATTCGCTTGCACTAGGGGAGAACGAGATGATGCTATTGAGATGCTTGTTGAGTATCTCAAGGCTCTTGAGGCAGCTTTTGATAATCTCGTGGACGACTTGGTGGCTGCCCGTATGGACTCAGTTCAGGGCTGTGTTGCCAACAGGAGGGAGCTGCTCCATACAGCACCACCACTGTCATACATCTCGTCCTCATCATCCTATGCACCTGCCATCCGAGCCACCGCTCGCCGCCTACCTACCACTGAGGAGTTTGACCAAGTCATTGCTCCTACCCCAGTTCGTGCTGCACCGCCTACCACACCCGTTTCAGCCGCACAACCCAGTACCCCGCGCCTGGAGCCTATTAGTGAGGAAGAAGTTGAGTCCCCAGCAGCACTGGGACTTACCCTCGGCAGGCCGAAGGAAATATTTACCATCTCCGACTGAGTGCGCCGAGCAGCCGTGTGATGTACCTGCTTGTATGATATGTTTTATATGTATATAGGCTTGGTGAGAAGTAGTTTGTGTGCGCATCATGTAGGGACTCGGAGAAGTGCACTAGCCTAAATAACATGTCAGGAATGTGTACGCACATACTGAGTGAGGTGTTGTATAATTATGGCTTGCTTGTAAGATACTGAGCGGTCCTTCTCCATGCGCAATCAAGTGTTTTCTTGAAAAATCTTGGATTTTTAAAATTTCTGCCTTTGCAAAATTATTTATTTTTACTACTCGGTTTTTCTCATGAGTTCTGCAAAATACCCCAGAGTGGAAAATGCATCGTCCCTGGACTCGTTCCATGCGAAGCCCGCCGGAAGAAAATAATGGTGCCCAGGCAAGTAACAATTTCACACAGGGGCTGTCAAGTCAGCAAAACAGTGAAGCAACATTTTCTCAAGTATGCCGCCTTTATGAGCAAAGCCAGCAGCAACATCAAGAAATGATGAGCCATATTATCAATATGAGAAATCACCGCGAACCATACCAACAGCATTCCAAATTGGCTGAACTACAAAAGACGCGTCCCCCAACGTTCTCTCACACGGATAAACCTCTTGAGGCTGATGACTGGCTTCGAGACATTGAGAGGAAATTAATTATCGCACAATGTTCAGACCGTGAGAAAGTACTTTATGCACCTCACTACCTTACTGGAGCAGCTGCATCGTGGTGGGAAAATTTTCTACATATGCACCCCAATGAAAACAACATCACCTGGGAGGAGTTTAAGGAAAATTTTCGTGGGGCGCACATTCCCAGAAGTATTATGAAGATCAAGAAAAGGGAGTTTGATGACCTCAAGCAGAGAAGCATGTCAGTGACTGAGTACAATAGTCAGTTTACTCAACTATCTCGCTACGCCAACGAAGAACATATGACTGAAAATAAAAAGATGGAAAAATTCCTGGACGGTCTGGCTCCAGCACTTAAATGCCAACTGGTCGTGCACACCTTTCCAGATTTCAAAACACTTGTGGACAAAGCTATTACCTTGGAGAATGAACGTCGCAGCTTGGAGGATTTTCGCAAGCGCAAGCGGGACAAGACCTCTCAATCTCGCGACAACCGGAACAAGATTGATTCTCGGAAAAATGGGGCGAACAAATCCGCAACCAATGTTCCACGCTCAAACAAGAATTTTCATGCAAGGGATAAAGATTTTACGTATCACCCGGGCGTTACTTGCTTCGCTTGTGGAAAGGAAGGACACTATGCCAAGCAATGCCCAAAGCCAAGGAACTCGGCCCCCAAGACAAACAATGGTGGAAATAATTCAGCCCCCAAGCGTAACTACTTCAATCCCAGCAACAATCACAAGAAGGGTCATGTGAACCATGTGACCAAGGAAGAAGCGCAGAATGCTCCGGATATCGTACTCGGTACGTTTCCTGTCAACACAATACCTGCCACGGTTTTGTTTGATTCTGGAGCTTCTCATTCGTTCATTTCAAAGAAATTTGCTTTACAACATGATTTTTCAATTCTCCCCTTGGAAAATTCTATGACCATCAAGTCCCCCGGGATTAAGCAAATCACCCAGAGTTATTGCCAAGGTGTGGTTATTGAGCTCGAAGGATTAAAATTTCGAGCAAACCTCATTGTATTGGAAAATAAGGGACTGGATGTTATCCTAGGAATGGACTGGTTAACCACCAACAAGGGATTTATCGACTGTTTCAATCGGACTGTGATCCTCACTCATCACCACGGGAAGATGATAAAAATTGCAGCTCAAGTAAGACCAGTATCATTACGACCAAGATTGAACAAGGTGGATATTTCAGATTTAAATAAAGTTCCAGTGGTATGTGAGTTTCCAGATGTATTTCCTGAAGAGCTACCAGGCATGCCACCAGACCGAGAAATAAAATTCACTATTGAACTAGCACCTGGAACCACTCCCATTTACAAGAAACCTTATAGAATGGCACCCTCCGAGTTGGTAGAATTGAAGAAGCAAATAAAGGAATTACTGGACAAAGGATTTATCCGGGCCAGCTCCTCACCTTGGGGTTCGCCAGTATTATTTGCCAAGAAAAAGGATGGGACACTGAGATTATGTATAGACTATCGAGCACTCAACATGGTTACCATCAAAAACAAATATCCGATGCCACGGATCAATGATTTATTTGACCAGCTTGCACAAGCCAAGGTTTTCTCAAAGATTGATTTAAGGTCGGGATATCATCAGTTAAAAGTACGGACAGAAGATATCCCTAAAACTGCATTCACTTCCAGATACGGATTATATGAATTTACAGTAATGCCGTTTGGACTGACGAACGCCCCCGCATACTTTGTTCACCTCATGAACAAAGTGTTCATGAAATTTATGGACAAATTTGTTGTGGTGTTCATTGATGATATTTTGGTATATTCTAAGACACCAGAAGAACATGCTGAACATCTCAGAATGGTGCTGGGAGAATTAAGGAAGCATCAATTGTACGCCAAATTCAGCAAATGTGAATTTTGGCTAAAACAGGTTGGTTTTTTGGGCCACGTATTAACCCAAGAGGGTGTTGCCGTGGACCCAGAAAAAGTCAAGGCCGTACTCGACTGGAAACCACCAGCCAACGTAACCGACGTACGAAGCTTTCTGGGAATGGCTGGATATTACAGAAGATTTATTGAGGGATTTTCCACCATAGCAAAGCCTATGACACAGCTACTCAAGAAGGATAAGAAATTTGTGTGGACTGAGGATTGCGAGAAAAGTTTCCAAGAACTCAAAAAGAGATTAACAACAGCACCAGTATTGGTCATACCAGACATACACAAAAATTTTGAAGTGTATTGCGACGCGTCCCGGAAGGGCCTCGGATGCGTATTAATGCAAGAAGGCAAAGTAGTCGCATATGCTTCCAGGCAACTGCGAAAGCATGAAGAAAACTACCCCACTCATGACTTGGAATTAGCAGCAGTTATTCATGCACTCAAAGAATGGAGGCACTTTTTGCTTGGAAATCGTTGTGAAATATATACAGACCATAAAAGTCTCAAGTATATTTTCACACAACCAGAACTCAATTTGCGACAACGCCGCTGGTTGGAATTAGTAAAAGACTATGATGTTGGCATTCACTACCATCCAGGAAAGGCAAATGTAGTGGCAGATGCTCTCAGCCGCAATCCAAGCTCGAGCAACGACAGTTCACAAAACTTGAGACCGGAGTTTCAAAGGGAGTTTGCCAAACTCAACATGATGTTGGTTACTGAAGGCACTATGTCAAATTTGGAAATACAACCCACCCTAATGGAACAAATTAAGAAAGCTCAGCATGGACACCCCAGCATCGAAGGCATAAAAAGAAAAGTGAGTCTGGGCAAAGCCACAGAATTCGTCGTGGACAGTGAGGGAATACTATGGTACGGAGACAGGCTTTGCGTGCCAAACGTAGAAGACCTCAAACAACAAATTTTGACCGAAGGCCATACCGCCCCATATTCCATCCACCCTGGAGGAACAAAAATGTACAAGGACATTCAGGAAAGATTTTGGTGGCACGGTATGAAGAGGGATATAGCCACATTCATTGCCTGTTGTGATTCATGTCAGCGCATTAAAGCCGAGCACCAAAAACCAGCAGGACTATTACAGCCAAACAAGATACCTGAATGGAAATGGGACGAAATTGGAATGGATTTTATTGTCGGACTACCTCAGTCACGACACGGAAATGATGCCATATGGGTCATCACAGATAGGTTGACCAAGGTGGCACATTTTATTCCGGTAAAGACGACCCACACCACTCAGAAGCTTGCCAAGCTTTATCTCTCCCGTATTGTCTGTCTTCATGGAGTTCCAAGGACCATAATATCCGACAGAGGCACTCAATTCGTCTCTAGATTTTGGGATCATTTGCAACAAGCTCTGGGAACTCAACTGGTATTCAGCACGGCATATCATCCCCAGACTGGAGGACAGACTGAACGTGTGAACCAAATTTTAGAGGACATGCTGAGAGCATGTGTCCTCACTTATGGAACCAGCTGGGAAGAAAGCTTACCATATGCCGAGTTCGCGTACAACAACAGTTACCAATCCAGTCTACAGATGGCACCTTTTGAAGCCTTGTATGGGCGAAGATGCCGTACCCCATTAAATTGGTCAGAGACAGGAGACAGCCGTATCTTCGGCCCAGACATGCTCAAAGAAGCTGAGGAGAAGGTTAAATTAATCAGGGATCGACTCAAGACAGCCCAGAGCCGACAAAAGAGTTATTGTGACCAGAAACATCGTGAAGTCAGTTTTGAACCCGGTGACTATGTGTATCTAAGAGTATCCCCTATGCGGGGCCTGCAGCGATTCAAAATTAAGGGAAAGCTAGCACCACGTTTTATTGGACCTTTCCGTGTGACTGCACGAAGAGGCACAGTAGCCTACCAACTAGACCTACCCGAAGAACTGTCAGACGTCCATGACGTGTTCCACATATCACAATTGAGGAAGTGTGTAAGCAACCCAGAAAAGCGTGTATCTCATGAAAACATTGACGTGCAACCGGACCTCACCTATAGGGAACGTCCAGTAAAAATATTGGAGGAGTCTGAAAGGAGGACCCGTCAGAAGACAATTAAATTCTTCAAGGTTCAGTGGAGCAATCACACCGAAGATGAAGCAACATGGGAGAGAGAGGATTTTCTTCGGGCAGAGTACCCACACCTATTTGAGGATCAGCTGGAATCTCGGGGACGAGATTTTTCCTAAGGGGGTGGGTGTTGTAACACCCCAAAATTTTGGTTTGGTTTTCACCAAATTCTTTATTTGATTTAAAGGAGGTTATTTGAAATTTTCCCTTTTGAGAGACCCTCCTTCCCAAATTTTTGCTTCTGACAAATCTTTTGAGTCCTTCTCAATCTTGATTTTGGTCTTGAGGGTCTTTCTACTTATATGGGTTCAACACAAAAACTCTTGGATTGTTTTGCTAACTCTTTTGTTAAAAAGAATTCCTATTTTTTTTTATTCCCTCTCTACTCACAAATGCACTCTTGCCATGACCTATGTTGAAAACTTCCTCCCAAAACCTTCCTCCCTACCTTGGGTCAAGTCAAGCATCAATTCCAGCAAGTTTCAACTTTCCCTAGGTTTTATTTCTATTTATTTAAACCACAAAGTCTTTTTCTGTCATTTATTTGAACCTTAGTAGTTTACAAAGGAACTACTAGATCTCTTTTGAATCTTGGCTCCAAATAAATTCCTAGGGCTAGTCCTTAGTACCCTCAACTCATATCCATCAAGACCTACTGGTCATCAGTTCAAAATTTTCAAAATATGCTTGCTGCAAGTTTGGAGCAGATTTGCTATTTTTGGTGAATTTCATTCTTTCTCCTTTCCAAAAATTCTATGGTAATTCATGCAGCCTCCAGATGCATCAAGAGACCCCCTCACCAAGTCCCAGCTCAAGAAAAGTTTTCCACGTGCGTCAAACATTTTATCAAACAGCTTACATGCACTGTTCCTGTCAAGCTTCAAAATTCAGTAAAGTTCAGAGAAGTTCAGTGTCGTTTCTCGTCAGAGCTCGTCGTCGATCTCGCTAGTACCCATGTTGGCATCTTGCTCCCTGTTCCCTCTTCTTATCCAGTGCGCCGCGCGGTCGCTTGGCTGGTTGCGAGCGTCGATGGCGAACTGTCGCGTCAGCTCCGGCGTCGTCCGCGGTGACAGTACCGCCCGTGGCGGCCGTCAGGGGTGAGCCCTGCAGTACGGCACCGCTCCGCACCGCCCAAGCCACCGGTGGCCTCCGCGTGTTCATCTTCCCCCCCTGAGCACGCTGCAGAACCGTCGCCGTGGCCTGAGAAGCGCAGAGCGCGCTCTCTGCCGCCGACGAGCCCGTGAGCTCCGTTCCGTCGAAACCGCGGAGCAGGCCAAATGCGATCGAGCTTAGGCGTTGAATGGAGCCAGTGGACCAATCCGAAGATGCCAGTCACCTAAACCACCCGCCCGACCACTGCCTCGCCGTAATCCCTCGCCGGAGATATTTCGCTCACGGCACCTCCCTCGCCCGCCTATAAATAGGACCCCCAGAGGCGTTGTGAAGCCACCGCATCCACCACACCTCACCACAGCCTCGCCAAAACCCCTCAGAGGGCCTCGGGAGGGCCTTCTTCCCCGACTCCGGCCGCCCCGATCCGCTTCGGGCTCCGGCAAGATCCGCTCTGGTGAGAGCACCCCCGCTTCCCAAACTTGGTCAGCAACCCCCTGGTCCACCACCTCGCCTAACCCAAGCGTCATTTTGTAGTCAGAAGCCCCCTCCGGTGAGACCCATCATCGCCCGACGCCGCCGTCCGCTGTAGAGGAAGTCGCCGTCGCTGTGGTGCCTCCCGTCGGTCTCTTCCACCACCCACCGACGCGGAAGAACCTCCTGAACACGCCGGTACTTCCCTCCCTCTCTGCCTCGCAGCGGTTCGTCACCGGCGATCACCGCAGGTCTCTGGCGCCGGCGAACTCTGTTTTTCCCCTTTCAAACCTGACATGCGGGACCCCCCTGTCAGCCTCTTCTTTTTATTCGAATCGTTTTCTGAAAGCGCCTTCGGGCAAAGTACGCTTCCTATTCGGCTTGGCGTATTTCATCCGAAGCGTTTTCTGTCTATTCAAACTACCCCCTGGATAGTTTCTGTTTCATTACAGACTAGTCCCTGGGTTTGTTTTCTTTATAACTTTTAAACTAAAAATGATTTTTAGTTGATTCCTTTTCTGTCATCTTCATAACTCTGCCTAGTTTTTTATCATATTTATTTGAAAAATATTTGGAACACTTTTTGCGCACGCACGTATTTACGTAGTATTCGATTTCTTTTATACCGTAGATACCAAAGGAGGTGACGGAGCCGCAAACTTCGCCGAGCTAGACTCCGACTACTCCGAACCAGGCAAGCATGTTTGAACCTTTGATATGATGAGTGTTTTTCATGTTTGCTAGTGTGGTTTTTCTTAAGGCATGTTTATATAAGCATTTGGTGGATGTTATATTCCATGCACGGTAAGTTGCAAGTGAGCTACAAAACTTGATGAGATCATATGATGGAGAACAACCTGATCATGTGGTGGCATGATAGATGTAGGCTAGTATTGTTGGAGCATGCCAGTCCTATATCAACTATTTACTACGGTGTTGACGTGGATCAAGTCTCGATCCCGTCCTTTTCCCTTTTGTGCTACCACATGTTTTCTACAAAGAATACGGTTTAGTAAGTTGCAAACCTCTTCCCTGGTACACACCAAATAGAGAGGCCGTGATGAAGGTTCCATGGCCCTGGATTAAAGCTGTCATCCGGTCAGGGGGCATGGGTGTTTCCGATTGGGACCGAGAGGGGGGCACCCCTTAGAGCGCGCGGTATAAATTTGATCCCATGCTATTCGAGGAGTGACCTCCCCGCCTCAGGAGTTTTGCTTCAACATTGCCCAGGGTGATTCCTGGCAGCGGAATGTGGAATGGGTGTGTACGGGTTAGATGCGTTTTCTTCTAAAATACCGTGAACGGAACTAGTCCTTGGTGACTACTGAAATCCGTTGACTGTGGTAAAGTACAAACTCTGCAGAGTCAAAACCATTCGCATAACCAAGTCCTTGGTCAAGGACGTTGGTTAGCAGATCCGTGTCAGTCTCAGTGTCAGTCTCTGTAGAACTAATACTTCCGACAGGGGTAAACCCGGTTGAATGTTTCTTCTGTGAATAGACTAACCTATTTATTTTTATGTGCCGAGTATTCCTTAGGATGGTGCTACCTCCAGGAACTACTCAAATTTTTCCTTGTATGATATAAGCCCTTTATGTGATGTCGCTCAGACGTCCGACTGTGGCATTCTTGTTATTTACTTTTGATATAAGCCCTTTATGTGATGTCGCTCAGACGTCCGACTGTGGCATTCTTGTTATTTACTTTTGATATAAGCCCTTTATGTGATGTCGCTCAGACGTCCGACTGTGGCATTCTTGTTATTTACTTTTGATATAAGCCCTTTATGTGATGTCGCTCAGACGTCCGACTGTGGCATCCTTGTTATTTACTTTTAATATAAGCCCTTTATGTGATGTCGCTTAGACGTCCGACTGTGGCATTCTTGTTATTTACCTTTGATATAAGCCCTTTCTGCGGTGTCGCCCTGACGCCCGACTGCGGCATGTTTATTCTATTTTACCTTCCGAGGCGTCGCTTCAGACACCCGATCGGTCTTCCGCTATTATTTTATATTGCAGTGCTAACTTAACTACTCACGTGTGCATTACTGCTCGGGTGCATCATGATTGCATTTGTTATATCTTATGTCCAAACTGAACCTGAACCCTAGTCTTTGGGTGAAAAGCAGTGCTGAACCTGATCTTAGTGCCCATGGCGGACTGAAAGGAGTCCCAGAACCTTGAAGTGAACAAACTTCCACGGTCTGAGGATATAACTTGAGGAATGCCATGTAGGGACACAATTCTGGAAGTGTACAACTCTGCCAATTGAGCTGCATTGATTGATTCTTTGACTGGCAGGAAGTGAGCGACTTTGGTGAGCTTGTCAATCACCACAAAGATAGCATCATTCCCTCGCTTGGATTTAGGAAAGCCAGTGAAGAAGTCCATTTCAATGTGGTCGAACTTCCACTCGGGAATAGGAAGAGGTTGGAGAAGACCGGCTGGACGTTGATGTTCTGCTTTCACTCTTCTGCACACATCACATTCATTCACGAATTGGGCAATCTCCCTTTTCATGCGTGTCCACCAGTAAGACTGCTTGAGATCTTGGTACATCTTGGGACTGCCAGGATGAATGGAAAGGAGAGAATCATGAGCTTCTTCCATAATGAGCTTCCTGAGATCACCTTTGGGAACAACGAGTCTGTCCTCGAAGAACAAGGTATCTCTCTCATCAACACGGAAGCACTTGTATTTCGGAATGCCCTTAGCAATAGCATGTTTCACCTTCTTCACCATGGTATCACTGAGTTGGGCCTCACGGACTTGATCTTCCAAGGTAGGAGCAATTTGAAGATTTGCAAGAAAACCCTGCGGAACAACTTGATGGTTGAGCTTCCTGAATGCTTCACAAAGCTCAGGCTGGTACGGCTTGATAAGAAGGCTGTTGCAATATGCCTTTCTGCTCAAAGCATCTACAATCACATTCGCCTTGCCAGGAGTGTATTCAATGCTGGGATCATACTCTTGGATCATTTCAACCCAACGAGTCTGGCGGAGGTTCAGATGCGGCTGTGTGAAGATGTACTTCAAGCTCTTGTGATCGGTGAAGATGTCGACCTTTCTGCCCAACAACAGACGTCTCCACGTAATCAAAGCATGTACCATAGCTGCTAGCTCGAGATCATGTGTGGGATAGTTCTTCTCACTTGGCTTGAGCTGACGAGAAGTGTATGCCACAATTCTCTTATCTTGCATAAGCACACCACCAAGACCTTGAAGAGAAGCATCACAGAATACTTCATAGGGCTTGGATTCATCTGGAGGAGTCAGAACTGGAGCAGAGACGAGCTTTTCTTTGAGAGTTTTGAATGCCACTTCACACTCTGGAGACCAAAAGTATTTGACATTCTTCTGAAGCAAGTTGGAAAGAGGCTTGGCAATCTTGGAGAAGTTCTCAACGAACCTTCTGCAATAGCTGGCAAGACCCAGAAAACTGTGGAGCTGCTTGACGTTCTGAGGAGCTTCCCAGTTGACAATTGCTTCAACTTTCTCGGGATTAACCGCAATACCGTCAGCTGAGATGATGTGGCCCAGGTACAAAACCTTATCGAGCCAAAATTCGCACTTGGAGAACTTGGCATAGAACTTATGCTCTCGGAGTCGATCAAGAACCAGACGTAAGTGCTTTTCGTGATCTTCTTCATTCTTGGAAAACACCAGAATATCATCCAGATACACAAGCACAAACTCGCCAGTATAGGGGTTGAAGATGTAATGCGTCATCCTCGAAAAGGTAGGAGGAGCATTGGCGAGACCAAAAGACATGACGGTATACTCGTATGAACCGTAGCTCGTTCTGAAGGCCGTCTTGGGAATGTCTTCCTCGCGAATGCGAATTTGATGATAGCCCATTCGGAGGTCAAGCTTAGAGAACACTTTAGCTCCTTTGAGCTGCTCGAAGAGTTCGCTGATGTTGGGGAGCGGATATTTGTTCTTTATTGTCTTCTTGTTCAATGGCCGGTAATCAACACAGAGACGCTCCGTGCCATCTTTCTTCTTGACAAATAAGACACCACAGCCCCAAGGAGACGTACTAGGTCTGATGAGACCCATACTCTCCTGTTTATCAAGCTGCTTCTTCAATTCCTTCAATTCATCCGGAGAGAGCTTGTACGAACGCCGACATGCTGGCTCAGTACCCGGCTCGAGTTCAATAACGAATTCCACCTGACGGTGTGGAGGCATGCCTGGAAGTTCTTCAGGAAAGACGTCTTGATATTCATTCACCATCGGAATTTGAGATATGGCATTAATTTCGCCCTTATCATTGAGAGAGAAAAGCCTGATAGTGTTATCCCTGGAGGCGAAGATAATCACATCTTCATCAGAATGAGTCAACTTGACTTCCTTTTGAGCACAATCAATGTGAGCGTCGTGCTGAGAAAGCCAATCCATCCCGAGGATGAGGTCGATGTCAGAATTACCAAGAACCACCGGTTTAGCCAGAAAACGATAATCTCCCATGCGGATAGAAACATCCGGAGCAAATATCTTTGAATGCAATAGTTTGCCTGGAGAAACAACTGACAATTCCCTTGGCAAACTTCTGGTGACAATGTTGTGCTTGGATGCAAATGGATATGACATGAAAGAGCATGTAGCACCCGAATCAAATAACATGTAATGCCCAGGATGGGACTATACCTCCTACGTGTCGAGGCACGACTTAAAGGTATAAGCCCATCCTAGAATGATCTCAAGTTTGGTATCTTTGCACAACTCATGTAAAACAGGGATTAAATTGCAAAAGGAGATAGTTGGCTTACACTCGCCACTTCACACAATACAATACATAAGCAATACATCATTCAAAACATCACAACCCGACTACGGGTGAAGATCCAAAAGAAAGATACCAAAATAACATAAAGCCACAGGTCAGGATCGAATCCTAGTAGAAGAACCACTACTGATCGTCGAAACGTAACAAGCATACGGCCAAACTCTGCATCGAACTCCCGGTGAAGAACTGATCCACCTCCTGCGTCAAACTCGGCTGAACCTGCATCTGGTGTGGTGAAGTAACTGTGAGCCACAGAGGACTCAGCAATCCCGTTCCCGGGTAACAAGACTATTTAAGCCTTGGGTGAGGATAAGGCCGAAGAAAGAAATATGAGGTGAAGGAACAACAAGAGTCTGCAGCATCAACTAGCACTAACTTACGTAATAGAGAGCGAGAAGAGAAGTGCCTCGGTCGAAAGATGATCACGAAGTGATCCTAACTAAAGCCGGTCAAACATAACCCCACCGTGTTCAACTCCCGAATCCCTATTCGGAAATTGACAGTCACGGTACACACGCTGGTAGTGTATTAGAAACATTGTGTCAAGTTATCTACAACCGGATATTAACAAGCTCCCATCTGCCACATAACCGCGGGCACGGCTTTCGAAAGTTCAAACCCTGCAGGGGTGTTCCAACTTGACCCATTACAAGCCCACGATCCGCGGAGTCGCAACTCCATAGGTGGGAAGACCCGAGTATTCTCGGAATCCCGTGCTCAAGTTAAACCGAACTAAGGTAAGGCTAATCCAGCAAATCCTCCCGGCGTGTCGACACCCTGATAGTAGCCGCGCGTATCTAAGTCTCAGGACACGACCGGATGGGTGATGCTACAGGTTTTTACCAGACCTTGAGTTTCCTCGAGGTGGCCCTGCAGGACCCCCGTTTCGGACCAACACTCATGAGGAGCACTGGCCCGGGGTTGTTGAATTAAAATAAAAGGGATAGCTAGTCCACATGCAAGTTTTATTAGTTATTAGGCAAATAGTACCAATGTTGGGATTTGCTGGAAAAGACTTAGCACTTAGCGATTTATCAAGGGGGTCCCATACACCCCAACCGTGTTAGGAACGCATAATCAAGGAACATAACACCGGTTTATACGGTTCCTAACGGCATGAGTGGAACAAATCACCAAGCAAAAGGCTTAGCCTTCCACCCTGCCAGTATATAGATGATTTCATTTTAAGCATTTATATAGTGTGATATAACCCAACCAAACTTCAACATGAAGCAAGCATCTTCAATCTTCACCTGCAACTAACAATGCTATAAGAGGGGCTGAGCGAAGCGTACTTAGCCAAGCAACGGTTTGCATAGGTAGGGTGGTTAAACATGGTAGTGGTTACAAGTAGGAGGCTGACAAGAAGAACATGGGCATCGAGGCAAAACTAAAGAACGATACTCTAGCAATAGGCAAAGATAGTAATGGTATCCGGGTTCGGTCATCTTGCCTGGAATTCCACAAGGGAGAAGAACGGATCCATGAAGTAGGCGGAGCAACACAGACGAGAGAAACCTCACAACTCCGGAACGAAACCGAAGCTAACAAGAGAAGCAACCGGAAAGAAAGAAACAACACGGTAAACACACAATCATAAGCATGTCATACGATGCACAAGCAAGCATGATGCATGTCCGGTTTAAATATGCATGGCATGGCAAAGTGCACAAACAAAACTACAAGTTAAGTGGAGCTCAATATGCAACGAGTTGCATATTGACGAAACACCACATTAATTATTTAATTGACTCTCGTTATTTACAAGACAAGATTAAATGTTTGTTAACAAGGCAAGAGGCGAAGCATAAGTAAACTAACTATTTAGACATTTTAAATGAGGCCGGAAAATAACAACAACATATCCGGAAAATCCCCATGAGCATGTTTAGTAATTATTAAAGCAACAACAATTAAATATATAATGTTGTTAACATGATGCGGATGACATGATCAAGTTTATGCAAGTTTTATTAAAAGGGTTGACAAGAAGAAGATAAAGCACTTGTCACCGTGGTGGAAAGAATGGGTGCCACGGCAACGATCCGAAAATGATGCAACGGCATCATATCGGTTCCGGTAACTCGTTGAGAGACCGGGCAAAAGAAGAATCGACGTGAGCAAGTCGAACAAGATGAAAGTGGGTGATCCCGTTACCGGGTTCCCACGAGTCGGCGACGAGGCAACCGAGGAACATGACAAACGGACGAAACGGCACGGAGCACACACGGGAGACATTTCATACAACCCCAACAAGCATCTCACGGGTCATCGTCTCGGGTTATACCTTCGAAACACTCGTTTCGGGACGGTTCGATATCGTAGTGGAAGTAGTGGTACTCGCAGTCGTGGAGGAAGTAGTTGTTCTCGTTCATCGGAGAGGAAGTAGTTGTACACGAGGTCGCCAACGAGTAGTCGTTCCGTTCGTAGAGGTACTTGGCGCCTCGGTAGTCGTTAACGGGGCGACGGTAGTGGTACTCACGGTCGTCGAATGTAGTGGTACTCCTTTCTTCCGAAGGTAGTCGTTCTCGTTCGTAGTCGTTCTCGTCCCCGAAGAGGTACTTGGCGCATCGCCGATCGTAGTGTAGGCGTTCCCGTTCGTAGTTGTACACGTTCCGTAGAGGTACACGAGGCGACGGTAGGGGTACTTGGGGTCTCCGAGTAGTCGTGGTACTTGGCGCTTCCGGCAACGGTAGTTGTTCGGGCGTCGATCTCGTACACGGTTCGTAGACGTAGAGGTACTTGACGGAAACCACGTAGTTGAACTTGTTTTATGTAGATGTTCGGGTCGTTGCGGTCTTTGGCGTGTAGGCGTACACGGTTCTCTGTCAAGGTTAACACACAAGCAACACAAAACAAAAACAAAACGACAGCACGGCACGGAGCAGCGAGGAGGAGCGGTGGGCGGCTCGCGCTGCGGGAAGAGTGTGTGGCGGCGGGGCGCCGGACCTGGGGAACGAAGGCAGCACGGGGAGGCGAGGAACGAGGCCATGGCGAGGCTCTGGACGAGGGAGGCGTGTCAGAGGCTGGAGAAGAGGCCCGCGGCTTGCGGCCACGAGGAGGGAGCGAAGGGCTCCTGGAGGCGCTGGCTCCTGGCCGCGCTGGGGATGGAGGAGTCAGAGCCGCGGCTCCAAGGGAGGAGGCGGTCGGCAGCGTCCTGGCGAGGCGCGCGGAGGGAAGCCAGAGGAGCTCGGGGTCGCGAGGGAATGGCCGCGGCGGCCTGGCTCGCGGAAGAGATGAGGCCGGGCGCGTCGAAGGGAGGAGCGGCGAGGCGCGCGACGGGAGAGCTCGGGCGCGGCTGCTGGGAGCCGCAGAGGAGGGCGACGGCGCTCTGGAATCGGCAGAGGAGCGAAGAAGGTGGAGGCGCTCGGTAGTTGCGGGAGTGAGCGAAGGGCAGAGAGGAGGAGATCGAAGGAGAGGAGCGAGAAGAAAGGGAGCGGTCGGGCCTCGAGAGAAGGGAGATCGAGAGGGGGGTCGTGCGCTGCGAGGGAGAGCGAGAGGTGGCGGCGCTGCGAGGGAAAGAGGGAGCGACGGGAGAAGGAGAGCTGCGGGCTAGGGTTTGGTCGCCTGGCGGCTGGGCCAAATGGGCCAAGAGGGATGGGCCAGGGAGGAGATAAAATGACTGGGAGGTGGCTGCTCTTAATAAAAGAGATAAAAGAAAGGAAAAAAAACAAAGAAAGAAAAGATAGAGGGGGTTAGGAGCAGAATTGCACAAGGGAATATTTTTCTCGGGCCTCATGAAAAGAGCACGTTCCGAGAAAAATAGAAAAGGCATGATCGGAAAATAATCCAAACATATTTGAATTTAATTCAAATAGGTTTGAACTAAGACGTGATTATAGAAGTGTCCAAAAAAATGTTCGAATTTTCGGAGGAACCTCGATAAATAGGAAAAGAATTATAGGGAGGGTTTTGATGGTGAAACTTGAATCAAAAGATGTCTGGAGAAAAAAATGCAAGTGTGTTGGGTTATTCCGAAGCAAATGGAATATTTTAATATAGCTCCCTAATAATATTGAGAGGCTTTTATATGTTATAAAGAGAAGTCATTCTTCCCTCGATTTAAATGGACCGAAGGTCCACACGATTTATTTAGGTTGAGATGCAAAAATTAAAATATGACATGATGGCATGATGACATGATGCAATGCAAAAATAAATAACACAAGCACAAAAGAAACACAAGGGGGAACCCTGAACATCTGGAATCTTCGGGAATCTTCTGGAATCTTCTGGGACGTCAGTCTTCGGGCGTCACAACTCTCCCACACTAACAGAGGATCTCGACCCGAGATCCTAGAGATATCACCGGGTAAAAACGGAAGAGGAAGAGGTAAAACAAAGTTGCTTCTTTGACAGACGAGTGAAACCACGAACCTTAAGAGGTTGAACAAAATGAAAGAAGAATACAACGGAGATGAACGTAGATGAAACACTCCGTTAGAAAAGAGGAACAAGGAAATTATGAGAACCTTGAAGGTTGAAAGACATGAAACAAGAGCTTACGGACCAAAAGAATATGAAACTGCAACGGTATAGCCAAGGAATAAGAATGACAGAATTTGGACAGCACTCCGTCTGAAAATGGAAGGAATTAACATGATCTTGCCAAGTTGAGATGATACTTGATGAAAACAGCAACACACTGCCTCTGAAACATTGAAAGAATGGCACAGGGGGTAAGAAAGATTCGGACAGCACTCCGGTTGAAAAGAGATGCAAAACTTGATAAGATGAGAGAACTTGAATGAAGAATACAACACTCCGGTTAAATAGACAAGCAAGGGAGAATATGATCTTGATAAAAACGAGATGATGGGACGAAGAGACCAATATCACAATGCCTCCGGAATGAAAGAATAGCATATAAACAATGAAAGAAATGAATGGAGAAGAAAATGACAACTTCTCCCAAAATGAATTAGGAAAACCTCCTTACAAAGAAGGGTTCAATGGGGTTGATGAAAAAAACAACAACGAAAAGAATAAGCTTGATGTGGGCTTATGGAAAACATCTCAAGATTATGAGGTGACAACCAGCCACTAAGGGAAAACAATCGATTTGATTGAGATCAACAAGGAGACGATAAACTTATTTCATCGGAATGATGAATGAAGAACTTGGGTCATTAATAAGCACCATAATTAGCAACAATCCTTAAGGAAAGCTTTTAGGTGAATTATAACCCAAGATGACTCCAATGAATAAATTGAAGGGTTGAAAGGATCTCCTGAACAAACAAAATGATGGTTTAAATATCTCATTCTTGATAACTCGTGAATCATAAAACATGAAGGAATTGTCAAGAATGACCTAACACCATATGAAAAGATAAGGCAGAAAGGATTGCAATTGGAAAAGCATGAAGAATGCTTGAGCTCCAACAAGAATCTTGATGAAGACTTCGAGGATGAATTAAATGATGATGAACCACCATGAAGAACTCCGGTAATGAAAGCATGAGAAGTGAAAGATGAAAAGAATAAGATTCAAGGCCCGCGATGAATTAGATGGAGGTTTAAATGATATAATTGAAATAACTTGGAGCTCCGGAAAACAAGATGAAGAACTTAGAACCGAGAATATGATATGATGAAGAAGCTCCAGACAAAAGAATTAAATCACCTTGAAGGAATAAGAATAAGAATTATGTCATGCATCTCCTTCACCAATTTAAATTGATGACAACCAAAGGATTTGGCATACTACTTATTCTCGTTGGAAAGAATTAAAGAGAGATCTCGCACAAGCTTGGATAAATCTTCAACGAACCACCGGTAGGATTGTGAAAAGAACAAATGAATTAAAACGATAACAAGGAAGAGTAAACTTGAAAGAACCACCGTAAGAATATGGAGACGAACGAAGAGACATCAATGAAGAATATTTGGAGGACGAAGTTGAAAACAGAGAACGAAGAGATATTCTAAAATGATGGCCTTCGGAGGAACACAAAGAAAAGAATTCATGAAATGCTTCGGAAGAGTATAAAAGAATTCCTCACAAACGAAACAATAATGAGGATGGCATGAAGCTAGAACCACGAATCTTCAAGAGAACGGCCAAGAATTAAGAGAAACTCTTCTCCGGTCTCCAAATGTTGAGAATGAAGACGAGAAATGCCATGAAGAATTTCGAGATACTCCGGAATGAAGAATTAAAAGGTTGAACCAATGATGAAAAAGAATTTGAAAGCGGTCGTGGAGAAGGACTGTGACAGATGGGAATCATTCTTACGTCACACTTTAAGAGAATTTGAGTATAACTCCGGAAAATAGAAGAGTCAGGTAAGATCCTGGAAAAGACCTGTGGGTTAGGGCCCACTCAAAAGAAATCACCGTTGGAAAAGATTGCTTGAGATATTGCACCGGTTGAATTAAAATGGCTTGAGTAAGATGACAATCCTCAAAATAGTTTGAACGGATTAAGAATGGAATTATGAATCTTCAGCACTCCGGATATGGATAGCAAGAGGAGAATGATTAATTGGTGCACCGGAATAAGAAAGCATTGTGAAATGAGGAAAAAGATAAGATCAACACCGAAATCTTGAATTACATCCACCGGCAGAATTATGAAAACAAAGAATGATGAACTTGAAGCTCTTGAGCATCTTCACGATAAATCACCGGATAAGAACATTGAAGGAAAAGAATGAAGGAATGTCACATGAATAAATGGATACTTCATCTGAGGATTCTGGCTCCATAAGAAGAAGGAGGGTGGGAGGGTGGGGAAAACAAGGACAACTTGGGATGAATGAAACAGACAAATCGTCAGATTTCTCAACGGCGTCTGTATGGAATAACTTGAAGAGAAGGCACACCGGTTGAAAAGAATTAACATGAATATCTCGATGGTCAAGAAGAATTAGCACTCCCATAGAAATATGAGAATACCGATTAAGAAAGGTATGGAATCAACATTTGACATCGAAGCAACTCGAATACCAGAATCAAAACAAAACAGAGGATAGATATGCAACATGATCTTCACAATATCATCTGAACAGAGAATTGAACGGATGAATTCCGCAGGTACATCAACTCGTCGAGAAGCCACTTGGAGAACAAAAGGTAAATAAAAAGGAACAAGGAACAGATAGAACAAATACAAGATAGAAGCTTCGTTCCGACATATTCGTGCTGAAAGCTCATGGAACGTGTTACAAAAGGGTTTTGCAATCCCCGGATCAGCATAGCCAAGGACCCTTTAAGATGCAACTCCCGATCAGAACAAGTCCATAAAACCACTTCACTCAATGTAGAACCCCGAACTTCATATCGAGCATCCGTTGGAAGAATGCCTAGAACTACTGGATGAACCCACCTATTAATTTCCGAAAGTTTCCAGTTATGCAATCAGGTGTTGGGGATACACGGGAAGCACCGCGCAATCAACTCTAAACCTACATCCAGGTGTATCCATCCTTCAACACATAACCAGTCTTTCTCGGAAACTGTTTACCTCGGACCTTCGAAACGCATCTACTATACAAGCTATGGCAATACTCTCGAGCTACCTCCCCAGTACTGGGTGATGTCGGGGTTATCTTGCCACTAACCGCATAGGAGAGTTTTTCGATGTCGGCCGTCTTAAGTATTTAGTACTGCCGCGATATGCTTGTGACGACAATATCCCGAAGCTCAACTCCCCGGGAACAGGAGGCATCGAGAACAATATCCTCGTCACAAGAACATCGGAACAATCCCAGAATACTCGCGGGATTCCTAAAAAAAAATTTGGTGCAATTTTGAAGATAGGAGAGACAAGAGTAGTCGTCAGGAGTCCTCACCAGAATGAAAAGAGAAGAGGAGCAAAAGAAATCCTACTCTCCGATATATATATATAGGACTCAAAACATTTTCAAGTGTGTGCCTAGACTCAACCGTCAACGATTCGATCAAACAGTGGGGGCTTCTAGGTCGGAGAAGGCTCTGAATACCAACTTGTAATGCCCAGGATGGGACTATACCTCCTACGTGTCGAGGCACGACTTAAAGGTATAAGCCCATCCTAGAATGATCTCAAGTTTGGTATCTTTGCACAACTCATGTAAAAGAGGGATTAAATTGCAAAAGGAGATAGTTGGCTTACACTCGCCACTTCACACAATACAATACATAAGCAATACATCATTCAAAACATCACAACCCGACTACGGGTGAAGATCCAAAAGAAAGATACCAAAACAACATAAAGCCACAGGTCAGGATCGAATCCTAGTAGAAGAACCACTACTGATCGTCGAAACGTAACAAGCATACGGCCAAACTCTTCATCGAACTCCCAGTGAAGTACTGATCCACCTCCTGCGTCAAACTCGGCTGAACCTGCATCTGGTGTGGTGAAGTAACTGTGAGCCACAGAGGACACAGCAATCCCGTTCCCGGGTAACAAGACTATTTAAGCCTTGGGTGAGGATAAGGCTGAAGAAAGAAATATGAGGTGAAGGAACAACAAGAGTCTGCAGCAGCAACTAGCACTAACTTACGTAATAGAGAGCGAGAAGAGAAGTGCCTCGGTCGAAAGATGATCACGAAGTGATCCTAACTAAAGTCGGTCAAACATAACCCCACCGTGTTCAACTCCCGAATCCCTATTCGGAAATTGACAGTCACGGTACACACGCTGGTAGTGTATTAGAAACATTGTGTCAAGTTATCTACAACCAGATATTAACAAGCTCCCATCTGCCACATAACCGCGGGCACGGCTTTCGAAAGTTCAAACCCTGCAGGGGTGTTCCAACTTGACCCATTACAAGCCCACGATCCGCGGAGTCGCAACTCCATAGGTGGGAAGACCCGAGTATTCTCGGAATCCCGTGCTCAAGTTAAACCGAACTAAGGTAAGGCTAATCCAGCAAATCCTCCCGGCGTGTCGACACCCTGATAGTAGCCGCGCGTATCTAAGTCTCAGGACACGACCGGATGGGTGATGCTACAGGTTTTTACCAGACCTTGAGTTTCCTCGAGGTGGCCCTGCAGGACCCCCGTTTCGGACCAACACTCATGAGGAGCACTGGCCCGGGGTTGTTGAATTAAAATAAAAGGGATAGCTAGTCCACATGCAAGTTTTATTAGTTATTAGGCAAATAGTACCAATGTTGGGATTTGCTGGAAAAGACTTAGCACTTAGCGGTTTATCAAGGGGGTCCCATACACCCCAACCGTGTTAGGAACGCATAATCAAGGAACATAACACCGGTTTATACGGTTCCTAACGGCATGAGTGGAACAAATCACCAAGCAAAAGGCTTAGCCTTCCACCCTGCCAGTATATAGATGATTTCATTTTAAGCATTTATATAGTGTGATATAACCCAACCAAACTTCAACATGAAGCAAGCATCTTCAATCTTCACCTGCAACTAACAATGCTATAAGAGGGGCTGAGCGAAGCGTACTTAGCCAAGCAACGGTTTGCATAGGTAGGGTGGTTAAACATGGTAGTGGTTACAAGTAGGAGGCTGACAAGAAGAACATGGGCATCGAGGCAAAACTAAAGAACGATACTCTAGCAATAGGCAAAGATAGTAATGGTATCCGGGTTCGGTCATCTTGCCTGGAATTCCACAAGGGAGAAGAACGGATCCATGAAGTAGGCGGAGCAACACAGACGAGAGAAACCTCACAACTCCGGAACGAAACCGAAGCTAACAAGAGAAGCAACCGGAAAGAAAGAAACAACACGGTAAACACACAATCATAAGCATGTCATACGATGCACAAGCAAGCATGATGCATGTCCGGTTTAAATATGCATGGCATGGCAAAGTGCACAAACAAAACTACAAGTTAAGGTGAGCTCAATATGCAACGAGTTGCATATTGACGAAACACCACATTAATTATTTAATTGACTCTCGTTATTTACAAGACAAGATTAAATGTTTGTTAACAAGGCAAGAGGCGAAGCATAAGTAAACTAACTATTTAGACATTTTAAATGAGGCCGGAAAATAACAACAACATATCCGGAAAATCCCCATGAGCATGTTTAGTAATTATTAAAGCAACAACAATTAAATATATAATGTTGTTAACATGATGCGGATGACATGATCAAGTTTATGCAAGTTTTATTAAAAGGGTTGACAAGAAGAAGATAAAGCACTTGTCACCGTGGTGGAAAGAACGGGTGCCACGGCAACGATCCGAAAATGATGCAACGGCATCATATCGGTTCCGGTAACTCGTTGAGAGACCGGGCAAAAGAAGAATCGACGTGAGCAAGTCGAACAAGATGAAAGTGGGTGATCCCGTTACCGGGTTCCCACGAGTCGGCGACGAGGCAACCGAGGAACATGACAAACGGACGAAACGGCACGGAGCACACACAGGAGACATTTCATACAACCCCAACAAGCATCTCACGGGTCATCGTCTCGGGTTATACCTTCGAAACACTCATTTCGGGACGGTTCGAGATCGTAGTGGAAGTAGTGGTACTCGCGGTCGTAGAGGAAGTAGTTGTTCTCGTTCATCGGAGAGGAAGTAGTTGTACACGAGGTCGCCAACGAGTAGTCGTTCCGTTCGTAGAGGTACTTGGCGCCTCGGTAGTCGTTAACGGGGCGACGGTAGTGGTACTCACGGTCGTCGAACGTAGTGGTACTCGTTTCTTCCGAAGGTAGTCGTTCTCGTTCGTAGTCGTTCTCGTCCCCGAAGAGGTACTTGGCGCATCGCCGATCGTAGTGTAGGCGTTCCCGTTCGTAGTTGTACACGTTCCGTAGAGGTACACGGGGCGACGGTAGGGGTACTTGGGGTCTCCGAGTAGTCGTGGTACTTGGCGCTTCCGGCGACGGTAGTTGTTCGGGCGTCGATCTCGTACACGGTTCGTAGACGTAGAGGTACTTGACGGAAACCACGTAGTTGAACTTGTTTTATGTAGATGTTCGGGTCGTTGCGGTCTTTGGCGTGTAGGCGTACACGGTTCTCTGTCAAGGTTAACACACAAGCAACACAAAACAAAAACAAAACGACAGCACGGCACGGAGCAGCGAGGAGGAGCGGCGGGCGGCTCGCGCTGCGGGAAGAGTGTGTGGCGGCGGGGCGCCGGACCTGGGGAACGAAGGCAGCACGGGGAGGCGAGGAACGAGGCCATGGCGAGGCTCTGGACGAGGGAGGCGCGTCAGAGGCTGGAGAAGAGGCCCGCGGCTTGCGGCCACGAGGAGGGAGCGAAGGGCTCCTGGAGGCGCTGGCTCCTGGCCGCGCTGGGGATGGAGGAGTCAGAGCCGCGGCTCCAAGGGAGGAGGCGGTCGGCAGCGTCCTGGTGAGGCGCGCGGAGGGAAGCCAGAGGAGCTCGGGGTCGCGAGGGAATGGCCGCGGCGGCCTGGCTCGCGGAAGAGACGAGGCCGGGCGCGTCGAAGGGAGGAGCGGCGAGGCGCGCGACGGGAGAGCTCGGGCGCGGCTGCTGGGAGCCGCAGAGGAGGGCGACGGCGCTCTGGAATCGGCATAGGAGCGAAGAAGGTGGAGGCGCTCGGTAGTTGCGGGAGTGAGCGAAGGGCAGAGAGGAGGAGATCGAAGGAGAGGAGCGAGAAGAAAGGGAGCGGTCGGGCCTCGAGAGAAGGGAGATTGAGAGGGGGGTCGTGCGCTGCGAGGGAGAGCGAGAGGTGGCGGCGCTGCGAGGGAAAGAGGGAGCGACGGGAGAAGGAGAGCTGCGGGCTAGGGTTTGGTCGCCTGGCGGCTGGGCCAAATGGGCCAAGAGGGATGGGCCAGGGAGGAGATAAAATGACTGGGAGGTGGCTGCTCTTAATAAAAGAGAGAAAAGAAAGGAAAAAAAACAAAGAAAGAAAAGATAGAGGGGGTTAGGAGCAGAATTGCACAAGGGAATATTTTTCTCGGGCCTCATGAAAAGAGCACGTTCCGAGAAAAATAGAAAAGGCATGATCGGAAAATAATCCAAACATATTTGAATTTAATTCAAATAGGTTTGAACTAAGACGTGATTATAGAAGTGTCCAAAAAAATGTTCGAATTTTCGGAGGAACCTCGATAAATAGGAAAATAATTATAGGGAGGGTTTTGACGGTGAAACTTGAATCAAAAGATGTCTGGAGAAAAAAATGCAAGTGTGTTGGGTTATTCCGAAGCAAATGGAATATTTTAATATAGCTCCCTAATAATATTGAGAGGCTTTTATATGTTATAAAGAGAAGTCATTCTTCCCTCGATTTAAATGGACCGAAGGTCCACACGATTTATTTAGGTTGAGATGCAAAAATTAAAATATGACATGATGGCATGATGACATGATGCAATGCAAAAATAAATAACACAAGCACAAAAGAAACACAAGGGGGAACCCTGAACATCTGGAATCTTCGGGAATCTTCTGGAATCTTCTGGGACGTCAGTCTTCGGGCGTCACATAACACTTTAGCAGGGATGGAGTTAACTGGAAGGTTACCCAAAATGACATTAGAAGAATTCTCCGCTTGCGCTGCACTCATCAGATTGACCCTTGCAGACTTTGGATCATGCCTGACAATAGCTGAACTCACAGGTGGAGGAGGTGGAAGACGCTTCGGATTCGGACATCTGTTGGCATAATGACCTTTCTGAGTGCATTTGTTGCAAGTCACTTCTGAGAGAGGACAGAAATGAGAGCCACTTGACTTGGAGCCTTGAGACTGAAACTGCTTCTTCGACTGGTTGCTCGGGTTGGGTGGGTGGGAGAAACCACGTCCACTAGAGTTCTTGTTGTTGGAGTTGTTGGAGTTGTTGTAAGGAGCTCGAATCACTGGAGGAGGAGGAAGCCAGAATTTCTGATGCTTCGAGACCATCTGAGACGATGAGGAAGAGTGAATGGCATCTCGAATTCTCTTCTTAGAAGCCTCCATCTTAAGCTGAGCTGCCTCTTGTTTCAAAGCCATGTTATAGAACTTGTCAGATTCGTCGGGCTCGAACAAAGTGAGAGCAAGTTGAAGTTCATCTTTGAGACCTCCACGGAACTGGTAGATTTTTCTCTTGGCATCAGGAATGTCTTGCTTAGCATAGCGGGCGAGGTTTTGGAACTTGACATTATACTGATAGACTGTCATAGAGCCCTGCTTCAGGTTGCGGAATTGCTCACGCATACCCTCGATGACACTTGTAGGAATGTGGTGCGAGCGAAAATCGTTGCAGAAATTCTCCCAAGAGATCACTTGACCTGGCCTGGAGTCTTTGTACTGCTGCCACCAATCAGCTGCTTGATCTTTCAGTTGGAAGGCCGCAAACTTCACATAATCATCTTCCTTCATGTTACTGCACTCAAAATGCTTCTTTATGTCGGTTAACCAATCTTCAGCATCAAGAGGGTCGACACAGTAACTGAAAGCTTTAGGATTGTTGGCCAAGAACTGGTTGAGATTAGCATGGTGCTGCTGGTTGAAGAAGTTGCCTTGAATCCCTGGAACACCTTGATTAGCTTGATTAGCTTGCATCTGTTGCATCATCTGCATCAACATCTGAGTGTTCTGAGCTGTAGTCTGCATAATCGCTCTCCAAGCCTCAGACGAAGGAGGAGGGGAAGGAGGACGATCTGGGACCTCTTCACCCTCTGGGTTAGCGTTGGGAACCCTTTTCGGAGCCATCCTGTAAGAGATGACCACGAATCAGCAATTGATTGACAAATGGTATAAGCTGAATCAATGGAATGAATTGCAACAAGTCTTCACAATAATCATTCGAACAATAGGAACGAATGAAATCATCCGAACAAGAGGAACGAATGAAATTCTCAGTTAAATGATAACATCAATCTTCACGAGAAGCCACATAGGGGACAAAAAGAAAATAAGAAAACAACAAGGTACGGATGGGAACAAACACAAGAGAGGAGTTTCGTTCTAACATCTTTGTGCTGAAAGCATATGAACGCGTTACGAAAAGGTTTTGCAATCCCCGGATCAGCATAGCCAAGGATCCTTTAAGATGCAACTCCTAATAGTAACATCGGTCATAAACCACTTCACTCAATGTAGAACCCCGAACTCACTAACCTGCATTCGTTGGAAGAATGCCTAGGATCTACTGGATAAACCCACCTATAGATTTCCGAAAGATTCCAGTTATGCAATCAGGTGTTGGGGATACACGGGAAGCACCGCGCAATCAACTCTAAACCTACATCCAGGTGTATCCATCCTTCAACACATAACCAGTCTTTCTCGGAAACTGTGTACCTCGGACCTTCGAAAAGCATCCACTATAACAAGCTATGGCAATACTCCCGAACTACCTCCCCAGTACTGGGTGATGTCGGGGTTATCTTGCCACTGGCCGTATAGGAGAGATTTTCGATGTCGGCCGTCTTAAGTATTTAGTACTGCCGCGATATGCTTGTGACGACAATACCCCGAAGCTCAACTCCCCGGGACACTGCCACAACCCCTAATATCAGGAGGCATCGAGAACATTATTCTCGTCACAAGAACATCGAAACAATCCCAGAATACTCGCGGGATTCCTAAAAAAAAATTTGGTGCAATTTTGAAGATAGGAGAGACAAGAGTAGTCGTCAGGAGTCCTCACCAGAGAGAAAGGGGATGAGAAGCAAAGAAATCCTACTCTCCGATATAATATAGGACTCAAAATGTTTTCAGTGTGTGCCTAAACTCGACCGTCAACGATTCAATCAATCAGTGGGGGCTCCTAGGTCGGAGAAGGCTCTGATACCAACTTGTAATGCCCAGGATGGAGTTATACCTCCTACGTGTCGAGGCACGACTTAAAGGCATAAGTCCATCCTAGAATGATCTCAAGTCTGGTAATCTTTGCACATCTCATGTAAAAGAGGGGATTGTAAACATAAATAGTTGGCTTACACTCGCCACGTCACACAAATACAATACATGTCTCAATCATCATACATTAAGAAAAACACAACCCTCTAAGGGCAAAATCCAAATGTCAAGATACCAAACTTAAGATAAATAAACCACAGGAGGATCGAATCCTAGTAGAAGTCTCCACTACTGATCGTCCGGATATCGAACATAGTACCGACTACGCTCCTCGTCGTACTCCCAATCCAGCTCGGTGCCATCACCTGGATAGCTCACAACTGGACCTGCATCTGGTGTGGTGAAGTAACTGTTAGCCACAAAGGACTCAGCAATCCCGTTCCTGGGTAACAAGACAATTTAAGCCTTTGGGAGAGGATAAAGGCTGAAGAAAAGAGTAAGTGTCTGCAGCAGCAACTAGCAACTAGCTTACGTGAGTGAGAGCGAGAAGAGAAAGCCTCGGACGAGAAGTGATCACGAAGTGATCCTAACTACAAGCTCCACAAACATAACCCCTCCGTGTTCAACTCCCGAATCCCTATTCGGAAATTGACGGTCACGGAACACACGCTGGTAGTGTATTAGAAACATTGTGTCAAGTTATCTACAACCGGATATTAACAAGCTCCCATCTGCCACATAACCGCGGGCACGGCTTTCGAAAGTTCATAACCCTGCAGGGGTGTTCCAACTTCACCCATTACAAGCCCACGATCCGCGGAGTCGCAACTCCAAAGTGGGAAGACCCGAGTATTCTCGGAATCCCGTGCTCAAGATACTCCGAACTAAGGTAAGGCTAATCCAGCAAATCCTCCCGGCGTGCCGACACCCTGATAGTAGCCACACGTATCTCGTCTCAGGCCACGACCGGATGGGCGATCCCACAGGTTTTTACCAGACCTTGAGTTCCCTCGAGGTGGCCCCGCGTAACCCCCGGTTTGGACCAACACTCATGTGGAGCACTGGCCCGGGTTGTTGAATTAAGAAAAAGGGTTTATAACTCCCTATGCAAGTTTAATTAGTTATTAGGCAAATAGTACCAATGTTGGGACTTGCTGGAAAAGACTTAGCACTTAGCGGTTTATCGAGGGGGTCCCATACACCCCAACCGTGTTAGGAACGCATAATCAAGGAACATAACACCGGTTTATACGGTTCCTAACGGCATGAGTGGAACAAATCACCAAGAAAAAGGCTTAGCCTTCCACCCTTGCCAATATATAGATGATTTCATTTTAAGCATTTATATAGTGTGATATAACCCAACAAAACTTCAACATGAAGCAAGCATCTTCGATCTTCACCTGCAACTAGCAATGCTATAAGAAGGGCTGAGCGAAGCGTACTTAGCCAAGCAACGGTTTGCATAGGTAGGGTGGTTAAACATGGCAATGGTTACAAGTAGGAGGCTGACAGGAAGAACATGGGCATCGAGGCAAAACTATAGATCGGAACTACTAGCAATAGACAAAGATAGTAATGTTATCGAGGTTCGGTCATCTTGCCTGAAGTGAAGTCGTTCGGATCGTAAGAAGGGTCCTCGTGCTCAACCTCGTTGGTAACCTCGTGCTCGTACTCGTATTCGGTCTCAGCTTCCGGCTCTAAACAATACAATCACACCAAGCACAAATCAACAAGATGCAATGCGCACTCGAAAATGATGGATGCATGATGGATGCACTAAGGATGCACACGGAGCACGAAAATAGCACTCAAGCAAAACACCTCAAAACATGATAACAATATGATATTATGAATCTACACAGAAAATCAATCAAGTTTCATATAAGATTCGCTGAAATCGGAGTTACGGGCTAAAAGTTATGCCCGAAACAAGAAATGAGCGAAAGCTGAAAATTACAGCAACATAGCAACTTCGGAGCACAAAATAATTAAGCTACAGCACTCAAACAACATGGCAAAGGACATGAACACAAACTAGACATATACTACAGCAACTAAGTCCAAAGGTGCACCCCCAAAGGAGTCACGGAGCAATAGCAATAAGCTCGGACATATTGAACTTGACAATAAAATTCTGGCAGCAGAATTTTATTAAAACTTTGGAGCAAAAGATAAACATGCTACAGCCACTTAAATAGGCATGAGAGAACATGAATGGCAAGCCAACAATATATACTACAAGGAACGATCAAGATCCACTCCAAAACTAACATGGTTTGTCCTAGAACATCACACGAACATGGCATCGAAACGTTACAGATTTCAGACTTAGTGAAAACCACTAAGTCCTAAAACAGCAGTTTCAACATGGCATCTAAAAGAGCAAGTTTAAGTCACCTCGAAACTAAACATGGCAAGCGGTAAGCACCTCATCAAAGTACACGTGATGGTGATTTCGAAACACACAAGCATGCTTCATGGAGATAAACACAACGATCGCAACGAGCTCAACAAGATGGCATTTCATAACAAGTGAAACAACATCACAGCCACATGGCACTTTGCAACGATGATAAACATGGCAAGAATAAATCTATCATGCAACCTAACACATACAACATGTAGAGCATGGCAAGACGAACACGTGGACATGTCATTTGCATCATTCGGACAAACGAGCTAAAAGATATCACATGGCAAGGATGGCATGAAAACATCACATAACAGCAGTTTATATCACGATGCACTCTTGCAACAGCAAAACAAGAACCTAGATGATCTCTAACATGCATGACACCAAAAGATAAAACGTAGTGCTATTCACCACGAACGTCTGGACATGCTATTTGCGCGAATCGGACAAACACACTAAAAGATATAGCAGTTTGAATATAGCATCAGACAACAAATAAAACTGGGACTTAGAAGATTTAGAGGCAACCTAGATCTGCAGCAAACGGGCCCGGGGCGGATCCGGCAAGATCTGGAGGCGCGGTGCGGCCTGGGGAAGAGGCCCGAAGGAGGCGGCGGCGGCCCACCTGGCGAGCGGGACGGGCCGGTGCGGGAGGCCTGGAGGGAGACCGGCTGGCGGCCCGTGGCTGCGGCCTGAGGCGGGAGGAGGCCCAGCCTGGCGCGGCCTGGGGCACCCCGGCCTGGAGGCTGAGGCGCCTGGCCCGAGCGGAGCTGCGAGCCCAGGAGGCGAGCGGGAGGAGCGGCCCGCGATCCCGGCGGTGCGATGCGGAGAGGGAGGGAAACGGCCTTCGATCTGGCCGATGCAGGAGCTAGCGACGGAAGGCCCAGGCGACGGGATCGGTGGCGGCTCGATCGCCCAAGCGCGCGGGAGGGCGTTGACCCTGGCGTCCCAGATCGGATCGCGGGGCGGTCGCGGCGACGATCCCAAGCGCGACGGCGGCGCCTCGATGGCTACGGGATTTCTGCGGGGAGGAAAACGAGGAGGGGACAGGAAAGTGGCAAAAAGATCTGGTTTAGCCCCAAAATTTGTGGGAAGAAAGGGGAAGAGGCTAGGGATGCCCAAAATGGACCTAGGGGGGGGGGGTCTATAAATAGCAGATTTCTAGGGTTAGGGGGATTTAGGGGTGTTTAGGAGCCCTCCGATCGCGATCCGACGGATCCGATCGCGGGGTAGTTTAGATGGGCCTAGGAGAGAGTAGTGGACTGCAGCAGGGGTGTTTCTGGGACACAAAGTGAAGCACTTTGGACCCACACGAATAACTGTTGGGATAGCGCACGGAGTCCAAACGCGACGAGATTTGAGAGGCGGGTTGCACACAACAAAACAACAACACACACAACAACCTCGCGGCACACCGGTAACGTTACACGCCCAAACACCAAAGTAGGCCTACGGGACGTCACGGACACGTGAGGGAGCTCCAGAACACGAAACGGACAACGGGAAGGAACGCGTGGAAACGGATGCAACCGACAACACAAATGCAATGCGATGCACATGTCTACATGATATGAATGAATGCCACACACGCACACAACAAAACGACGAAAACCCGAAAGACAAAGAACCCGGAATGGAAATAGATGAAGCCGGAGATATATTATATACCCAAAAGGGAAAGTATTACATCCGGGGCATTACAGCAAGGTCTTTAATTAGTGCAACTTGAGGATCGACCCTGATCTGGTCCTCAGGCTCATCAACTCTTCTCTCACTTTTATTTATTATGCCTGTCACAAGAGAGTGCTCCTTTATCCTCGTGGGAAAAGGAGGCTTTTCATATCTAACTGCAGGCAAAATAGGCTCAGCAACATAAATATCAATAGGTGGTTCTTTAAAGGGTGCATGGTGCTGGTCTCTCTTCTTTTTAAAAGAATCAACGTGAGAGGCAAAATTCTTACACAAATCAATCACTAGATGGGAATCAAGACCAATCTTAGAGCAAAACGTATTGAAGTAATCAGTTTCCACATAGCTCTCAATATAATCATGTTCATAATTTATAGCGGGTTCAATACCTTTATCAATTTCCCAATCTTAGGTATTCCTCTGGATTCTTTCAAGGAGATCCCACCTTTCTTCAACACTCTTCTTCTGAAATACCCCACTAGAGGAGGCATCCAGCATCTCCTTATCCTGACGAGAAAGCCTGGCATAAAAATTTGTAAGTATAATTTCCTTGGGAAGCTTATGAATAGGGCATTTGAGCATTAGAGACTTCAATCTCCCCCAAGCTTGAGCAATGCTTTCTCCGTCACGAGACCTAAAGTTATATATATAATTCCTGTCTTGATGAATTTCATGAAGAGGATAAAACTTAGTATAAAAGAGAGACATAAGCTCCTGCCAGTCCAGCAAGTGTGAGTTATCGAGAAGCCCATACCAATCTGAAGCTTTATCTATAAGTGATACGACAAACAATTTCCTCATGACAAACTCCCTCGATACACCTGCAAGCTTAAATAATGAACATAGTCGTGACAAATATAGCAAGTGTTCACCAGGATGTCTGTCTCCTGCATAACGATTAGCCAAAACATAATCGATAATGCCAGCTGGTATTTTATAAGGCACAATTTCAGTAGGGGGAGGATCAACCACCACAGGTGTGGGGCGTCTTCCCGCAAGCAACGCTCCAATAATAGGGTTGTCCATAAGGACAAAGAGCAGCAATAGCAAAAAATAAAAACAGAATTATAAAAAAAAACTTTCTTACCAGTTTCACGTTACCAATAGCGCTACGCTCCCCGGCAACGGCGCCAGAAAATGGTACTTGATGACCCTCAACCGTAAGGGATCTATTGCAGCGTTTTCGATAAGTAAGAGTGTCGAACCCAACGAGGAGCAGAAGGTATTGATAAGCGATTCTGAGTAAGAAATTACTGCAAGCACTGAAAGATAACTTTTAGGGGTTTTCTCGGTATAAGCAACAGGAAAGTAAAAGCGAGTAATGTAAAAGATACTGAGAGTACCAAGTGGCCCAATCCTTTCTTACCAAAGGAGAGGACTAGCAACTGAACTTATAAAGTCTAAAGCGTTCTTGAGGACACACGGGAGAGGTAGTCATGTGCTTTCGCCATATTCCGTATCGATACTATGTTATGTGTTGATAAGTGTTGAGTGGGTGGATCTATGCTAGTGCACTCTCTAGACTAAGATGAATGCACTCTTATGATTAAACACCTTGCAAGCATCCGCAAATACAAGATAGAATTTAAGGCAAAAGCCTAACCATAGCAATACGATCGAGGATCCATTATTCCCTTATGCAAAAGCGTGCGAACTGGGGTTCAGGTTTCTGTCACTCCGGCAACCCACCATAAGCATTCTTTATACACAATGTATTCCCCTAGGTCCTTAATAAGGCGAAGTGTTGGGTGTTCGACTCACACAACACCACTAGTAGAATGACAACGCAACTTAAGTATCAAACAACACATATTACTTCAACAGCATATGACTACTAACAACAAGACTTTCCCCATGTCCTCAAGAACTAAGGTAACTACTCACAAGACATAAAAGAGATCATGATCAGTGGGGATAAATATGTGATAAACAATCTGGACATAATAATATTTCTCCAACAAAACTCAATAGCATTCACCACAAAGTAGTAATCAACACCGATGGAGTAGAGAGGATAGATAGTACGAGTTACAACATGAGTTGCGATTGTAAGATGAGATTTGGATGAAGATGGAGATGGTGCTGGTGTTGGGGATGATGTTGATGATGATCTCGATGATGCCCGTGACGATGGTGATGACGATGGCGACGATCTCCCCTTCCGGGAGGTGATCTCCCCGGCGGAATCTGCCCGCCGGAGATGCCCTTTTCTTCTGTGTAGGTTTCCGCCTCGAAGCGGCGGCGGAACTCCGTAAAAAGTCCCGTGCCTAGGGTTTTCGGGGAACGGAGAACATATATGCAAAAGGGGGCGACCAGAGGTGGGCCAGGGGCTCCAGGCGCCCCCCCGGCGCGGCCAGGGGGGCGCGCCCCCAGGCCGCCTGGGCACCCTGTGGCCCCCCTCTGACTCCCCTTTTGCGTGTCTTCGTTATTCGTCTGAAAATACCTCCCGTCAATTTTCAGGTAATTTGGAGGTGTTCTTCTTCAGCAACTCAGCATCCACTTTTTCCTGCTGAATCCTGCGTCTGCTGTTCCGGTATCGGAAAGTTGCAAACTGTGTAAAATAGACCAAAACAACATAAGAACATCATCATAACGTGAAATATATCAATGAATAAGGATAAATTATGATACAAAATAGTGATGCATTTTGGACGTATCAGCAAGTTGATCACCGAAACATACATCAAGTGAATCAATAGAATACCCCATTGTCACCGCGGGTATCCCACGCAAGACATACATCAAATGTTCTCAAATCCTTAAAGACTCAATCCGATAAGATAACTTCAAAGGGAAAAGTTAATCCATCACAAGAAGGTAGAGGGGGAGAAACATCATAAGAACCAACTATAGTAGCAAAGCTCGCGGTACATCAAGATCGTGCCAAATCAAGAACACGAGAGAGAAAGAGAGAGCGAGAGAGAGAGAGAGAGAGAGAGAGAGAGAGAGAGAGAGAGAGAACACATATCTACTAGTACATACCCTCAGCCCCGAGGGTGAACTACTCCCTCCTCGTCATGGAGAGCACCAGGATGATGAAGATGGCCACCGGTGATGGATCCCCCCTCCGGCAGGGAGCGGAACAGGGTCCCAATTGGTCTTTGGTGGCTACAGAGGCTTGCGGCGGCGGAACTCCCTATCTAGGTTTCTTTTTGGGGGGTTTCTGTATTTATAGGAATTTTTGGCGTCGGGAACAAGTCGGGGGGGGGGGGGG
>LR738712.1:88419705-88541450 GCA_902687465.1 Secale cereale
GGTGGGAGGGCGCGCCTAGGGGGGTAGGGCGCGCCCTCCACCCTCGTGGATGGCTCGGGACTCTTCTAGCCCAACTTTTTTACTTTGGGGGCTTCTTTGGTCCATAAAAAATCCACAAAAATTGGCAGGTCAATTGGACTTCGTTTGGTATTCCTTTTCTGTAAAACTCAAAAACAAGGAAAACAATAACTGGCATTAGGCTTTAGGTTAATAGGTTAGTCCCAAAAATCATATAAAATAGCATATAAATGCATATAAAACATCCAAGATGGATAATATAATAGCATGGAACAATAAAAGAATTATAGATACATTGGAGACGTATCAAGCATCCCCAAGCTTAATTCCTACTCGTCCTCGAGTAGGTAAATGATAAAAACAGATTTTTTGATGTGGAATGCTACCTAACATATTTATAAATGTAATCTTCTCTATTGTGGCAAGAATATCCAGATCCATAAGATTCAAAACAAAAGTTTAATATTGACATAAAAACAATAATACTTCAAGCATACTAACAAAGCAATTATGTCTTCTCAAAATAACATGGCCAAAGAAAGTTATCCCTACAAAATCATGTAGTCTAGCAATGCTCTATCTTCATCACACAAAATATTTAAATCATGCACAACCCCAGTTTCAGCCAAGCAATTGTTTCATACTTTAGTATTCTCAAACTTTTTCAACTTTCACGCAATACATGAGCATGAGCCATGGACATAGCACTATAGGTGGAATAGCATATGGTGGTTGTGGAGAAGACAAAAGGTAGGAAGATAGTCTCACATCAACTAGGCGTATCAACGGGCTATGGAGATGCCCATCAATAGATATCAATGTGAGTGAGTAGGGATTGCCATGCAACTGATGCACTAGAGCTATAAGTGTATGAAAGCTCAAAAGTAAACTAAGTGGGTGTGCATCCAACTTGCTTGCTCACAAAGACCCATGGCACTTTGAGGAAGCCCGTCATTGGAATATACAAGCCAAGTTCTATAATGAAAAATTCCCACTAGTATATGAAAGTGACAACATAGGAGCCTCTCTATCATCAAGATCATGGTGCTACTTTGAAGCACAAGTGTGGTAAAAGGATAGTAGCACTGCCCCTTCTCTCTTTTTCTCTCATTTTTTTAATTTGGGCCTTTTCTCTTTTTTTATGGCCTCTTTTTTTCTTTTTTCTTTTTTCTTTTTCGTCTGGAGTCTCATCCCGACTTGTGGGGAAATCATAGTCTCCATCATCCTTTTCTCACTGGGACAATGCTCTAATAGTGAAGATCATCACGCTTTTATTTACTTACAACTCAAGAATTACAACTCGATACTTAGAACAAAATATGACTATATGTGAATGCCTCCGGCGGTGTACCGGGATGTGAATGAATCAAGAGTGACATGTATAAAAGAATTATGAAAGGTGGCTTTGCCACAAATACGATGTCAACTAGATGATCATGCAAAGCAATATGACAATGATGGAGTGTGTCATAATAAACGGAACAATGGAAAGTTGCATGGCAATATATCTCGGAATGGTTATGGAAATGCCATAATAGGTAGGTATGGTGGCTGTTTTGAGGAAGGTATATGGTGGGTGTATGGTACTGGCGAAAGTTGCGCGGCACAAGAGAAGCTAGCAATGGTGGAAGGGTGAGAGTGCGTATAATCCATGGACTCAACATTAGTCATAAAGAACTCACATACTTATTGCAAAAATCCACAAGTCATCAAAACAAAGTACTACACGCATGCTCCTAGGGGAAGGGTGTAGCGACCACGATTCCAATGAGCCGAAGTCTCTGTGCTCAGTGTCATCCCTGGATCGGTATGCTGACACACACAGTACCTGAGGATTTATAACAGAGTTTCAATCACACTTTATTACATCAAAAATCCTCAAAGAGGCAATATCCATTACACGAGAATGACTGAAGGCCATCTAATAAAATAAACCGTGGAAAGCTATGAAGAGTTGTTGAGTCCATCCAACTCCACGACAAACATTGAGTGCATGACAATGACCTATCACACCTTAATCTTCGTCTGAAAACTCCGTAACATGATACGTTGCAGCCGTGTAGGCCAGCACATTAAATATGCTTGCATGAAAATACTGTAGCAAGAATGATTAACAATGTCTACAACTATATGCATATTTGGCTGGTGGAGGTTGTAAGGTTAATTTTTGCATAAAGATGATTTTTCCCTACCACAAAGGAATAAATTTATTTACTATGCAGTTTATTTAAGCAATATTGAGAAATGGTTCCTCCATCTCAATCCCAAAATTACCAAAGTCATTAATAACCCAACAAGTTAATTATAATAGAGTGTTGCGATTAGTCGATAATTCAAATACCAGGATACTCAGGATGTCCATAACCGGGGACACGGCTACTCATGAATAGTTTGTACACCTGGAGATGTTTGTGCACTTTTCCCCACAAGACTCGATCTCCTCCGCTTAATTTCTCGCACTGCATGGTGTTTGAGAAATGGATGACCGAGACACGGTCTTTCAGAAGCATTTACTCTTTATCCTGGGTAGACCGGTACACCTACTTGCCCCTACATCTGCTAGTCTACCACTGAAAGAGCTCCCACAACATACTCAACTATGCCAGAGCCCATAATGGCTTGTGGCTGCACATGGAAGTTTCTAGGCATGAATGATATATGATCCCTTTGAGCCTGGGTGGCATTCTATAGGATAATCAAACGGGTCCTCCGGGATTTCCTAGGACAACACTGGATTCTCCAGGTGCTCTGCAACCAATTCACCCAGTGGTGTATTAATGTTACCACCTTAAACTTTCCCTTAGTTGTTATTACACTCACAACTTTCATGAAAATCTCACATACCAATCCATGTCTACATGCATGGCTAAGCAACAAGTAACAAAGCATATAATCCCTTGGGTTGATGTCAAGTCATTGGGTTCCTACCTCATGAGCTACTAAGCAATACCACATGTGATCAAGTCCTACTCATGCAATCTTTGAGGATAGATCTAATGCCATAAAAACTGGGTATTGGAAAGTATGATCAAAGTATGAACTTGCCTTGCCGACGATCGTTGAAACCTAGTGACTCGTAGTAGCACGCTTCGCACTCCGGGAATTCTATCGCAATCAAACAATAGCATACATAAGCAATCATGCAACAGAAACGAAGAACAGATCTCGAAAGACTTCGAAAACAAATGAATAACTCTTGCAGTAGATTTTTTTTATAATAGTACCAAAATTGACGGAATTTTGCCTTATCAGAAAGTTTAGGTCAAGAACTTCGATTTGCAAAAATAATCAACTCAAACGGAGTTACGAAACTCAAGTTATGATCAAAAGAAGTTCAAACACAAAATTGTTTGAATTCAAATTTCAAAACGTTCAAAATCAAATTTGAGTTGCGCTACTGGAAAGATAAGATCGAAACGAAGAAATTGGCATTGGTTTCATCTAATTCCGACTAACGAGTAAAAAGGAACGATGGTTTAAAGATCAGGGACTTATTTGTAAAAATAATAATCACGGATAGGTCCTTGACCAAAAATAACAGAAAAAAATCTTGATACGTCCATTTTGCATCATGCTTATAAGTTGATATTTATTGCATTATGGGCTGTTCATACATGTTTTGTCACAATACTTATGCCTTTTCCCTCTTATTTTGCAAGGTTTACATGAAGAAGGGGGGCTTTCGGGACCAGACGCCGCCGTCTCGAGGCGGAACCGAGGCGGAAACCAATCTAGGGCTCCGGCAGAGCTGTTCTGCCGGGGATACTTCCCTCCGAGAGGGGGAAATCTTCACCTCCGTCATCACCAACAACTCTCCCATCTTGGGGAGGGCTATCTTCATCAACATCTTCACCAGCACCATCTCCTCTCAAACCCTAGTTCATCTCTTGTATCCAATCTTTGTATCCAAACCTCAGATTGGTACCTATGGGTTGCTAGTAGTGTTGATTACTCCTTGTAGTTGATGCTAGTTGGTTTATTTGGTGGAAGATCTTATGTTCAGATCCATTATGCATATTAATACCCCTCTGATCATGAACAATATTATGTCTTGTGAGTAGTTACTTTTGTTCCTGATGACATGGGAGAAGTCTTGCTATTAGTAGTCATGTGAATTAGGTCTTCGTTCGATATTTTGATGAGATGTATGTTGTCTCTCCTCTAGTGGTGTCATGTGAACGTCGACTACATGACACTTCACCATTATTTGGGCCTAGAGGAAGGCATTGGGAAGTAATAAGTAGATGATGGGTTGCTAGAGTGACAGAAGCTTAAACCCTAGTTTACGCGTTGCTTCGTAAGGGGCTGATTTGGATCCATATGTTTCAGGCTATGGTTAGGTTTACCTTAATACTTCTTTGTAGTTGCGTATGCTTGCATTAGAGGTTAATCATAAGTGGGAGGCTTGTCCAAGTAAGGGCAGCACCCAAGCATCGGTCCACCCACATACCAAATTATCAAAGTACCGAACGTGAATCAGATGATCGTGATGAAAACTAGCTTGACGATAATTCCCATATGTCCTCGGGAGCACTTTACCTTGCATAAGAGTTTGTCCAGGCTTGTCCTTTGCTATAAAAAAGATTGGTCCACCTTGCTGCACCTTATTTACTTTTACCTTTTGTCACTTGCTACCAATTATCTTATCACAAAACTATCTGTTACCTATAATTTCAGTGCTTGCAGAAAATACCTTACTGAAAACTGCCTATCATTTCCTTCTGCTCCTCGTTGGGTTCGACACTCTTACTTATTGAAAGGACTACGATAGACCCCCTACACTTGTGGGTCATCAAGACTCTTTTCTGGCACCGTTGCCGGGGAGTGAAGCGCCTTTGGTAAGGAAAAAATTATATAGTGTGCTGAAATTTATTGTCACTTGTTACTATGGCTCAAAATCCTTTGAGGGGCTTGTTCGGGGTATCTTCACCCCGAGCAGAAGAGCAGAAGTTGCTCCTCAACCTACTGCACCTAATGAAAATGTTTGCTTTGAGATTCCTTCGGGTATGATAGAGAAACTGCTTGAAAATCCCTATACAGGAGATGGAACACTTCACCCCGATTTACATCTTATCTATGTGGATGTAGTTTGTGGATTATTTAAGCTTGCAGGTATGCCCGAGGATGTTATCAAGAATAAGGTCTTCCCTTTATCTTTGAAGGGATATGCATTGACATGGTTTAGGCTATGCGATGATATGGGATCATGGAACTATAATCATCGGAAGTTGGAAGTTCATCAGAAGTGCTACCCTATGCACCAGGTTTATCGTGATCGTAATTATATTTATAATTTCTGGCCTCGCGAAGGAGAAAGCATCGCTCAAGCTTGGGGGAGTCTTAATTCAATGTTATATTCATGCCCCAACCATGAGCTCTCAAGAAAGATGATCATACAAAAAATTTATGCTCGACTTTCTCTCAATAATCGCACCATGCTCGATAATTCTTGTTCTGGCTCTTTTATGATGAAGACTATTGACTTCAAATGGGATTTATTGGAAAGAATTAAACACAACTCCGAAGATTGGGATCTCGACAAAGGTAAGGAGTCAGGTATGACCCCTAAGTTTGATTGTGTTAAAGCTTTTATGGATACCGATGTTTTCCATGAGTTTAGCACTAAATATGGACTTGACTCTGAGATAGTAGCCTCTTTCTGTGAATCCTTTGCTACTCATGTTGATCTCCCCAAGGAGAAGTGGTTTAAATACCATCCCCCTATTGAAGTAAAAGTAGTTGAACCAATTAAAGTTGAAGGAAAGATTATCACTTATAATGTTGATCCTGTTATTCCTACCGCTTATATTGAGAAACCACCTTTCCCTGTTAGGATAAAGGATCATGCTCAAGCTTCAACTATAGTTCATAAGAGTAATACTAGAACACTTACACCCTCTGGGCAAATTAAAGTTGAACCTAGTGTTGCCATGGTTAAAGATCTCTTGGTAGAAGATTTAGATGGACATGTTATTTATCTCCAAGAAGAGTCTGCTAGGATAGCCAAACCCAATGCTAGGAATAAACATAAACCTATCGTAAGCTTGCCAGTTATCTCTGTTAAGATAGGAGATCATTACTATCATGGTTTGTGCGACGTAGGTGCTAGTGCGAGCATTATCCATTTTGATTTGTATAACAAAATTATGCATGATATTGCACATGTTGAGTTAGAAGGGATTGATGTTACTATTAAGCTTGCTAATAGAGAAACTATTTCACCAGTTGGGATTGTTAGAGATATTGAAGTTTTGTGTGGGAAGGTTAAATACCCTGCTGATTTTCGTGTTCTTAGTTCCCCACAAGACGCTTTCTGTCTCATTATATTTGGTAGACCCTTCTTGAATACTGTTAACGCCAAGATAGACTGTGTGAAAGACACTGTCACTGTTGGATTAGGGGATATGTCTCATGATTTTAACTTTGCTAAATTCCGTAGACAACCCCTTGAAAAGGCACCACCCAGTAAAGATGAACTTGTTGGTCTTGCTTCTATTGCCGTGCCACCTAATGATCCTTTAATACAGTACTTGCTAGACCATGAAAATGATATGCATATGAATGAGAGAAGGGAGATAGATGAAATATTCCTTACACAGGGACCCGTATTGAAAAACAACTTGCCTGTTGAAATCCTAGGGGATCCCCCTCCACCCAAGGGTGATCCCGTGTTTGAACTTAAACCTTTACCTCATGATCTTAAGTATGTTTATCTTGATGAAAAAAAGATATATCCTGTTATTATTAGTGCTAACCTTTCACAGTATGAAGAAGAGAGGTTATTGAAAACTCTGAAGAAGCACCGAGCTGCTATTGGATATACTCTGGATGATCTTAAGGGCATTACTCCCACTATATGTCAACACAAGATAAAATTGGAAGAAAATGTTAAACCAGTTATTGATCATCAGCGACGGTTAAATCCTAAGATGAAAGAAGTGGTAAGGAAGGAAATTCTAAAGCTCTTAGAGGCAGGTATTATCTATCCCATTGCTGATAGCCAGTGGGTAAGTCATGTCCATTGTGTTCCCAAGAAAGGAGGTATGACTGTCGTCCCTAATGATAAAGATGAATTGATCCCGCAAAGAATAGTTACAGGTTATAGGATGGTAATCGATTTCCGTAAGTTAAATAAAGCTACTAAGAAAGATCATTACCCCTTGCCATTTATTGATCAAATGCTAGAAAGGTTATCCAAACATACTCACTTCTGCTTTCTAGATGGTTATTCTGGTTTCTCCCAAATACCTGTGTCAAAAGGGGATCAAGAAAAGACCACCTTTACTTGTCCTTTTGGTACCTTTGCTTATAGACGTATGCCTTTTGGTTTATGTAATGCACCTGCTACTTTCAAAGATGTATGATGGCTATATTCTCTGACTTTTGTGAAAAGATTGTTGAGAGATGCGAAGACACTAATCTTGTCTTGAGTTGGGAGAAATGCCACTTTATGGTTAATGAAGGCATTGTCTTGGGACATAAAATTTCTGAAAGAGGTATTGAAGTTGACAAAGCTAAGGTTGATGCTATTGGAAAGATGCCATGCCCTAAGGATATCAAAGGTATACGAAGTTTCCTTGGTCATGCCGGGTTTTATAGGAGGTTCATTAAGGACTTCTCCAAAATCTCCAGGCCTCTGACTAATCTTTTACAGAAAGATATTCCTTTTGTCTTTGATGATGATTGTCTAGAAGCATTTGAAATACTTAAGAAAGCATTGATCTCTGTACCTATTGTCCAGCCTCTTGAATGGAATTTACCCTTTGAGATTATGTGTGATGCTAGTGATTATGCTGTAGGAGCTATTTTAGGGCAAAGAGTTGATAAGAAATTGAATGTTATCCAGTATGCTAGTAAAACTCTGGATAGTGCCCAAAGAAATTATGCTACCATTGAGTAAGAATTTTTAGTAGATGGGTTTGCTTGTGATAAGTTTAGACCCTATATCGTTGATTCTAAAGTAACTATTCACACCGATCATGCTGCTATCAAATACCTTATGGAAAAGAAAGATGCTAAACGTAGACTTATTAGATGGGTTCTCTTGCTGCAAGAATTTTACTTGCATATTATTGATAGAAAGGGAGCCGAGAACCCCGTAGCAGATAACTTGTCTAGGTTAGAGAATATACTTGATGACCCACAACCTACTGATGATAGCTTTCCTGATGAACAACTAGCTGTCATAAATACTTCTCGTACTGCTCCATGGTATGCTGATTATGCTAATTACATTGTTGCTAAGTTTATACCTCCTATCTTCACATACCAGCAAAAGAAAAAGTTCTTCTATGATTTAAGACATTACTTTTGGGATGATCCACATCTTTATAAAGAAGGAGTGGATGGTATTATTAGACATTGTGTACCTGAGCATGAACAGGAACATATCTTACGCAAGTGCCACTCCGAAGCTTATGGAGGACACCATGCGGGAGACAGAACTGCACACAAGGTATTGCAATCCGGTTTCTATTGGCCTACCCTCTTCAAGGATGCCCGTAAGTTTATCTTATCATGTGATGAATGTCAAAGAATTGGTAATGTTAGTAGACGTCAAGAAATGCCTATGAATTATTCACTTGTTATTGAACCATTTGATGTTTGGGGCTTTGATTATATGGGACCTTTTCCTTCCTCTAATGGGTACACACATATTTTAGTCGCTGTTGATTACGTCACTAAGTGGGTAGAAGCTATTCCAACTAGTAGTGCTGATCATAACACCTCTATTAAGATGCTTAAAGAAGTTATATTTCCGAGGTTTGGAGTCCCTAGATATCTAATGACTGATGGTGGTTCACACTTTATTCATGGTGCTTTCCGTAAGATGCTTGCTAAGTATGATGTCAACCATAGAATTGCATCGCCTTATCACCCTCAGACTAGTGGTCAGGTAGAACTAAGTAATAGGGAGTTGAAATTAATCTTGCAAAAGACAGTTAATAGGTCTAGAAAGAATTGGTCCAAGAACCTAGATGATGCATTATGGGCCTATAGAACTGCATACAAAAATCCCATGGGTATGTCTCCATATAAGATGGTATATGGAAAAGCTTGTCACTTACCTCTTGAGCTAGAACATAAGGCATATTGGGCTATCAAAGATCTCAATTATGATTTCAAACTTGCCGGTGAAAAGAGGCTATTTGATATTAGCTGTCTCGATGAATGGAGAACCCAGGCCTATGAGAATGCCAAGTTATTTAAAGAAAAAGTTAAAAGATGGCATGACAAAAGGATACAAAAGCGTGAGTTTAACGTAGGTGATTATGTTTTGCTATTCAACTCTCGTTTAAGATTTTTTGCAGGAAAACTTCTCTCCAAGTGGGAAGGACCTTACGTTATCGAGGATGTCTATCATTCCGGTACCATAAAAATCAACAACTTCGAAGGAGCAAATCCGAAGGTGGTGAATGGCCAAAGGATCAAACATTATATCTCAGGTAATCCTATAAATGTTGAAACTAATATCATTGAAACCATAACCCCGGAGGAATACATAAGGGACACTTTCCAGAATGATTCAGCCTCCGAAAAGGAAGAGGTACGTGATATGGTAACTAAACCGACTCCAAAACAGTTCTTGTGGGGACCACGACTCATAAGTCGTGATCACCGAATGCACGTGTACAGTGATCCCAGAGATCAATGCTCACTGAACACACAGAAGCTGAATAACAAGAGTCTTACATCCATACATACCGTATTACACAAATAGGACCATTATGGTCAGGTCTTGAGTATATCATTGCAGCGGAAATCTTCAGTAACAACTTGGACCCATGCCATCTGCCTTAACCCTACAGGCATTCTGACTGGGAAGCGTCCTGGCTCGCAAGTTCGTCACCAAGAGATCTTCATCATATCCTGTTCTCTCATGCATGACCAATAAAATAACCAGTGGCAAGCCAATGAGTACTTTGAATGTACTCGCAAGCAACCCAAGTGTGATGACAGAATAATTATGCAAGGCTCTACTGCTAATTGGCAGTTTTGCGGAAAGCTAGTTTTTCATATGCAAGTATGATCAACATATAACAAGTGCATGCATGTGTCTGCGACAAGTATCAGGAGGTTACAGACATCATTATCGAGGAAGAGTTGAAATCAACTCATGCTCAAGCTCGTTGTGACTTCCTCAAGAATCACATCATCAATATCACTGAACCGTGTTGTTTCCTCACACACACACACACACACACCAGGTTTCGCAAACATTGGATGTAGCCCAAGAGCGGTTACCCAACTGTCCTTGATCGTGGACACGGCTATTCGAATAGTTTTACACTCTGCAGAGGTTGCACACTTTACCCACTAGATCCGGGGAACTTTCGTGTCATCCACGACCTGCGGTACCTCAAGTACCCGGGGTAAGCACCCGATCACTATCTTTCCCTAGGCGACACTAATATGGAGTCCACTCGATTGGTAGCAACCCCCGTGCCCCACATTTCACATCTTAAGATTTTTGGAGCCTCGCTCCCATTTCACATACCACGGGCACGGGGTACCAACGGTGTGTTCGGTGCCCTGTGAAAACAGTCATGGCCACCTATCCAAGTACGACCCCGTCCCGAGAGTGACCTCATGTCACCCCCGTCACTAGTAATGCGGGCACCATGCTAGTATCGGCCTAGGTAATCAATAATGCGCTTTCCCATATAAGGGTAGAGTGGTTGCGCATGTAAGGTTGGAATAACGGTCGCAACTTAAACCAATCTGTTTAAAACAACACACACACTTGCCTCGGTACACCACTTCGTCATCAAGTGGTTACCCATCTCACCATCTCCCTCAGGCATAAGTGGTACCCGACGGGGTTTTCGATAAGTCTTTTGATAGTATTCTGCCTCCTGTCACCATGCATATACCCGTCCCATTTGCGTAGCCACTACTATAGCAACCTAACTACTCCCACCCACATAACCCTCATAGGAAGGTAGGGTCATGCTTTATGCAAGTTTCAATAGTAAAGTAACAGAGGTAGCAACCAAAGTGGTCTCCACCTCAACATGACTTCGATGCATTGATAATAAGGTGCTATGAGACATGCATAAAAAGGTTTCTCGAACATGTTCAAAGGGTTGCTTGCCTTGTCCTTCCGAGTCTTCAAACCTTCTGGTCCATCTCCGAGTACTCCGTTTATTTCGTCAACTAACGATGGAAACAATCATAATAAGCAACTCAACAAAGCAAAAAAATAAATAAAAGTGCTCTAAAAATAGGAGTTCGACTTTTCTAGGATACCTCTGGTCATATTAGAAATGACCAAGGTGTTTTCATAGGTATTGGATCAATGGATAGTTTGGAACATTTCAATATCAGGTAAACAGGGGATTAGTGGATTTGAAAGAAGTGCACAGAGATATATTTTTGAAAAATGATTTAAGGCACCCATTTAACAACTCATGATTTTAGAAGCATCTAGGAGTTGGTTTCACTGGATTTGGAGTTCAAATGAATTTCCTAGGATTTTGCAAAGTTGATAAATATGAAGAAATGGCTCATTATTTGGTGGGGTACGGAAAGTATTAATAAAAATGTTCCAAAACTAAGTTTGGATATGACAAGCACCTAGGAATTTGAACCACTGCATTTGGATCAAATTTGAGCCCTCTGTGATTTTCTAAAGTTCATCACATAAATGGAATAATGACATTTGATAATTATTTGTGACGAAAAAGTCTCTGAAAAATGTGCATGTTGCACCAACAGGTAGATCAGGATTTTAGAAACTCCTAGAAATTTGAATCATCAAATTTGGAGCTTATTTGAATTATTTATGGATTTATGAAGTTGTCTGGTAAAAGAAAAAAGAAAAAGGTTTAGGATTTACCTAGGGCATGCACAGGGCACAGGATAGCCACTGGGCCGGCCCAGAGGCTCAGCCTCGCGGCGCTCGGGCGACGTCGAAAGCGGCTTCCAGCAAGTGCGCCTTCGCGCGGGAGAGACGGGCTCGCCTGACGCCGCTTCCACTTAAACGGGCGGGGGCCTCCCGCTGGTTCACTAACGCGCGGGCCCCAGTGCTCAGGCAGTCGCCTACCTCTCGCTCGAACAGAGCAGAGGCAGGCGAGGCGAGGCCGAGCGGCGCCGGCGTTTTCCCCCGGCGATCCCAGCTACCCCCGGCGACGCCCAGCACACCGGCGGGTTCTGGGGGGTCACGCCGCGTCCGGAGAGGTGCGCCACGCCCTCGGGGGTGGTCTGCTGCAAGCGCAATGTCGGCCGAGGCGAAGGCCGGCGACGGTGAAGAAGGGCACGGCGAGAAAGGCACGGGAAAGAAGGGCTGGCGTGCAGGGAGCGTTTGCGGTGGTGCTGGTGATGCTCTGGAACAGAGAGGTGGGGAGGAGGAGCTCTTAGTGGCGCTAATTCGAGCGGAGGCCGGCGGCGAGACTCCGGCCAGGGAGGTGGCTGTAGGGCACGAGGGGGGAAATGGGCTGGTCCTGAGGATGTTCAGGAGGGAGAGGGAGCAAATGGGGCAGCGAGGAGGGCCTGGAACGGCCTTATGTAGCCGTCCCGCAGCTCACCGTGGACGCGGCGCATGGGTGGTCGCGGCAATGGCTCGGGAGGCCAGGAGAGAGGGCGAGGAGCTGTCTACGGCGTTCGTGGGACTCGAGTAGGGCGCCAGGAAGAGAGAGGAGAAGCGGGGAGGTGCCAGAGCAGCGCGCGTGTGAGCGTGCTCATTGGAGCTCTCGGTGACCACGGTGCGCGTGCGAGCAGGGGCCGGAGAGAGAGAGAGGAAGGAGGGGGCCGACCAGCTGCCGTGTCCCGGACGTCGAGGTAACATCGGGGGACATGCTGGGGAGGCCCGAGGCTGTCGGGGCATCGGGATGGGGGGCGGCTACAATGCACCAGAGCACTGTAGTGCGCTCCAGAGCATGCATATGGCTGCCATTGGCATTGCTCTGGCGTCCAGGGCGTGGCCAATGGTATCTAGGGGGTAGACGGAGTAGTAGAATATAGGGAGGTGGTCTTGGATGCTCTTGAGAGCCACTGGAGTGAGGAGGGAGGTGAGAAAGGAGGAGAATGCTGCTGTCCAGAAGATTAAAATGGGGTTTTCACCCCTCAATCATTGAGCTCTGGCCATGGGGAAGTTACTGGAGGTAGAAGATGACTAGCAGAAGTTGTGGTAAAAAGTTGAGCTCAAGTAGAATAGTAAAAGGGGGCAAAACAGTGATTTTGGTAAAATGGCAGAAGGTGTTTGATGTAGTTTTGGGCAAGCAAAAGACTTCCAATTGACATGGGACTTAACATGATGAAATGTCACATACATTTAGGTCCTTCCACCAAATTTGAGCTCATTTGGGCAAAGTTGCCAATGCAACTTTGGTGAACCCTAGAAATCAACAGAAATGGATTTCTCAAGATTAGGTTAAGCAAATCATCTCTCCTTGATTCACCAGTTGGTGTAGTGTCATCATTTGGGGTTTTGAGCATGTCCACAAAATTTAAGGCCCCAAGTAAAAAGTTGGCAATGTAGAGTTGTTCAAATTTGGATCTAGTCAGAAAGGGTTTTGGGGCACTTAGATCAAGTTATGCTTCTCCAATACTTGTGCCATTTGGTCTAGATGCATAATTAGACCATTTTAGCATGTGCACCAAGTTTGAGAGCATTTGGACAAGTTTGGCAATGTAAAGTTGCTCAAACTTCAAAATGGACAAAAATGGTTTTGAGGGGATTAGATGATGTTTCCTTGATATTCAAGGCATGAGGCTTTGTAAGATCATCAAATATGTCATATTTGACATGATAGAATTTCCCTGGAATTTTTGGAGAATATTTCCTTTGTAAATATTTCAAAAGCTTGAAATATCCAGGAAGGGTTAATGAAGGATTTGTCCAATATTTTGAACATGACCATGTGTTGAAACTCTTATATATGGACAATATATGTCCTAGGAGTTTCCCTGAATTTTGGCAATTATTTTTGAAATAGCTAAATAATTTTTACCTATTAAAGACCATTTCTGGCCTAAAGAAAAAGCATTTAAATAAAATATAAAAATAACTTTTAAAATTCTAATTTTGTGGTTTATGGGAGTCCTATATCTAATAGGGTTCAAATATACTTTTTGAAAGATTTTTCACACCCTAAATAAGGTACTTGCAGTGCAAATCTCAATCCAGGATTTTTTTGGAAAAACTCATTCTAGAAAATGCTATTTGGCCAAAATATTTTTATAAGAAAATACTATACTAGTCTATACACATGGCATGATCATTGGGAAAAGGTTTTGGATCCAGGAGATGAAGTATAAGAGTTGGAGGATTTATTTGATTTTTAGAGCACTAGCAAACAACAAACATAAAACCAATCAAGCAAGTTCAAAAACATTCAAAAGTTTTTGTTAAACCACATTTTAGCATGATTATCAGCTTAAGCAATGTGGCATGAAAATCAGGGTGTGACAGACCTACCCCCCTTACAAGAATCTCGTCCCCGAGATTCCCAGACTCGGCGTGGAAAGGAATACGGAGTCTTGGATACGGGGTAGTCTTCACTTCTTCTTGTTGGTTCTGCTTCCGAGTGATGCTCCATGGAATCTTGAAGTACTTGGTGGTGTGGCTTCTTGCTTGTTGCCCTCTTTGATGCAGGTTGTTGAGGGGTCTCTTGTATGGGTTAGGTTGAGCTAGATGTCAAAGGCTCGGTGATCGATGTCCTTACGGGGACCGGGCTAGTTAGGAAGTAGGAAGTACTTCTAGAGTGGTGACTCGAGGAAAATTTGGTGCACGGTGGGTATCTCAGGTGGTAAATCTAGCTGGTAGCCGTCTACTATTTGACTTGCAGTGGTCTTGAAGAAGGTCGATAAATCTTGGTGTGAGCGTTCCTTCGACATGAAAATGCTTGGTTTCTTTGAGAGGAGTGGTTTGCAGACACGCCCGATCTTCGACGCGGAAGTTTATTTCTTGATGATGGTGGTTAATGTAGTCCTTCTTTCTTGACATGTCGGTCTTCAACCGTCTTCTAACCAGCTGCACAGCTCTTCCTTCGTATTCGGGTAGTCAAGTATGTTGCCAAATAAAGATGACAACTAACTTGTCCAAGTACTCCATGAAGTCTATGGGGTACGCAAGGTAGGCTGGGGTATTGGTGGTGGTCTCCGTTGAGTATTGGCAGAGGTCTTCTTGACTCAGTGTCAAGGCTGTGGTCAGGATCTGACCATGTTGTAGCTCGATGGGGCTTAAGGGTTTCAAGGATTCTAGTGTGTGAGTGAATGTTTATCATCTTATCCTTAAGCACGGTTTCCAAGATGCCAATAGCTCCATCTAGCACTCCAAACGAACAACCTTATACCACTAAATGCATCCTCTCGTATAGACCAACTTCAATCACCACTCATGCCATACATAACCTCATGACTCCCAAAAGGAGGTCTAACAAAATTATACATGCCTACGATTCCCAAACTCATACGCATGTCTACCCCCTAAAAATCCACGGGTAGGGTATACAAGCTGCCAAGCAGGAATTAATCATGACAATCCAAGTGCTCATCCCATTCTTCCACGGTTCAAGATAATGCATCTCTATTCTAAGGAAACACGTCATATGCCACTCCAAGATCTCGTTTCCTTCCTATAGATCAACTCCAACAGCCCGATAACTTCCATCAATCACCACATAATCCAACAATTCTACAAATCCGATGTCTACGGTGTTCCTCAAGATCTCAAGTCCCTATAATATCCAAATACTTGGAAGGACTATGCATTACGATAGTAAGTCCACCAAATTCCCATCATCCGGGTCAAGTAAACTCCAAGGTCGTGATAATATAGATCCCTAAATCAACTCCGACAAATAATCCAATCTCCTAGTTTATTGTCCACCGAGAAACATGGAATCAAGATCAACGGTCTAAATCCAATTCACTCCAAACCATGTAGACATATTTAGCATCTATAACCAACCAGAATCACCTACTTACATCCAAATCTCATGCCCGACGAGAATTCCTACATGCTTCCCCAAAGTCATGATCCCACCAATATGAAACCTCACAATCCATCAGGGTCTCACATAATTCCTCGAAGTCACTGATATAAAGCCACCAAGTCATCTGTCTTATATCCTCAAATTAGTCTATCTATGGCATCATTAGTTCTTGTGCTATGTTAGGATGAAAATGTGCTCACTCACTGTGTCCACTAGTTCCATTACGAACCCAGTGTTGTGCAAGGTTATAGAGGCTTAACTGGTTCTCTTGCAATTCTATGGGTTAAGCACATGGTTAAGGATTCGTGCTAGAGTGTCTCGTGAAGTCTCAAAGGGTCTAGGAATGGGTCTCTAGCCTGGAGGGTTAAACATAACTTCACGGGGTTGCACTTGGTCGTGGAGGTTGTAGCAGAAGTCTTCAGTTGAGGAGAGAGAAGAGAGGGAAAAAGTAGCATAGAGGAGGGGAATGCCTAAAAGGGGGTTCTATAGTGCAGGTGCAAACAAACAGGTGCAAAAAGGCCGAAACAAAAGAAACAAGGCAAGGAAGATGATATAGCCATGCACTTGTTGCCTAGGGCAAAAGTGCGACTTATATCAAAACACAAAAAAGCAAGCAACACACAATCATGGTTCTATTCGAACAATCATACGGACTCGACTGCGCATAGGGGGTACACGACTTATCCTACCCTAGGGGTTCTCAGACTCAGCAGTCGTGACTTGTGCCTCGTGCAGTCTTCTGAGCTTTCCTCAGGTGTTGCTATGTCCCTTGTAGTTGTTTGATAAACGATCCGGGTTGAGCCTGAAGAATCTTCAACAACTTCTCGCCTGATGAGGTGATGTGGTGAAGGTGCCTCCTTGTAGCTGGCGTTGACTTGGTCTTCTCTTGTCTCTTTAATCATGACGATCCCTTGTGCCTTCTGGGGCGTCGAGGGTACCAGGTAGGCAACCCGTATGCAGTGACAATAACAAGGCATAATAGAGGTCCAACATGTCGGTTTCGTTGGTGACAACATCGATACCAAGAGCGGGGGACGAAGAGAACCGTTTTCCTGCTCACTATAGTGAGGCGGACCAAATGGCGAGGTTCTCATCCACCGGTGGTTGCCGACACAACAACGGTAGTGACAAGGTTACTCTATTAGCGAGGTATATCATGGTCTTGCATAACCCATACCCTGGTCATCATAGGCCAATGTTGCATCATCTTGGGGCTCTGTCAAGGGTGTCGACATCTTCTGGGTCTTCATGTCCTCATTCCTCAACGATGGATTTTCTGTTGGTATCGTCTTGTCGTGGTGTCGCCAATCTTGTGTTCAGAAGTGGTGGGTGAGTGTTTGGCAAGTTGCACTCCTTCTAGATTATCCACGAGGATTTCAGGATCTCCAGTGGTCAGGGGCATAAGGGTTCTAGCGACCAACAGTTTTGAAGGGGGAAGAGATTATGTATAGCCTAGTTTTTGAAAAAAAACTGAGAAGGGAAGATAAGTATAGATAGTTTTGAAAACTAGTAATAGTTTTGAAAATAATTTTACCCTAACTAACGACCATGCTAACTAAGGCTTCCTACAGTCAGGATGGCTCTGATACCAGCTCTGTGGGGACCCCGACTCATAAGTCGTGATCACCGAATGCACGTGTACAGTGATCCCAGAGATCAATGCTCACTGAACACACAGAAGCTGAATAACAAGAGTCTTACATCCATACATACTGTATTGCACAAATAGGACCATTTTGGTCAGGTCTTGAGTATATCATTGCAGCGGAAATCTTCAGTAACAACTTGGACCCATGCCATCTGCCTTAACCCTACACGCATTCTGACTAGGAAGCGTCCTAGCTCGCAAGTTCGTCACCAAGAGATCTTCATCATATCCTGTTCTCTCATGCCTGGCCAATAAAATAACCAGTGGCAAGCCAATGAGTACTTTGAATGTACTCGCAAGCAACCCAAGTGTGATGACAGAATAATTATGCAAGGCTCTACTGCTACTTGGCAGTTTTGCGGAAAGCTAGTTTTTCATATGCAAGTATGATCAACATATAACAAGTGCATGCATGTGTCTGCGACAAGTATCAGGAGGTTACAGACATCATTATCGAGGAAGAGTTGAAATCAACTCATGCTCAAGCTCGTTGTGACTTCCTCAAGAATCACATCATCAATATCACTGAATCGTGTTGTTTCCTCACACACACACACACACCAGGTTTCGCAAACATTGGACGTAGCCCAAGAGCGGTTACCCAACTGTCCTTGACCGTGGACACGGCTATTCGAATAGTTTTACAATCTGCAGAGGTTGCACACTTTACCCACTAGATCCGGGGAACTTCCGTGTCATCCACGACCCGTGGTACCTCAAGTACCCGGGGTAAGCACCCGATCACTATCTTTCCCTAGGCGACACTAATATGGAGTCCACTCGATTGGTACCAACCCCCGTGCCCCACATTTCACATCTTAAGATTTTTGGAGCCTCGCTCCCATTTCACATACCACGGGCACGGGGTACCAACGGTGTGTTCGGTGCCCTATGAAAACAGTCATGGCCGCCTATCCAAGTACGACCCCGTCCCGAGAGTGACCTCATGTCACCCCCGTCACTAGTAATGCGGGCACCATGCTAGTATCAGCCTAGGTAATCAATAATGCCCTTTCCCATATAAGGGTAGAGTGGTTGCGCATGTAAGGTTGGAATAACGGTCGCAACTTAAACCAATTCGTTTTCAAAACAACACACACACTTGCCTCGGTACACCACTTCGTCATCAAGTGGTTACCCATCTGACCATCTCCCTCGGGCATAAGTGGTACCCGACGGGGTTTTCGATAAGTCTTTTGATAGTATTCTGCCTCCTGTCACCATGCATATACCTGTCCCATTTGCGTAGCCACTACTATAGCAACCTAACTACTCCCACCCACATAACCCTCATAGGAAGGTAGGGTCATGCTTGATGCAAGTTTCAATAGTAAAGTAACAGAGGTAGCAACCAAAGTGGTCTCCACCTCAACATGACTCCGATGCATTGATAATAAGGTGCTATGAGACATGCATAAAAATGTTTCTCGAACATGGTCAGAGGGCTGCTTGCCTTGTCCTTCCGAGTCTTCAAACCTTCTGGTCCATCTCCGAGTACTCCGTTTATTTCGTCAAGTAGCGATGGAAACAATCATAATAAGCAACTCAACAAAGCAAAAAATAAATAAAAGTGCTCTAAAAATAGGAGTTGGACTTTTCTAGGATACCTCTGGTCATATTAGAAATGACCAAGGTGTTTTCATAGGTATTGGATCAATGGATAGTTTGGAACATTTCAATATGAGGTAAACAGGGGATTTGTGGATTTGAAAGAAGTGCACAGAGATATATTTTTTAGAAATCAGTTAAGGCACCCATTTAACAACTCATGATTTTAGAAGCATCTAGGAATTGGTTTCACTGGATTTGGAGTTCAAATGAATTTCCTAGGATTTTGCAACGTTGATAAATATGAAGAAATGGCTCATTATTTGGTGGGGTACGGAAAGTATTAATAAAAATGTTCCAAAAATAAGTTTGGATATGACAAGCACCTAGGAATTTGAACCACTGCATTTGGATGAAATTTGAGCCCTCTGTGATTTTCTAAAGTTCATCACATAAATGGAATAATGACATTTGATAATTATTTGTGAAGAAAAAGTCTCTAGAAAAATGTGCATGTTGCACCAACAGGTAGATCGGGATTTTAGAAACTCCTAGAAATTTGAATCATCAAATTTGGAGCTTATTTGAATTATTTATGGATTTATGAAGTTGTCTGGTAAAAGAAAAAAGAAAAAGGTTTAGGATTTACCTAGGGCATGCACAGGGCACAGGATAGCCACTGGGCCGGCCCAGAGGCTCAGCCTCGCGGCGCTCGGGCGACGTCGAAAGCGGCTTCCCGCAAGTGCGCCTTCGCGCGGGAGAGACGGGCTCGCCTGACGCCGCTTCCACTTAACCGGGCGGGGGCCTCCCGCTGGTTCACTGACGCGCGGGCCCCAGCGCTCAGGCCGTCGCCTACCTCCCGCTCGAACAAAGCAGAGGCAGGGGAGGCGAGGCCGAGCGGCGCAGGCGTTTCCCCCCGGTGATCCCAGCTACCCCCGGCGACGCCCAGCACACCGACGGGTTCTGGGGGGTCACGCCGCGTCCGGAGAGGTGCGCCACGCCCTCAGGGGTGGTCTTCTGCGAGCGCAATGTCGGCCGAGGCGAAGGCCGGTGACGGTGAAGATGGGCACGGCGAGAAAGGCACGGGAAGGAAGGGCTGGCGTGCAGGGATGCGTTTGCGGTGGTGCTGGTGATGCTCTAGAACAGAGAGGTGGGGAGGAGGAGCTCTTAGTGGCGCGAATTCGAGCGGAGGCCGGCGGCGAGACTCCGGCCAGGGAGGTGGCTGTAGGGCACGAGGGGGAAAATGGGCTGGTCCTGAGGATGTTCGGGAGGGAGAGGGAGCAAATGGGGCAGCGAGGAGGGTCTGGAACGGCCTTATGTAGCCATCCCGCAGCTCACCGTGGCCGCGGCGCATGGGTGGCCGCGGCAATGGATCGGGAGGCCAGGAGAGAGGGCGAGGAGCTGTCTACGGCGTTCGTGGGACTCGAGTAGGGCACTAGGAAGAGAGAGGAGAAGCGGGGAGGTGCCAGAGCAGCGCGCGTGTGAGCATGCTCATTGGAGCTCTCGGTGACCACGGTGCGCGTGCGAGCAGGGACCGGAGAGAGAGAGGAAGGAGGGGGGCCGACCAGCTGTCGTGTCCCGAACGTCGAGGTAACATCGGGGGACAAGCTGGGGAGGCCCGAGGCTGTCGGGGCATCGGGATGGGGGGCGGCTACAGTGCGCCAGAGCACTGTAGCGCGCTCCAAAGCAGGCATATGGCTGCCATTGGCATTGCTCTGGCGTCCAGGTCGTGGCCAATGGTGTCTAGGGGGTAGAGGGAGTAGTAGAATATAGGGAGGTGGTCTTGGATGCTCTAGAGAGCCACTGGAGTGAGGAGGGAGGTGAGAAAGGTGGAGAATGCTGCTGTCCAGAAGATTAAAATGGGGTTTTCACCCCTCAATCATTGAGCTCTGGCCATGGGGAAGTTACTGGAGGTAGAAGATGACTAGGAGAAGCTGTGGTAAAAAGTTGAGCTCAAGTAAAATAGTAAAAGGGGGCAAAACAGTGGTTTTGGTAAAATGGCAGAAGGTGTTTGATGTAGTTTTGGGCAAGCAAAAGACTTCCAATTGACATGGGACTTAACATGATGAAATGTCACATAGATTTAGGTCCTTCCACCAAATTTGAGCTCTTTTGGGCAAAGTTGCCAATGCAACTTTGGTGAACCCTAGAAATCAACAGAAATGGATTTCTCAAGATTAGGTTAAGCAAATCATCTCTCCTTGATGCACCACTTGGTGTAGTGTCATCATTTGGGGTTGTGAGCATGTCCACAAAATTGAAGGCCCCAAGTAAAAAGTTGGCAATGTAGAGTTGTTCAAATTTGGATCTGGTCAAAAAGGGTTTTGGGGCACTTAGATCAAGTTATGCTTCTCCAATACTTGTGCCATTTGTTCTAGATGCATAATTAGACCATTTTAGCATGTGCACCAAGTTTGAGAGCATTTGGACATGTTTGGCAATGTAAAGTTGCTCGGACTTCAAAATGGACAAAAATGGTTTTGAGGGGATTAGATGATGTTTCCTTGATCTTCAAGGCATGAGGCTTTGTAAGATCATCAAATATGTCATATTTGACATGATAGAATTTCCCTGGAATTTTTGGAGAATATTTCTTTTGTAAATATTTCAAAAGCTTGAAATATCCAGGAAGGGTTAATGAAGGATTTGTCCAATATTTTGAACATGACCATGTGTTGAAACTCTTATATATGGACAATATATGTCCTAGGAGTATCCCTGAATTTTGGCAATTATTTTTGAAATAGCTAAATAATTTTTACCTATTAAAGACCATTTTTGGCCTAAAGAAAAAGCATTTAAATAAAATATAAAAATAACTTTTAAAATTATGATTTTGTGGTTCATGGGAGTCCTATATCTAATAGGGTTCAAATATACTTTTTGAAAGATTTTTCACACCCTAAATAAGGTACTTGCAGTGCAAACCTCAATCCAGGGGTTTTTGGAAAAACTAATTTTAGAAAATACTATTTGGCCAAAATATTTTTATAAGAAAATACTATACTGGTCTATACACATGGCATGATCATTGGGAAAGGGTTTTGGATCCAGGAGATGAAGTATAAGAGTTGGAGGATTTATTTGATTTTTAGAGCACTAGCAAACAGCAAACATAAAACCAATCAAGCAAGATAAAAAACATTCAAATGTTTTTGTTAAACCACATTTTAGCATGATTATCAGCTTAAGCAATGTGGCATGAAAATCAGGGTGTGATAGTTCTAAAGGCAAATTTTCTCCGTTTTGGAATATTTAGAAAAATAGAAAAATAAACCGCAGTCCGGAGGAGACACGGGGCCTCCTCGAGGGTAGGGGCGCCCCCGAGCCTCGAGGGCACCCCGTGTGTCCCCTGGACTCCGTTTTGTTGCGGGTTACTCCTTTCGTTCGGGAAAAATTCACTATATATACTCCCGAAGGTTTTGACCTCTGTATCACACAGGATTCCTCTGTTTTCGTTTCAAGCCATTTCTGTCACAGATAAAGGCAACATGTCGTCCCAGGATTCAGAGGGAGAAAGCTATGTGGCTGATTCCCTTGCTGACCCTAAGGTCTATGGTGATTTGGAGCATTATGGTTGGACCACGGAAGAAGAAGAGGACCATGATTCAAAGAGGAAGGATTGGACTAGCTCGGATGAAGACGAAGTCCCACTACCTCAATCAGGAGACATGCATATGGAGTTCAAAAAGTCAAGCCTCCCCGACAGAGTAAAGAAACCTAAGATCGAATTTATCCCTTTTAACCTCTTGCAGGAAAACAAGCAGGCATTATGCAAGAAGATATTAAACCTTGAGCAAGAGATCAATGATCTGAAGGAGCAAAATTCTGCCCTTAAGTGTAAGCTGAGGAAGAAGTCATCATCACCAACCCCAAAGAAGGAGACATAATCATATGGGTATGGGCACTCCCCTTGGCAACTGCCAAGCTTGGGGGAGTGACCCCGGTATCATATCACCATCTCCTATCTTTACCGTTTTACTTAGTTCGATCCTTTTGGTAGTATCTTGATATAGTAGAATAAAGTTAGCATGATCTAGTCGTGAGCTTTTGCCCTGTGAGCTTTATCCTTTGTAATCAAGTCCGTGAGCTATATAATAAAGATTAGTGTTGAGTCAAGGGCTTGATTTCCTCACTTGGGTCATGATAAAAAAGAAAGAGAACAAAAAGAGTATCAAAGAGATCATATCGATCTTATGGGAAGTAATGACCTCACATACAAGATTATGATAAATAAAAGTTGTTGGGAGGTGACAAACATAGTTTTGGTCATCGTTGCAATTAATAGGAAGTAATAAAAGAAGAGAGGCTTCACATACAAATATAGTATCCAATCTTTGTACCCAAACCTCAGATTAGTACCTGTGGGTTGCTAGTAGTGTTGATTACTCCTTATAGTTGATGCTAGTTGGTTTATTTGGTGGAAGATCATCTGTTCAGATCCATTATGCATATTAATACCCCTCTGATCATGAACAATATTATGTCTTGTGAGTAGTTACTTTTGTTCCTGAGGACATTGGAGAAGTCTTACTATTAGTAGTCATGTGAATTTGGTCTTCGTTCGATATTTTGATGAGATGTATGTTGTCTCTCCTCTAGTGGTGTCATGTGAACGTCGACTACATGACACTTCACCATTATTTGGGCCTAGAGGAAGGCATTGGGAAGTAATAAGTAGATGATGTGTTGCTAGAGTGACAGAAGCTTAAACCCTAGTTTATGCGTTGCTTCGTAAGGGGCTGGTTTGGATCCATATGTTTCAGGCTATGGTTAGGTTTACCTTAATACTTCTTTTGTAGTTGCGGATGCTTGCATTAGAGGTTAATCATACGTGGGAGGCTTGTCCAAGTAAGGACAGCACCCAAGCACCGGTCCACCCACATACCAAATTATCAAAGTACCGAACGCGAATCAGATGATCGTGATGAAAACTAGCTTGACGACAATTCCCATGTGTCCTCGGGAGCACTTTACTTTATATAAGAGTTTGTCCAGGCTTGTCCTTTGCTACAAAAAGGATCGGGCCACCTTGCTGCACCTTATTTACTTTTACCTTTTGTCACTTGCTACCAATTACCTTATCACAAAACTATCTATTACCTATAATTTCAGTGCTTGTAGAAAATACCTTACTGAAAACTGCCTATCATTTCCTTATGCTCCTCGTTGGGTTTGACACTCTTACTTATCGAAAGGACTACGATAGAACCCCTACACTTGTGGGTCATGAGTTCATGGGACGTCACTGAGCTGAATGTGTGCAGATCGCGGAGGTGCCGTATGTTCGGTACTTGGACCGGTCGATCGTGAAGACGTATGACTACATCAACTGCGTTGCCATAACGCTTCCTCTTACGGTCTATGAGGGTACGTGGACGACACTCTTCCCTCTCGTTGCTATGCATCACCATGATCTTGCGTGTGCGTAGGATTTTTTTTGAAATACTACGTTCCCCAACAGTTGAATCACTGTCGTGACGAACATGAGAAATTGGACACCATAAGGTCGCCGCCGAGGGACTACGAGCAAGCGGAGAAGGATGAATTGTTCTTTTTTTTCTTCGTCGAAGTGGAAGGGGAACAAAATGTGGGGGTGATGTACAAGAGCAATGGGTTGTTTCTGGGCCCAAATAATGAAATGGCACATGGGTTGCTTAATGGAACAACAACCCTTTTATGTTGGCAGGTCATTCACACAGTCTAAGGTGAGGTGAAAACGACCAAGCGACGGTTGGTGGGACCATTGGAAGATCTAAGACGTCTAACAAGTGATCTGACGTCCGAAAGAGTTGAATCGTTGTGGTGCCTCGTAGCTAGCTCAGTTTTGCTGTTTTTCAATTGACTTGATTTCCCTATTTGTTTTTCTAAATGACAAAATCACATGACAACATTGTCATATAGCATATGGGAAAGTAGATTAATAGGTTTGATGCACTGCCAGTATTATAAGCCATTATTTATTTTCTTTGTGTTTTTAACTATATATGGTTTATATTAGATCAATAAAACATTGAATGTAACCATATATAGAGTAAACAAATTCACATACACAAAAAACGACCCTAAACAAAGGAGAGAGTATGACTATGATTATATGTCTCACAATTCTTCATGAAGTTGTGACTGAACTGGTCGTCGTTGCACCACCGTAGCTCACGCCGATAATGGACAACATTGAGAAATCCAACACCGATTAACACATTGGGTTCTGATGACGTGTAGTACATGAGATATTGTCGACTCTCTTATCTATTGCAAAGAGTAGGAAACCCCCTGAAATGATGACCTGGGAGGGGGGTATTTAAGGAGGGGACAAAGGGGATTTGGTCGGCCAGGGGTGTTGAATCCAACCTTAAATCGGTCTCCTCTAAAACAAACTCTAAAAGGTCCATGGAGTCTTTTATTCTGAAAATACATGGGCCTGGCCCAAAATTAAGGTGACGCAACACCTATAGATGGCCATGGACAAAACTATAAAGTGTTATCTTGTACATGTTGTCCATGTCTCTCATGTGTCATCATGGTTGCTCGAAAGCTCTCAGATAGTCACTTGAAGCTCCGTCTTCGCTCCTCGTACCACCTGCTGCTATCTCCATGTTTGATCATACTCCAGCGTGTGTCCCTCTGCTCCATGCTAGTTCCTTCATTCCTGAGTAACACACTAAATTTGATTTAGACAACATCGTATTCTCATGAACAATATGGAAAGTCCCTGGAAATGAAAGTACGTGCTAATTAAGTCGATGTGTGCAAGATCTAGTCATTGGTCCTTTTGTCTCTGGAATTTGAGATGATACATAAGTTGTAGGTGTAACTAAACTAGAAATGTACTCGTCAATGGCTACTCACAATCACGCCGATCATATTGTTGGGGAGTCATCCCGATCTAGATAGGCATCCTCGCTAGTATCGTCACGTCAAGCCGACGAAATTACTCAAAAAGGCTCAAAGGAAGATGTTGTCAAATAAGATGATGATATCGCCACGAATACACATGCTACGGGGGTGAAAGCTGCACCAAGCACAGTAGAGGCATAACTGGTCGAGTTGCAGGATTTTTGTTCGAGATCCACCGCTATACATGGGCAAAAGATGATCCTCTCTCCTCCACCTCATGGCGTTGAAGCGACGTTGGGATGCAAAGTGGAGAGGAGATAGATTTTTTTAGCTAGGAGAGGAAACCTACAATTTGAGACGCACAACTAGTCTTTCATTAACCTTAACGAGTCGTGTGAGATGCGGTTTGCAATTCTGTTTATATGCCCTCAGGCTAACACATGTTGCACAACCAAAACCACGCTAACATGATTTAAGTTCCTCTGATTTCATTATGTTAGTTATGTTCTAGCACCTAGTTTATTCAACATTTATTTTCAAATATAAGAACCTTATAAATATATCACATTTCACATGTTTGACTTTTTGTTGCTGATTTTTTTTATAACTCCCAAGTGAATTTGAAACTGAAACTCCACGTGTTTGTAGAACGTCACCACCCCAACACACTATTTTTCCCGGAAATTTCAAAACATATGAAGCGTGTTTTTCGTAGGTTTCCATGGAAACTTGGTCTCCACCGTATAATTTCTATACAATGTTAGAAACATAAAAAAAAACAGAGACACAAAAACATTTTTTAAAAATCTCTAAACAATTTTCTTTATGAATTCTAATACTAGAAGATGTAAAGATTGATGTAACCGGATTGGTCGAATATTTTTTGTACCGGTATGTCATTTTCCTCTGGTTCCCTTCAGACATAAAAAGTGTCACGCAACAAAGAGAAACATATAAACAAGTTTGACATGTTGTATGATTTTTTTTCGAAACATAGCATAGACGAAATCGCTACAAACAAAACCACAGTCACATCATTTGAGAAGAGTTCTTCCCCAAAACTTAATGTATTTTCGAAGAAATGTTCTTACACTTTTCCCATCAAAGAACTTCAATCTTGGTAAATTATGTTTTTAGCAAAAAACATAAATATATTTTACCATTTCAAATTGTACATTTGCAAGTCTACATCGATACTCTACAAACAAAAGTATGAGTTGCGCTGGATACTAATCACCTTAACCATTCATAAAATATGACGACTATAAAAAATGGAACTTTCCCTGCAGTTGCTTACTGTGTTATGATTATCTTTGTTCCATTTAGACCTAATTACTCACAATTTTTGCTTTTTTTTGCAATTCCTTTGATTTTATGCATCAAAACTAAAGCCCCTCAAGCCCTGTCTCCATCTCCTCTTACGTCTCTCCACCGCATAATGAACGTCCTCTGTCTGCTCAACAACACAATTTAGTGCCAATTTGGGGAAACTAATAACCATCAGCAAGGATGATCTAGTGTCATTGTTCCAACAAGCGTGTTGTAGAAATATTTAGCTTAAACTAATAACCATTGGTAGTTGGCACCACAAAGCATTCTCTATACTACTGGTTACCGAATCGTGAATCAATGACACCCCTGTACAAACATAGGTGGTAACTATAAATTAGCCCAGGCAAGTAGATGAAGCGTCAGCAAACCGAACTTTGCAACGGCACGAGCAAGGGGTTGCGGGAGAGGAGCCCCGTGGCGGCAATGGACAGGAGATGGCGGATTGGCGCGAGGCGGACACAGTGGCGGAGTGGCCACGGTCGTGGCGGCCCCCGGCTCCCGAGTGTGCGGGGTCACTTTGGACTTGGGAGAAAATAAAAAGGTGTATTGTGAAAGAAGATTTTTTGTAGAGAATGTCAGCTTTATTAATCAAACACCAATATCACACGAAAATGTTCGTGTGTTTTAGAAAAATGTATGTGACATTTCAAAATATTCATGAGTTGAGTTTCAACACAATATGCGTGTCATTTCTGAAAAGTGTTATACAATGTAAAAATGTTTTTGGGATTCAGAAACAAAAGTTCAGTACCATTAAGAAATGTTCATATGTTTGTGACATTTTAAAACTATGTTATACAATGTAAAAAAAATCATAGTTGAAAAAGTGTTTCTTATCATTAACAAAATGTTTCAATGTGTATTGGATTTTTTTTACATCTATTCGAAAAAATATTGAAAACATATACTTAATAAAAATGTGTATATCTAAATGATGTTATACATGTATTAAAATGTTTTAGATGTATAAAAAAATACATTGTATATGAAAAAGTTAGACATCAACACATATATTAGGAGAAAAATGTTAAGCATGTATTTGAAAAAGTTGGCCATCTATAAAAAAATGTTGAGGTATACCAAAAATGTGCACAAAAATGTAGACATGTGCTTTAAAAGAGAGAGAAAAAAAATAAAAACATAGTACTGCTGCAGTATTGGGCCGGTCCTGTATCCCTGCGCCATAGGCGAGCCAGAAGTATCCCTCGTAGTAGGCGATACATAGCTTTAGTAGTACCATCCACCGTAGGAAATCCCACTGTCGAGCGTTCGCTCCAGGGAGTTTCAGCTCGACCTCCAGTTGGCCCATAGACCGAGTTAAATGTTTTTTTTTTGCGATTAAATGCCACTAACAAAGAAAATTATTTTTCCTATAAAAAAGGAACATAACATAAATTTACAGTTCTCATGCACCAATTTACAAAACAATGCAGTGTTATAGTTTATAAAAAATGACATACTCTAATGTATAAACTTACCATTTTTAATTCAAAATGGTACGATGGCATCTTCAACAGAAAAAATGCCCTGTCCGTTCGTTCGCCGAGGTCTCCACGAGACTGCAGCGGCCCACGTTTCCAATTGGAGGAGTGCGTGAAGGGTTCATATCCTATCTGCGATGCCAAGAAACCCTCCTGCAGCTCCCGTATGAAACCTGTTGACTTGGTGGCTGGATTTAAACATCCAATCAAGATGGTGAACCTCCAGATGGTGCCTATCTACCAACGCGAGAGAACAACGCGAATTCTCCTGGTGCGAGGTCGACGACCACGCTACTCCTAGCGATTCTATCGGCTGTAGCTAAGAAGAAGCCGGAAGATGGTGGGGGCGAATACGGAGCTCCCCTTGCAGATGCTGCCCGCCCGAAGCCGTCCGACGGTGGAACCAAGGTTGCTGCCATGGATAGCTCTATTGCGCAAGCCGCGGCGGTGGGAGGCTCTAGAGTGCCAGATCAATCATACAACAGGAGCACATCCATGGGCATAGAGGTTCCTGCTGTGAGCGAGGGGCCAGGTATGGTGGACTTGGAAGAAGAGGGTGCATGTGGTATTCTGAAGAAAGGTCGCATTAACCAAGAGCATCAGGGACTGAATTTAGATACACATATGGAGGAGATGGTGAGTAGTGTGGCGCGTTGATACGTCTCCATGTATCTACTTTTCCAAACACTTTTGCCCTTTTTTCGGACTCTAACTTGCATGATTTGAATGGAACTAACCCGGACTGACGCTGTTTTCAACAGAATTGCCATGGGGTTGTTTTTGTGCAGAAATAAAAGTTCTCGGAATGGCCTGAAAATCCACGGAGAATTATTTTGGAAAATATAAAAAATATCTGCGGAAAGATCTACGTCAGGGGGCCCACACCCTGTCCACGAGGGTGGGGGCGCGTCCCCTCCCCTTGAGCGCGTCCCCCTGCCTCGTGGCCCCCTGTTGCTCCACCGACGTACTCCCGGACTCCATATATTCACTTTCGTGGAGAAAAAAAATCAGAGAGGAAGAATTATCGCGTTTTACGATACGGAGCCGCCGCCAAGCCCTAATCTCTCTCGGGAGAACTGATCTGGAGTCCGTTCGGGGCTCCGGAGAGTGGAGATCGTCGCCATCATCATCATCAACCTTCCTCCATCACCAATTCCATGATGCTCACCATCGTGCGTGAGTAATTCCATCGTAGGCTTGCTGGACAGTGATGGGTTGGATGAGATTTACCATGTAATCGAGTTAGTTTTGTTAGGGTTTGATCCCTAGTATCTACTATGTTGTGAGATTGATGTTGCTATGACTTTGCTATGCTTAATACTTATCACTAGGGTCCGAGTGCCATGATTTCAGATCTGAACCTATTATGTTTTCATGAATATATGTGTGTTCTTGATCCTATCTTGCAAGTCTATAGTCACCTACTATGTGTTATGATCCGGCAACCCCGAAGTGACAATAATCGGGACCACTCCCGATGATGACCGTAGTTTGAGGAGTTCATGTATTCACTATGTGTTAATGCTTTGGTCCGGTACTCTATTAAAAGGAGGCCTTAATGTCCCTTTGTTTCCACTAGGACCCCGCTGCCACCGGGAGGGTGGGACAAAAGATGTCATGCAAGTTCTTTTCCATAAGCACGTATGACTATATTCGGAATACATGCCTACATTACATTGATGAACTGGAGCTAGTTCCGTGTCACCCTAGGTTATAACTTTTACATGATGAATCGCATCCGACATAATTCCCCATCACCGATCCAATGCCTACGAGCTTTTCACATATTGCTTGTTGCTTATTTACTTTTCCGCTGCTACTATTACAAAAACTACAAAAAAACACTATCGTTCCTTGTATTACCGCTACCGCTACTATCATATTACTTTGCTACTAAACTACCTTGCTGCAAATACTAAGTTTCCACGTGTGGTTGAATTGACAACTCAGCTGCTAATACTTAAGAGTATTCTTTGGCTCCCCTTGTGTCGAATCAATAAATTTGGGTTGAATACTTTATCCTCAAAAACTGTTGTGATCCCCTACACTTGTGGGTTATCAAGACTATTTTCTAGCGCCGTTGCCGGGGAGCATAGCTCTATTCTTTAAGTCACTTGAGATTTATATCTGTTGATTACTATGAAGAACTTGAAGGACTCAAAAACCAAGATCTTACCCTCAACTACGGGGGGAGGTAAGGAACCGCCATCTAGCTCTGCACTTGATTCACCATCTGTTATGGGTAAATTTGCGACACCTACTCCTGCTATTGAATCTGATATGTCGTATGTTCTTGATGATGCCACTTCTGCTATGTATGATGAAACTACTTCTATGCCTGATAATACTGTGCCACTGGGTGAATTTCTAGATGAACAAATTGCTAAGGTTAGGGAGAATGCAAATATTGAAACTGATAATATTTATGAAAGTAATGATGAAGCTTCTCCCCCTAGATATGAATTGCCTGTTGTTCCTGAGGGTTATGTCATGGATGAAGAAACTGCTAGAGACTTTCTTGCTTGCAATGATAGATATGATCTTAAGAAATTATTAGCTAAACTGAAAGAAAAGTCCTTGAATACTAGAATGAAACATGACCCTGCTTTTGCTACTTCACCTATCTTTGTTACTGATAAGGATTATGATTTCTCTGTTGATCTTGAGTTAATTACTTTGGTTGAATCTGATCCTTTCCATGACTATGAGTCTGAAAGTGTTGTGGCACATCTTACTAAGTTGAATGATATAGCCACCATGTTTACCAATGATGAAAAGTTTCGTCACTACTATATCCTTAAGTTGTTTCCGTTCTCGTTAAAGGGTGATGCTAAGACATGGTTTAATTCTCTTGATCCTGGCGTAGTCCCTAGGATATGATGTATTATTTCTCTGCTAAATATTTTCCCGCTCATAAGAAACAAGCTGCCTTACGAGAAATATATAACTTTGTGCAAATTGAAGAAGAGAGTCTCCCACAAGCTTGTGGGAGGCTTCTCCAGCTACTTAATACTTTGCCTGATCATCCTCTTCAGAGGAACGATATACTTGATGTCTTTTATAATGGACTAACCGATGCTTCCAGAGACCACCTGGATAGTTGTGCTGGTTGTGTTTTCAGGGAAAGAACAGTTGATCAAGCTAAATTACTATTGAATAATATGCTGGCCAATGAAAATAATTGGACATTTCCTGAACCAGCCCCTAAGCCAACTCCGCAGAAAAGAGGTGTTCTATTTCTCACTCCTGAAGATATGCAAGAGGCAAAGAAATCTACGAAAGAAAAAGGTATTAAAGCTGAAGATGTTAAGAACTTACCACCTATTGAAAAAATACATGGTCTTGATAACCCGACACGGGTAGTAAAGGTAAATTCTCTTTATAGATTTGATGAAGGTGATATTCCTCGTTATAAGTCTGCTAGCCAATGCTTAGATGAGTTTGACAATTTTATTGTGAAGCAAGAAAACTTCAATGCTTATGTTGGTAGACAATTGCAACGTAATGCTTATATGATTGAACGCTTGAGTGATTATATTTCTAGAGTTAAAGGTGAACTGAAACTCATTAGTAAACATGCTTCTATGGTTACCACTCAAGTAGAACAAGTATTTAAGGCTCAGAATGATTTGATCAATGAATTAAATGGTAAGAATAATGACTATGCTGTTAGAGTTGCTACTAGAGGTGGTAAAGTGACTCAGGAACCTTTGTATCCTGAGGGCCACCCTAAGAGAATTAAGCAAGATTCTCAGAGAACTAATTTAGATGCACCTAGTTCTTCTAAGAAGAAGAAAAAGAAAAATGATAGGACTTTGCATGCTTCTAGTGAACCTATAGCAGACACACCTGAGCATCCCAATGATATATCTGTTTCTGATGCTGAGACACAATCTGGTAATGAACGTGAACCTAGTGATAATATTAATGATGATGCTCAATCTAGCAATGACAATGATGTAGAGATTGAACCCGCTGTTGATCTTCATAACCCACAATCAAAGAATCAACGTTATGATAAGAGAGACTTTGTTGCTAGGAAGCACGGTAGGGAAAGAGAACCATGGGTTCAGAAACCCATGCCTTTTCCTCCTAAACCATCCAAGAAAAAGGATGATGAGGATTTTGAGCGCTTTGCTGAAATGATTAGACCTATCTTTTTGCGTATGCGTTTAACTGATGTGCTTAAAACAAATCCTTATGCTAAGTATATGAAATATATTATTACCAATAAAAGAAAGATACCTGAAGTAGAAGTTTCCACCATGCTTGCCAATTACACTTTTAAAGGTGGAATACCTAAGAAACTAGGAGATCCGGGAGTACCTACTATACCTTGCTCCATTAAAGGAAACTATGTTAAAACTGTGTTATGTGATCTTGGAGCCGGTGTTAGTGTTATGCCTCTTTCTTTATATCGTAGACTTGACTTGAGTAAGTTGACACCTACTAAAATATCTTTGCAAATGGCTGATAAATCAACTGCTTTACCTGTCGGTATTTGTGAGGATGTGCCTGTTGTACTTGCAAATGTTACTATTCTAACGGACTTTGTTATACTTGATATTTCCGAGGACGATAGTATGTCTATTATTCTTGGTAGACCCTTTTTGAATACTGCAGGGGATGTTATTGATTGCAACAAAGGCAATGTCACTTTTCATGCCAATGGTAATGAGCATACGGTACACTTTCCGAGGAAACAACCGCAGGTCCATAGTATTAATTATATTGGAAAATTTTCAACTATTACTATTGGAGGTTTTGAATTTCCTCTTCCTACTGTCAAGAATACATATGATATTCTTATTGTTGGGGACATACATATCCCCATTGAGGTAACCTAGTGTTATTAAAAAATTCTCCGGTTTCATGTTATTCGGAAAGAGTTTATTAACAAGACCTGATCAACCTTGTTAATGGGTTCCTTTTGATGAGCATGAGATAGGTGAATCTAGATAGCACAACCTTCTCTTTCCCCCTTTTACTTTCTGTTAATTAGGTTAAATAAAGCAAAAATAGTATTCTCTGTCTGTTTCAGACTTATCCGTGCAATAAAAAATACCTCAAAAATAAAGGGTCTTTTACATCTATCTCCCTAACTCGAACCCACTACTCACATTTGCCCCTAATTCGAAAGCCTGCTCAAAAATGCCCCTCCGCCGTCATGTCCCCTTATAGAATTGCCCTTCCGTGCCGTTTCCGTCCAGTCAAGGCTGTTTGACCGGTAAGCGGCCGTTTCTTAGACAGTTTTGCCCCTCTGTCCTTACACATGGGCCCAGGTCACCAGATCACTCACTCTCCCTCTCTTTCTTCTTCCCCGAGCCGCTCGCTCTCTGTTTCTCCCCCAAATCCCCTCCCGCAACTCGCAACCCTAATCCTAGCTTGCTCGATCCCAACTCGCAAGGCTCGATGGAGCTTCGGATCTGACTCCGTGGCGCACTCTGCTAGGGCGTGAAGGAGACACCGGCGACAGGATGGATGGGGACAACAGTTGTGGTGGCGGCGGCGGCGAACGAGGGTGCACACCACAGCCACAGAAGTATGCTTCGGTGGGGTAAGTTTCTCTTCGAATCTATTGCTGTCTCATGCCGTTTGTAGTTGTAGTTTCATTCGTTGTTGTAGTTGAATTTGTTGACCTAGTTCGTAGTGCTCATGGCGTTGGGATCTCTCTCTGTTTTCCATGGTCATCGTAGGATGGACCCCGATAGAGCAGTTGGGATGGAATGTAGAATGGAAACCACACTTCTAGCTAGTGCTGGCACAAAACCATCCAGTACAGGATTCTCATTTCCTTTTGTTGCTGACAATCAATGGACTTTTAATCAGTTTAGATCTGCGTTATGTGCTCAATATCCATGGGGTCTACACGATGCAGTGGAATTCAGGTACTGGGACATTTCAAAATCAGCTTGGGTCCCTGTCCAGTGTGATGATGAGCTTGGTATCATGTTTGCAATACATGATACTTTCCCTGCTAAACTAGAAATCAGTGTCATACAAAGGCAGAGAGGAGAGACAGAGAGCAGAGGAGCAAGATCTCAGTCTAGGTCTAAAGGTAGTACCAGCCAATCAAGGGGCAGAAAGAAAACAACAACTCTTGTGTCTGCCAGCAGTTCCATGCAGGCACCAGGAACACCTGTTGTAGAAGTATCTAGGCATGCAGGTCCCTCTCATAGTAGAGATTCAGGTGACCCCTACACTGAAGAGGGACTACCAGATGATTGGCCAAGTGATGATGAGGATGAAAAGTTGTTTCCATAGTTTGTAACAAGGAAGAAAGGCAAGGAGAAAGATGATGATGATGAAGATTATGTTCCACCCCCTGAAGGCATGTTTGCTGAGGCAGGTGAAGATGAGAAGGAGGAGGATAGGGACATGGGATACTCTGAGACATCTGATGAGGAAAGACCAGATGTGCAATACAATAGAGATGATCCTTCTTTGAAACAGGGGACAATTTTTTCTAGTGCTATAGACTGTAGAAATGCTCTTGCAACCTTCTCAATAAAGACTCAAAGTGAATTTGTGATAGACAAGAGTGACAGTACTAGGTTGACAGTACATTGTGCTTATAAGAGGTGCCAATGGAGGATGCATGCCTCCTTAATGAGACATAGCACACTGTTTCAGGTATTAACTATAGCAACTAACATTGCATTTGTAGTTAGCAACATTGATACTGTATTTTATTTGTTTGTTGTAGCACATAGGGTCTGAAATGTGATGCTGATGTGTTTGAACTTTCATGCATGCAGGTTAAGGTGAACAAAACAGCTCATACATGTCCCAGTGTGAACAGGAGAAAAAGATTGAGGTCAGCTAAGAGTAGATGGGTTGGTGATGCTGTGAGGACCTGGGTTTTAGAGGATTCAGAAGTGGGACCAACAGAATTGCAGAAAAATTTGAAGAAAAAGTATGGCCTGGCAGTTCCATATATGAGAGTATTCTATGGGAAGCAAATGGCACTTGACACTATCTATGGTAAGTGGGTTGACTCTTTTCAGTTACTGTATACTTTCAAGGCAGAAGTGGAGAAAGTATCTCCTGGCAGTGTAGTTAGCATTGATAAACACATTGTACAGTACAAACTAAATGGGAAAAGTAGACAGAAAGAGTGCTTTAGAAGAGTTTTTGTTTCTTTCAAAGCTTGCTGGCAAGGTTTTTTGAATGGATGTAGGCCTTATCTTGCAGTAGATGCCACTGCATTAAATGGTAGATTTAGAGGGCAACTAGTTAGTGCATGTGCTGTGGATGCCTGCAACTGGATCTTCCCAGTTGCATATGGGGTTCTTGAGGGAGAAAATATAGAAAGTTGGACTTGGTTTTTCCAGAATTTAAGAGAGCTCATAGGGCACCCACCAGGTCTTGTTATCCACACTGATGCATGCAAAGGCCTGGAGACTGCAGTGGAAGCTGTGTTCACAGGTGTGGAGCACAGAGAATGCATGAGGCATTTGGCTGCAAATTTCACAAAAAAGTTCAGGGGGAAATTCTTTGATGAAAATTTATGGCCATGCTCACTGACATATAGCTTAAAGAAACACAACTACCATCTTAGGCAGTTGTACAGTAAGGCTGGTGTGAAAGAGTACTTAGAGGAGCATCATAGCAAGCTATGGGCAAGGTCACTGTTCAATGAGTTGTGTAAAGTAGATTATGTTAATAACAATCTACCTGAGTCCTTTAATTCAAAGATTAAAAAATGGAAGGGTATACACATTGTGGACTTGCTAGACAAAATAAGACAGTTTATAATGGAAAAGTTTGATCTGAGACAGCAGATTGCAGCTGGAACATTCATTGGCCACATCATAATCCCCAAAGTCATGAAAATGCTTCATGCAAAATCTAAGGATCTTGATATGGAGATAGTGAAGAGAAGCACATATGAGGCAGAGATCACAGCAGTTGACAAGGAAAAAAGAGAGTGGAGATATCCAGTAAATTTGGAAACTAGGACTTGCAGTTGTAGAAAGTGGCAGTTAACTGGACAGCCTTGCATACATGCCTTGTATTTTATTACTTTAATGAGAGGCCCAGTAAGTGAGATCGATCAATATGTACATGAGTACTTTTCTGTTGCTAAGTACAATGCCACTTATGCTGAAAATTTGCCATCAATGGAGGGCAAACAACAGTGGGATGTGGTGGATCCTGGGTTTAAATTGTCTGCTCCATTGCAAAACAGGGCCCCTGGTAGACCTAGGAAGACCAGAATTAGGGAAAAATCTGAGGGAAAAGGACTTGGAGGAAGGATAAAGAAATGTGGCAGGTGTGGAAGGCTTGGCCATCGTGCCACTAACTGCAAGGAATCCATTGACCCAGCTTTTGGAGAAGAAGAGCACTGGGGGGCTGAAAATGCAATGGATGACCATTTAGATGCTGAAACTGATGCTGACAATGAGAAAGAGGAGGATACTGAGGCTGAAAAAGCTACAGAGCTTGAAACTGATGCTGAAAATGCTACAGAGCTTGAAACTGATGCTGACAATGAGAAAGAGGAGGATACTGAGGCTGAAAAAGCTACAGAGCTTGAAACTGATGCTGAAAATGCTACAGAGCTTGAAACTGATGCTGCAATTGCTACAGATGCACCAACAGTGTCATCTGTTGTAAGGTGCAATAGCTACATATGTTATCATATCAATTTTTGCTTCATTTAATGTTTTCATTTAATTTTTTGCTTCATTTAATGTTCTCATTTCAATTGTAGCCCAAGAAAGAACTACAAAAGGGCAGCTGAGAGAGGGATGTCACCAGCCAAGAAGAGGCTAAAGTCTACACCAGCTCCTACAGTTGGTTCTGTAACTGGAAGCAACCAGCTTAGCAAAGAAGTTGGCAAAATTGTGACCACAAGGAGGAGTTCAAGGCTCTTAACTACTCCTGCTAGCAACACCCGGAGCAAGAACATCCTACAGTAGAATCTGTTGCTGGAATCATGCTGGAGTTTATGAACTTATGTAGTGTTGTCTTTGTTGTTTAACAACTATTTCTGAACTTGTTAGCTGCTATCTTAAGTGTGTCATGCTGGAGTTTATGAACTTATGTAATGTTGAACTTGTGAGCTGCTATCTTGCATGTGCAATGCTGAATTCATGTTATTTTGTGAGCTGTTATCTTGTGATCTTCTAGTTTCAAATATTATCTCAGCTACTACCTTGTGAGCTGCTATTTTGTCACAATAGATCATTTGAGCAAATATTTCATTCCATTCCCAAATCACAACATTGTTCTGGTGATAACACATCAGACATTACAAAGATAAATCCATTTAGTATGGATTATTAGACAACCCACAAACAAATGTGGCCAAAATGCTAATACCAAGAACTATGATAAATCCCCAAGCTTACATAAGCTCGTTCCTCTTCTTCAACTTCATCTTCAGTTTCTTGTTCTTCTCGGTTAGATACATCACCCTCCTCTCTAAATCATGAGCTTTTAGCCAGCTCTTCTCCAATCCGGCATGAAGCTCCTCAAATGCACGAGCAACGCGTTCGGTCGGTGGCGGGTCAATCCAAACAACCCAGTCACATTCATAAGGAAGCTACAAAATCAATGATCGAATGACAAGGAGGACAACCCAAAATTGAATCAATATTAACAGCCACACACTTACATCAAGAGGGCAGCCGAGAAACCTTCTACCGGAGCTTCCTCCTCCCCAGGCGACGCGACGAGCAGGAATAAGCCCATGGCTCGGGCACCGCCGCGTCGACCGAACCTCAAGGCCACAGAATGTCGGATCGGGGATGTAAAACTCCGATTCTAACTGAACTATCTCTTCACCATCGACCTAACAGCAGAAAAATCACAAAAAGATGAACCCTAATTCCGCAACATGCCCAAATCTCCCCCAAATCAACACTGAAACTTACATTGGCGACCTCCGACGAGCTCGCATAAGACATGCCGGAAGAACACATCGCTAACCACGCCCTGTCTCACGTGCCCCTCTCTCCCCGACCGCGGAATCGCCCGATCCAGGTGTGTGCTCAGAAATGCCCCTGTCGTCGCGAGGAAGAAGAAAGAGAGGGAGAGATAGTGAACTGGTGACCTGGGCCCATGTGTAAGGACGGAGGGGCAAAAATGTCAAAGAAACGGCACGTTAGCGGTCAAACAGCCTTGACTGGACGGAAACGGCTCGGAGGGGCATTTCTATAAGGGGACATGACGGCGGAGGGGCATTTTTGAGCAGGCTTTCGAATTAGGGGTATATCTGATTAGGTAGTTCGAGTTAGGGACAGAAATGCAAATGGCCCAAAAATAAAAGTTCTCCAAATGCCCTGATAATTAAATACGATTTTTTCTGCAATATTTGAGAATATATGGCACAGAAAACACAGCGAGGGGAGCCAGCAACTGGCCACGAGGGTCCAGGGCGCACCCACCCTCACAGGGCGCGCCCCCTGCCTTGTGGGCCCCACGTGGCCCCTCTCCACTTATTCCTGCACCCATACCCTTCTTCTTCCTCCCAAAAAAATCACCAACCAGCTCAAGCACGAGTTCTAGCTCATCTTGCTGCCATTTTTGATCTCCTTGCTCAAAGCACCATTCACCAAACTGTTTGGGGAGATTGTTCCTTGGTATGTGACTCCTCCATTGGTCCAATTAGTTTTTGTTCTAGTGCTTTATTTATTGCAAATTTTTGCTGCTGCGGTGACCTTGTTATTGAGCTTGCATGTCAAATTTCCTTGGTCCCAAGTAGTTCTAATGCATGATATAGTCTCTAGGCACTTGTAGAAGTTGTTGCTGTCAATCTTGTTGAGTTTGGTTAACTTTTATTTTGAGTTACTAAAAATTTCAGAAAATTTCAGAAAAATGCATAGGAAAATCTTCCAAGTTGGTTCTTCAAGGAAGCAAGAACCGAGGCTCGCGTTTCGTGAGCCAGACGATGAACTACCAAGGGAAGCTGAAGTGTGGCCTTGTGAATGGCCGTCGGACGAATTTATGGTTCAGGTTGGCATCAAGGAGGAATTTGACGCATATGTGTGCAACGCTGACCTCGAGGGCTTCATACAAGATGAGTGCCCTCAATACCGTGGCTTAACCGATACCTTTGTGAGAAGGTTTAAATTTTCATCTTCATGTAATTCTCACACTGTCTTGTTTGACCTTTATGATAAATCTTACACCATGGACTTAGAGGATTTTAATGATGCTTGTAAGCTCCCACAGTGGGGCAGTATGGGTGATCCTCGCAAATCTGAATATAGAGATTTCCTTGCTAGTATCACTGTGGGGGAATCTATAGAAATCACACAGGCAACCATAGGGAGCATTCATTTTCCTGTTATTCATTACTTTGCTCTCTTTATTGGTAGATGTTGGAGATATGCCCTAGAGGCAATAATAAAAGTATTATTATTATATCTCCTTGTTCATGATAATCGTTTGTTATTCATGCTTGAATTGTATTGTACGGAAACAGCGATACATGTGTGAATACACAGACCACAATGAGTCCCTGGTAGGCCTCTAGTTACCAGCTCGTTGATCAACAGATGGTCACGGTTTCCTGACCATGGACATGAGATGTCGGTGATAACGGGATCACATCATTAGGAGAATGATGTGATGGACAAGACCCAAACTTGAGCATAACACGAGATCGTATAGTTCGTAATGCATAAGCTTTTCGGTGTCAAGTATTTATTCCTTAGACCATGAGGTTGTACAACTCCCGGACGCCGTAGGAGTACTTTGGGTGTGCCAACCGTCACAACGTAACTGGGTGGCTATAAAGGTACGCATCGGGTATCTCTGAAAGTGTCTGTTGAGTTGGTACGAACCGAGACTGGGATGTTGTCACTCTGTATGACGGAGAGGTACCTCTGGGCCCACTCGGTAAGACATCATCATAATGAGCTCAATGTGACTAAGTAGTTAGTCACGGGATGATGGATTACGGATCGAGTAAAGAGACTTGCCATAACGAGATTGAACAAGGTATCGGGAATACCGACGATCGAATCTCGGGCAAGTACCGTACCGATGGACAAAGGGAATAACATACGGGATTGAGTGAATCCTTGACACAGTGGTTCATCCGATGAAGATCATCGAGGAACACGTGGGAACCAACATGGGTATCCAGATCCCGCTGTTGGTTATTGACCAGAGAGTGGTCTCGGTCATGTCTACGTGTCTCCCGAACCCGTAGGGTCTACACACTTAAGGTTCGGTAACGCTAGGGTCGTAGAGATAAATGCACGTGGAAACCCGAAAGTTGTTCGGAGTCCCGGATGAGATCCCGGACGTCATGAGGAGTTCCGGAATGGTCCGGAGGTAAAGATTGATATATGGGAAGTCCAGTTTCGGCCAACGGGTGATCTCCGGGGGTCACCAGGAGCGTCCCGGGACCACCGGAGGGGCCCCGGGGGTCCACCGGGTGGGGCCACCCATCCCGGTGGGGCCCCTAGGCCACGAGGGGATGTGTCCAGCCCTCTGGGCTGGCGCACCACAAGGTGGCCCACCTCCCCATGCGCCTAGGGTTAAAACCCTAAGGGGAAGGGGGGCCACCACTTGCCTTGGGGGAGGAGGACTCCTCCCTGGCCGCCGCCCCCCCTTGCAGATTGGATCTGCAGGGGGCTGGCGCCCCCCTGGCCCCCTATATATATGTGGGGGGGAGAGGGCAGCCGCACCCAATCCCTGGCGCCTCTCCCCCTCCCGTCACACCTCCCAACTCCCACGCAGGGCGCCCGGCGAAGCCCTGCTGCGATCTCCACTGCATCCGTCATCACGCCGTCGTGCTGCCGGATCTCTGACGACTTCTCCTCCCCCCTTGCTGGATCAAGAAGGAGGTGACATTGCTGCACCGTACGTGTGTTGAACGCGGAGGTGCCGTCCGTTCGGCGCTGGATCATCGGTGACGAAGAACGTGAAGAGTACGACTACTTCATCCTTGCTTCGTTGAAAGCTTCCGCGTGCAATCTTCATAACGGTATGTAGATGCACTCTTAGTTGCTCGTTGCTAGATGTCTCCATAGTTGGATCTTGGTGAAGACGTAGAAATTTTTTGATTTATGCTACGTTCCCCAACAGTGGCATCTGAGCCTAGGTTTTATGCGTAGCATCTTGCACGAGTAGAACACAAAGCAGTTGTGGGCGTATGATCTTGTTCAACTTTCTTACCGTTACTAGTCAATCTTGATTCGGCGGTATTGTGGGATGAAGCGGCCCGGACCGACCTTACACGTACGCTTACGTGAGACTGGTTCCACCGACAGACATGCACTAGATGCATAAGGTGGCTGGCGGGTGTCTGTCTCTCCTACTTTAGTCGGATCGGATTCGATGAAAAGGGTCCTTATGAAGGGTAAATAGAAGTTGACAAATCACGTTGTGGTTTTGGCGTAGGTAAGAAACGTTCTTGCTAGAAATCCTATAGAAGCCACGTAAAACTTGCAACAACAATTAGAGGACGTCTAACTTGTTTTTGGAGCATGTGTTTTGTGACGTGCTATGGCCAAGAACGAAGATGTGATGAATGATATATGTGATGTATGAGATTGATCATGTTTTTGTAATAGGGAATCACGACTTGCATGTCGATGAACTTGACAACCGGCAGGAGCCATAGGAGTTGTCTTAATTATTGTATGACCTGCGTGTCACTAAATAACGCCATGTAATTACTTTACTTCGTTGCTAAACGTTAGCTATAGTAGTAGAAGTAATAGTTGTCGTGACGACTTCTTCAAGACACGATGATGGAGATCATGATGATGAAGATCATGGTGTCGAGCCGGTGACAAGATGATCATGGTGCCCCGAAGATGGAGATCCAAGGAGCAAGATGATATTGGCCATATCATGTCACTTTAATTGATTGCATGTGATGTTTATCATGTTTTTGCATCTTGTTTACTTAGAACGACGGTAGTAAATAAGATGATCTCTCACTAAAATTTCAAGTAATGTGTTTCCCCTAACTATGCACCGTTGCTAAAGCTCGTTGCTCCGAAGCACCACGTGATGATCGGGTGTGATAGGTTCTAACGTTCGCATACAACGGGTGTAAGACAGATTTACACACGCAATACACTTAGGGTTCACTTGACGAGCCTAGCATGTACAGACATGGCCTCGGAACACGGAAGACCGAAAGGTCGAACACGAGTCGTATAGAAGATACGATCAACATGAAGATGTTCACCGTTTTTGACTAGTCCGTCTCACGTGATGATCGGACACGGACTACTCAATTCGGATCGTGTATCACTTAAGATGACTAGAGAGATGTCATTCTGAGTGGGAGTTCATTAAAATTTGATTAAGATGAACTTAATTATCATGAACTTAGTCTAAATTCTTTACAATATCTCTTGTAGATCAAATGTCCCACGCTCCAGTTTCCCTCAACTTCAACGCGTTCCTAGAGAAAACCAAGCTGAAAGACGATGGTAGCAACTATACGGATTGGGTCCGTAACCTGAGGATTATCCTCATAGCTGCCAAGAGATCATATGTCCTAGAAGCACCGCTAGGTGATGCACCTGCTCCCGATGCGGACCAAGACGTTTTGAACGTCTGGCAGTCGCGTAGTGATGATTACTCCCTGGTTCAGTGCGGCATGCTTTACAGTTTAGAATCGGGGCTCCAAAAACGTTTTGAGCACCATGGAGCATATGAGATGTTCGAAGAGCTGAAAATGGTTTTCCAAGCTCATGCCCGAGTCGAGAGATATGATGTCTCCGACGCATTCTACAGCTGTAAGATGGAGGAAAACAGTTCTGTCAGTGAGCACATCCTCAAGATTTCAGGATTGCACAACCGCTTGTCTCAGCTGGGAATGAATCTCCCAGATGAAGCGGTCGTTGACAGAATCCTCCAGTCGCTCCCACCAAGCTTCAAGAGCTTCGTGCTGAACTTCAATATGCAGGGGATGGAGAAGTCCATTCCCGAGGTGTATTCGATGCTGAAATCAGCGGAGGTAGACATCAAGAAAGAACATCAAGTGTTGATGGTCAATAAAACCACTAAGTTCAAGAAAGGCAAGGGTAAGAAGAACTTCAAGAAGGACGGCAAGGGAGTTGCCGCGCCTGGCAAGCCTGTTGCCGGGAAGAAGCCAAAGTATGGACCCAAGCCTGAAACAGAGTGCTTTTATTGCAAGGGAACGGGTCACTGGAAGCGGAATTGCCCCAAATATTTAGCAGACAAGAAGGCCGGCAACGTCAAAGGTATATATGATATACATGTTATTGATGTGTACCTTACCAGCACTCGTAGTAGCTCCTGGGTATTCGATACTGGTGCAGTTGCTCACATTTGTAACTCAAAACAGGAGCTGCGGAATAAACGGAGACTGGCGAAGGATGAGGTGACGATGCGCGTCGGGAATGGTTCCAAGGTCGATGTGATCGCCATCGGCACGCTGCCTCTACATCTACCCTCGGGATTAGTTTTAAACCTGAATAATTGTTATTTAGTACCAGCTTTGAGCATGAACATTGTTTCTGGATCTCGTCTTATGCGAGATGGATATTCTTTCAAATCGGAGAATAATGGTTGTTCTATTTATTTGAGAGATATGTTTTATGGTCATGCCCCGTTGGTCAATGGTTTATTTTTGATGAATCTCGAACGTAGTGATACACATATTCATAGTATAGATGCCAAAAGATGTAAAGTTGATAACGATACTCCCACATACTTGTGGCATTGCCGCCTTGGTCATATTGCTGTAAAACGTATGAAGAAGCTCCATTCGGATGGACTTCTAGAGTCTCTTGATTATGAACCATTTGACACGTGCGAACCATGCCTCTTGGGCAAGATGACCAAGACTCCGTTCTCCGGAACAATGGAGCGAGCAACCAACTTGTTGGAAATCATACATACCGATGTGTGCGGTCCAATGAGTGTTGAGGCTCGCGGAGGCTACCGTTATGTTCTCACCCTCACAGATGACTTGAGTAGATATGGGTATATCTATTTGATGAAACACAAGTCTGAGACCTTTGAAAAGTTCAAGGAATTTCAGAATGAGGTCGAGAATCAACGTGACAGAAAAATAAAGTTCTTGCGATCGGATCGTGGGGGTGAATATTTAAGTCATGAATTTGGCACACACCTTAGAAGCTGTGGAATTGTTTCACAATTGACACCGCCCGGAACACCTCAACGTAACGGTGTGTCCGAACGTCGAAATCGTACTCTGTTGGACATGGTGCGATCTATGATGTCCCTCACCGATTTACCGCTATCTTTTTGGGGTTATGCTTTAGAGACTGCCGCATTCACTTTAAATAGGGCTCCGTCAAAATCCGTTAAGACGACTCCGTATGAACTTTGGTTTGGCAAGAAACCGAAGCTGTCGTTTCTGAAAGTTTGGGGTTGCGATGCTTATGTCAAGAAACTTCAACCTGAAAAGCTCGAACCCAAATCGGAAAAATGCGTCTTCATAGGATACCCAAAGGAAACAATTGGGTACACCTTCTACCACAGATCCGAAGGCAAAGTCTTTGTTGCCAAGAATGGATGCTTTCTGGAGAAAGAGTTTCTCTCGAAAGAAGTGAGTGGGAGGAAAGTAGAACTTGATGAGGTGACAGTCACCCCTCCTGTACCGGAAAGTAGCGCAGCGCAGGAAACTGTTCCTGAGGTGCTTGCACCGACAAGGGAGGAAGATAATGATAATGATCATGAAGATACAGATCAAGTTACTACTGAACTTCGAAGGTCCACAAGGGCACGTTCCGCACCAGAGTGGTACGGCAACCCTGTCCTAGAAATCATGTTGTTAGACAACGGTGAACCTTCGAACTATGAAGAAGCGATGGCGGGCCCAGATTCCAATAAATGGCTTGGAGCCATGAAATCCGAGATAGAATCCATGTATGAAAACAAAGTATGGACTTTGGTGGACTTGCCTGATGACAGGCATGCCATAGAAAACAAATGGATATTTAAGAAGAAGACAGACGCGGATGGTAATGTGACCATCTATAAGGCTCGGCTTGTCGCTAAGGGTTATCGACAAGTTCAAGGGATTGACTACGACGAGACTTTCTCTCCCGTAGCGATGCTGAAGTCAGTCAGAATCATGTTAGCTATTGCCGCATTCTATGATTATGAGATATGGCAAATGGACGTCAAAACAGCATTCCTTAATGGCTTCCTCAAGGAAGAGTTGTATATGATGCAACTGGAAGGTTTGGTCGATCCAGAGAACGCTAACAAGGTATGCAAGCTCCAGCGCTCGATTTACGGGCTGGTGCAAGCATCTCGGAGTTGGAATATTCGCTTTGATGAGGTGATCAAAACGTTTGGATTTATACAGACTTATGGAGAAGCCTGTATTTACAAGAAAGTGAGTGGGAGCTCTGTGGCATTTCTCATATTATATGTGGATGACATATTGCTGATGGGAAATGATATAGAATTCTTGGAAAATGTAAAGGCCTACTTGAATAAAAGTTTTTCAATGAAGGACCTTGGAGAAGCTGCTTACATATTAGGCATCAAAATCTATAGAGATAGATCGAGACGCCTCATTGGTCTTTCACAAAGTACATACCTTGACAAAATATTGAAGAAGTTCAATATGGATCAGTCAAAGAAAGGATTCTTGCCTGTTTTGCAAGGTATGAGATTGAGCAAAGCTCAGTCGCCGACTACGGCAGAAGATAGAGAAAAGATGAGTGTCATTCCCTATGCCTCGGCAATAGGTTCTATCATGTATGCCATGCTGTGTACCAGACCTGATGTGAACCTTGCCATAAGTTTGGTAGGGAGGTACCAAAGTGATCCCGGTACGGAACACTGGACAGCGGTCAAGAACATCCTGAAGTACCTGAAAAGGACTAAGGATATGTTTCTCGTTTATGGAGGTGACGAAGAGCTCGTCGTAAAGGGTTACGTCGATGCTAACTTCGACACAGATCTGGATGACTCTAAGTCACAAACCGGATACGTGTATATTTTGAATGGAGGGGCAGTCAGCTGGTGCAGTTGCAAGCAAAGCGTGGTGGCAGCATCTACATGTGAAGCGGAGTACATAGCTGCTTCTGAAGCAGCGCAGGAAGGAGTCTGGATGAAGGAGTTCATCACCGACCTAGGAGTCATTCCAAGCGCGTCAAGCCCGATGACTCTCTTCTGTGACAACACTGGTGCTATTGCTATTACCAAGGAGCCCAGGTTTCACAAGAAGACCAAGCACATCAAGCGCCGTTTCAACTCCATCCGGAATTATGTTCAGGATGGAGATATAGATATTTGTAAAGTGCATACGGATCTGAATGTCGCAGACCCGTTGACTAGACCTCTTTCACGAGCAAAACATGATCAACACCAGAACTCTATGGGTGTTCGATTCATCACAATGTAACTAGATTATTGACTCTAGTGCAAGTGGGAGACTGTTGGAGATATGCCCTAGAGGCAATAATAAAAGTATTATTATTATATCTCCTTGTTCATGATAATTGTTTGTTATTCATGCTTGAATTGTATTGTACGGAAACAGCGATACATGTGTGAATACACAGACCACAATGAGTCCCTGGTAGGCCTCTAGTTACCAGCTCGTTGATCAACAGATGGTCACGGTTTCCTGACCATGGACATGAGATGTCGGTGATAACGGGATCACATCATTAGGAGAATGATGTGATGGACAAGACCCAAACTTGAGCATAACACGAGATCGTATAGTTCGTAATGCATAAGCTTTTTGGTGTCAAGTATTTATTCCTTAGACCATGAGGTTGTACAACTCCCAGACACCGTAGGAGTACTTTGGGTGTGCCAATCGTCACAACGTAACTGGGTGGCTATAAAGGTACGCATCGGGTATCTCCGAAAGTGTCTGTTGAGTTGGTACGAACCGAGACTGGGATGTTGTCACTCCGTATGACGGAGAGGTACCTCTGGGCCCACTCGGTAAGACATCATCATAATGAGCTCAATGTGACTAAGTAGTTAGTCACGGGATGATGGATTACGGATCGAGTAAAGAGACTTGCCATAACGAGATTGAACAAGGTATCGGGAATACCGACGATCGAATCTCGGGCAAGTACCGTACCGATGGACAAAGGGAATAACATACGGGATTGAGTGAATCCTTGACACAGTGGTTCATCCGATGAAGATCATCGAGGAACACGTGGGAACCAACATGGGTATCCAGATCCCGCTGTTGGTTATTGACCAGAGAGTGGTCTAAGTCATGTCTACATGTCTCCCGAACCCGTAGGGTCTACACACTTAAGGTTCGGTAACGCTAGGGTCGTAGAGATAAATGCACGTGGAAACCCGAAAGTTGTTCGGAGTCCCGGATGAGATCCCGGACGTCACGAGGAGTTCCGGAATGGTCCGGAGGTAAAGATTGATATATGGGAAGTCCAGTTTCGGCCAACGGGTGATCTCCGGGGGTCACCGGGAGCGTCCCGGGACCACCGGAGGGGCCCCGGGGGTCCATCGGGTGGGGCCACCCATCCCGGTGGGGCCCCTAGGCCGCGAGGGGATGTGTCCAGCCCTCTGGTCTGGCGCACCACAAGGTGTCCCACCTCCCCATGCGCCTAGGGTTAAAACCCTAAGGGGAAGGGGGCCACCACTTGCCTTGGGGGAGGAGGACTCCTCCCTGGCCGCCACCCCCCCTTGCAGATTGGATCTGCATGGGGCTGGCGCCCCCCTGGCCCCCTATATATATGTGGGGGGGAGAGGGCAGCCGCACCCAAGCCCTGGCGCCTCTCCCCCTCCCGTCACACCTCCCAACTCCCACGTAGGGCGCCCGGCGAAGCCCTGCTGCGATCTCCACTGCATCCGTCATCACGCTGTCGTGCTGCCGGATCTCTGACGACTTCTCCTCCCCCCTTGCTGGATCAAGAAGGAGGTGACGTTGCTGCACCGTACGTGTGTTGAACGCGGAGGTGTCGTCCGTTCGGCGCTGGATCATCGGTGACGAAGAACATGAAGAGTACGACTACTTCATCCTTGCTTCGTTGAAAGCTTCCGCACGCAATCTTCATAACGGTATGTAGATGCACTCTTAGTTGCTCGTTGCTAGATGTCTCCATAGTTGGATCTTGGTGAAGACGTAGAAATTTTTTGATTTATGCTACGTTCCCCAACAGTAGATGCATAAACGATAAAGATGAGGCTTGCCACATGTGTGTCCCTGATCTCAGTGTTCTCAAGAGTGCGGTATTAGGTGATAGGCGATATAACTTGGGAGCCATTGCTGCATGTAGGCTACATCATAATGGTTTGCATGGAGATTTATTTGGTGGGATTTATGCCACTCGCATAGCCCACCATCTTGGTGTGCCTGTACATGAAAATGATGAACCTTTACCGCTTGCTCATTTGGATTACAACACTATGACTAGTGCTACCTCTTGAGCTTGCGTTGTATTCCCTCGAAGAGGAAAGGGAGATGCAGCACAGTAGCGTAAGTATTTCCCTCAGTTTTTGAGAACCAAGGTATCAATCCAGTAGGAGACCACGCGCGACTCCCTCGCACCTGCACAAACAAATAAGAACTTCGCAGCCAACACGATAAGGGGTTGTCAATCCCTTTACGGTCACTTACGAAAGTGAGATCTGATAGAGATGATACTTTATATTTTTGGTATTTTTAGTTTAATAAAACAACAAATAAAAGCGGTAAAAGTAAAGTAGATGTAGATTGATATGTTGAGAATAGACCCGGGGGCCATAGTTTTCTCTAGTGGCTTCTCTCATGATAGCGATATTCTACGGCGGGTAAACAAATTAGTGTCGAGCAATTGATAGAAAAGCGAATAATTATGAGACTATCTAGGCATGATCATTGTATATAGGCATCACGTCCTAGACAAGTAGACCGACTCCTTCCTGCATCTACTACCATTACTCCACACGTCGACCACTATCCAGCATGCATCTAGTGTATTGAGTTCATACGAACAGAGTAACACCTTAAGCAAGATGACATGATGTAGAGGGATAAACTCAAGCAATATGATATAAACCCCATCTTTTTATCCTCGATGGCAACAATACAATACGTGCCTTGCTGCCCCTACTGTCACTGGGAAAGGACACCGCAAGATTGAAGCCAAAGCCAAGCACTTCTCCCATTGCAAGAACTATAGATCTAGTAGGCCCAACCAAACCAATAATTCGAAGAGACTTGCAAGGATATTATGAGCACACATAAAAAGTTCAGAGAAGAACCAAATATCTTTCATAGATAACCTTGATCATAAACTCACAATTCATCGGATCTCGACAAACACACCGCAAAAAGAGATTACATCGAATAGATCTCCTCGAAGATTGAGGAGACCTTTGTATTGAGATCCGGAGAGAGAGAAGAAGCCATCTAGATACTAGCTATGGACCCGAAGGTCTGTGGTAAACTACTCACAACTCATGGTGAGGGCGATGATGATGATGATGATGAAGGCCTCCGTGATGGATCCCCCTCCGGTGGAGCTCCGGAACAGGCTCCAAGATGGGATCTCGGGAACAGAAGCTACGGCGGTGTAATTACGGTTTTCTCTCAGTGTACGGACTTTCTGGGGTACATGGACTTATATAGGAAGAAGGAGGGCACCAGGGGCCACTTGAGGGGGCCTCGAGGCAGGGGGGCGCACCCCCACCCTTGAGGGCCACCTCTCTGTCCCCCTAACTTGGTCCTCAAGCTCCGCGTGCGTGATTTTCTCCAAATAAATATCTCTCGCGAAGGTTTCATTCCGTTTGGACTCCGTTTGATATTCTTTTTCTGCAAAACCCTGAAATAGGCAAAAAAACAGCAATCTGGACTGGGCCTTTGGGTTAGTAGGTTAGTCCCAAAAATGATATAAAAGCGAATGATAAAGCCCATTAAACATCCAAGACTTCATAAATAATAGCATGGAAGAATAAAAAATTATAGATACGTTGGAGACGTATCAACTAGTCACCGGTTTATAGAGAGGGATGAACAATCCCTCAAATATCGACTAATCTTTAACAGGCGTCATGCCGTCCCTATTACTCTTCTTGCCCCTATTTTGTTTGACTTTCAGGCAAAAGGGTGATATACTATAACAAGGGAGGAGGCAAATGAGTATCATAATATGATGGAAGCAACCCGCCTTCGAACTGCAGCTCAGCAGGTGGTAGCTGCTGCATCCCAGTACAACCCCAACTACGACATTGGATATCCGTCAGGCCAATACTGGCCATAGACCAACTTAGGCCAAAAGCCTAAGCTTGGGGGAGTACGTGTTTCTCACCGACTTTACATTCATGCTCACACACTTATTCTAGTTGTCGGTGCTCACACTCTTTCATTGTACCATCCATGTTTAGTTTCAATTCTTTTCTTAGTCTTTTTCTTGTGTGCTAAAAAAACCTTAAGAAAAACAAAAATAATATTAGTTGTAGCTTCTAGCTAGTTTACTTTCCTTGTAGTAGTAGTAGTAATTAAAAGAAAATCCAAAAAGATTTCTCGTTCTTCTTTTGCTTGTTGGGAGCTTTCCCGTGTAAATAGTTTCTTTTCTTTTCTTTGGGGGTCAAGAGTAGAAGACCATGATTAAAATGCTTAGTGGCTCTCATATGCTTTATTGTTAATTTAACCTTGAGCCATATTACCTTGTCTTCTCTCTTGTACTAAATGCTCACAGATTCCAGCTTAGTCCAATGCACGTGCACTATTATTATTATCCACACCGTTCGGTCATGCGAGTGAAAGGAAATAAGGATGATATATGATGAACTAATTGAGATGAGAAAAGCTGGTATGAACTCGATCTCTCTTGTTTTTGTAAATATGATAGTTCATGGTTCCTGATTCAGCTTATTATGAATGAAACATGCTTGCAATGACAATTAGAGATCAAAACTGCTTATGCCATGCTTAATTGTCAGGACCGTACTTTCGGGATATTAATTTCCCAAAAGCGGCCCTTGTGCTCACCAGCCCCAGGATTACTGTTAGCTGATGAGGCACCAACTTGTTATAGAAACTCCAACCAATATACAAGATATGTAGTACAAGACCATTCTGGCCTGTGAGTACAACACAAGGTTTCTAGTGGCTGATGGCGGAAGCGGTTTGTGCTTCATCGGTGACTGTGGGACTCCATTTCCCAAAGGAACAGCTGACCAGGATAACTCCTATCTTCACGAGGCTGATATCTCCATTTGCGTAGGTTCCGGGGCTGTCATCGCATCGTTCCTTCCCACGCAAGGAATCTGGCCAAGACAATAGCCAGGGACAAGCCAGTGAGTACTTTGAATGTACTCGCAAACATTATGAACATGGGTGAGATATAATTATGCTCGAAAATAGTGGGTGATTACTATGATAAATATGATATGACAGTCCATAATTCAAGTAAGCCATTTGTATAAAAATGCATATGCAATCAGGAAGGGATAATAAAATAAATAGCGATCATGCCACAGTCGGGCGTCTGAGCGACACCACGTAAAGGGCTTATATATATAGAAATAGCAAACATGCCACAGTCGGGCATCTGAGCGACACCACAGAAAGGGCTTATAAGGAAAATAAATAACAAACGTGCCACAGTCGGGCATGTGAGCGACACCACAGAAAGGGCTTATAAGGAAAATAAATAACAAGCATGTGATACGTCCAAAACGTATCTATAATTTCTACTTGCTCCATGCCTCTTTTGTGTGATATTGCTATGATATTTATACACTTTCATACACTTTTGATCATATTTGGACTAACCTATTAACTCAGTGCACCCCAGTGCCAGTTTCTGTTTTCTGCTGTTTTTGTATTTCAGGTTTTCCCATTACTTAAATTGCCAGAAAAATTCCGGGAAAAATATATAAAAAATCAGCGCTCCAGAAGCTTGCACACGCCAGAAGTGGGGCCAGAGGGGAGCCAGGGGCAGCCCAGGCGGCCTGCCCACGCGGCCCCCCTCCTGGCCGCGCTAGGGGGGGCGCCTGGGCCCCCCTTACCTCCTCTGGTGACCCCCTTTGGCATATATTTACACCGCGTCCCAAAACCCTCGAGGACGGAACCCTTTTTCGCGATCTCATCTCTGTTCCGCCGCCGCCACGCTTCCAAGATCGGGAGCACCAGGAGAACTCTTCCCGGCACCCTGCCAGAGGGGAGAACCACCACCGGGAGCTTCTCCACCACCATGGACGCTTCCCGGATGAGTTGTGAGTAGTCCCCCTTGGACCATGGGTCCATGACCAGTAGCTATGTGATGTTCTCCTCCCCTCTTTGTTCCTCATCGATTAGACCTCGTGAGCTGCCCTACATGACCGAGGCACATATGTAATCCTTATGCTGTTGCTATGCTGAGTTTGCTGGGATCCAATGGATTATGAGATTATGTTCAGATTGTGTGTGAGTAATATATTTGATTCACCTCTTTTATATTTATGTTCTTGAGTAATTCTTGCATGTTCTCCGTTGCTGTTTATTGCTTTGGCCGAGTAGTAGGTAGTAACTCCAAGAGGGAACGTTATGCTTGATTGTGGGTTCATGCCCCTCGATGACTAGCTTGAGTGACAGAAACATGAGTCTAGGGGATGTGCTGTTGCCACAAGGGGGGAAACAATGGTGCTTGTACTTGCGGGTGCAAGGATTGTTTACTTTACGCAAAGTTCTTTTAATGCAGTTGTCTGTTGCTTTGAGTTTACACTATGGGTGTAACATCCCAAATTTTCAATTTGGAATGTTTTACAATTATTATCTAAGCATCTATGCATTTTTTTATTTGAGTGTCATTTGGAAATTTCAGAGGCATATGAATTTTATCGGACTTTGAATTCTACTTGGCAATTGAAATTTATTTCAAAAATCCCTGACGAGATACTTGTTTAAAAGTATGAGAGGAGCGAACATGACACTCCAAAAAGTCAGAAGAAAACAATGCCTAAAGTTTTGAATTCAAATTTGAGTTTCATTTGGAATTTTAGAAAAAATATTTTTTTATAAAGTTTTTATTTAGCCTCTGAAAAATAGTTCATCTTGTAGGATTTATTTTTTTGAATTTTTTGATATATATATGTCCTATATTAAAATATTTTTATTTTCTATCTTTAATTTTTTTTTATCTCGCTGTCAAAAAAAAAAGAGAGCCGCCATGCCAGGCCAACTGGCCCAAGCCCAGCAGCGAGGCTAGCACAGGCAACGAAGGCAGCAGCAAGGCGAGCGCTCGCGTCCAACCCTAGCGCTAGCTAGCGCCGCTGCATCTCTCACGTAACTCCTCTCTCTCTATTTTTTTTTCTTTTTTCTCTCCCCCCCGACACTTGGACCCCACCCCATCTCTTCTTCTTCCCCTTCCACGAACGGACAACAGAGAAACGTATGCGTACTTCACTTCCTATGTCTTTTCGATTCAAATTCTTGGAAAACTTAATTCTAGACAACCTCTAGCCTAAGGAAGATGTCCTATAAATAGCCACGACCCTCCTCGACTGATTCAGACGAAAATCCCTCGCCAAGTCCACCCCTACAACACGTACTCGACGTTCCAATCTCGCAGCAGAAACTCCAGTTCATCGTAATTTTCCGACGTCGTGAGCCATCCCGAGCCCTATCCTTTTGTGTTCCGACTTCTCTTGATCCCTATCATCGTTTTGACAAGGTTTTGTGACCCCTCTCCATCTACAGCCGCTGCACCAACCTCGTTGTCTTCACCAGAGCACCCGGAGCACCAAGCTTCGCCGCTTCGTTCCGTCGCCGTTCGTTGACGACGACCATCTTCGACTCCACCAACGGACGAGCCAGTCTCCACCGCATCTCCTAGACATCCCCGCGTCCGCCCACGACCGCCGGAGCCGCCGCCTCGCCCGGAGCCAGAGCGCCTCCCCAACGTGGTTCTTCTCTGTAAGTTGAACGAACACATGTTCGTTCAGTTAAAAAAAACGTTTTGGTTTTTTTTTGATTGGTTTTTCTGGTTCAGTTCGAACCGGACGGTCAGTTTTTTTTAATAAGCCGATGCTACCGAAACCTTTAGTTAGCGAACGTCCTCTCCAAAACCGCAGCAAACCAATCAGCAAGCGCCACTTGTCTCTGGCCGAATTTTTGTTTTTTTTCAGTAATTTTTCTAATCTCAGATTCTATAGCAAATCTTATTTCTAGTATATCTTTTAGTCTATAGATCCGATTTAGTTGATTCTTTTTCCTACGGTTTCATAGAAATATCCTCTATCTAGAGAACCTAACGAAATATATTTTTGAAAATTTTAAAATTTCAATTCAAGCAGATCTGAATTCAAACTTCGTTAGGCCATAACTTGAGTTTCGTAACTCCGTTTTGGGTGATTCTTTTTGCAAATCGAAGCTTGTGACATGTACCTTCTGTTAAAACCAAAACCATATATTTTTGTTGCTGTGAAAATTATATTCTGTACAGAAACTTTATTTTGGTCTTTTTGGAGTTTTTCGAAGTCTTTTATTCGTTTTCTTTTTGGATCTTTGCTTGTATGCTTATGTATGTTATTGCTTGCTTACGCTAGATCATCCGGAGTGCGAAGCTTGCTACTACGAATCTTTAGAGTTCAGCGAACGTCAGCAAGGCAAGTTCACACTTTGATCATAATTTTCAATACCTAGTTTTTACTATGCATTAGTTTCACCCTCAAAGATTGCATGAGTAGGATTGGGAACATGTGGTTATGCTATGTAGTTTATGTGGTAGGAACCTATGACCTTTTATCACCCCGGGAATATTCGTTATATCATATGTTGCTTAGCCATGCTCATAGACGGGGATTGGTATGTGTGATACATGCAAGTTGCGAGAGATAATAATAATTTTGGGACAACATAAGGTGGCAACTTTAATACACATCTGGGTGGATTGTTTGGGGCACCTGGAGAAACCAGTGCTTGCCCAAGGGGAATCCCGGAGTACCCGTGTGATTACCCTAGGTCCGCCACCCAGGCTCAAAGGGATCATAAGATATTTCATGCCTAGAAACTTCCGTGTGCAGCCACAAGCCATTATGGGCTCTGGCATAGTTGAGTAAGTTGTGTGACCTCTTTCCGTGGTAGACTAGCTGATGTAGGGGAAAGTAGGTGTACCGGTCTACCCAGGGTTTGGAGGAAATACTTTAGAAAGACTATGTCTCGATCTTCCGATCATGGAGGTGGTCGAGTCTTGTGGGGAAAAGTGCGCAAACCTCTGCAGAGTGTAAAAACTAATCATGATTAGCCGTGTCCCCGGTTACGGACAACTTGAGTATCTAGAAGTGAATTATTGGTTGATCTCATCACTTTATTTAATGAAATCATTGGGTTACTAATAACTTGGGAATTTTGGGATTGAGTTGGAGGAACCTTCTCAATAATGGCATTTTTAACTTAGTAGTAAATAAAAATTTATTCCTTTGTTGTAGGGTAAAATTGGCTTTATGCAAACATTAAACTTAGAGCCTCCACCAGCTAAATTTGCATATAGAGATAGTCTTTTTCTTTATTATTATTTCTATGGTGTGACATTGCCAGCATATTCCATGTGCTGACCTACACGGCTGCAACGTCTCATGTTGCAGAGTTTTCCGACGAGAATTAAAGGTGCGATAGGTCGTTGTTCTGCACTCAGTTTGCCGTGGAGTTGATGGACTCATTTTACTTTTGATGCTTCCGCAGTTACTTTATCCAGATGGCCTTTGGCCATATTATTGTAATAAATACTCTTTTGAGGACCTCGATGTAATAAAGTGTGTGATTGAACTCTGTTATAATTCATCGAGTATTGTGTGTGTCAGCATACCGATCCAGGGATGACACTTAAGCACAGAGACTTCGATCCATTTGGGTCGGGTCGCTACAAGATGGTATCAGAGCACACGTTGACTGTAGGACGCGACCACTAGGAAATGGAAAACCATAGGAAGATAACTCTATTTTACCACTTCCTTATATATCCGTTGGTCTGTACTCTTCTCTATTCATTTCTATCTCTTCTCTACTTCAATTCGATAGTTGTTGAACACCATGACCAAGTTGCTTAGCTGATGAAACCAAGACCCACGAAGACATCATTAACGAAGAAGAAGAAGTAGAGTTGACTTTGATTTGAGAAGATTTAGTTCAGACCACCACAACCAAATGTAGTCCAACGAATGATTGCGGTAGTATGAAGAGATCATATCTCTTGTGGATATGACCTTACCTGTAGGTTTTGCTTGTGTGGTGTGTTTTGTGTGAATTGCTTGATTTGAAGTTTTATTGCTATCATAAGCATATGGGTAGTGATTCGTCTCATTAGGCCATTATTCTATTCTAATTTCTCATCCACTCTAAACCGAACTGATGCCTCCGAGACGTGACCCGAAATTCCCACCGGAACTTACCCAGTTGATCCAGAACCAGAATGCCCTCATGCAGCTACTCATCCAGAATCATAACCAGAACAACAACAACAACAACCCACCGTCACTACCCCAGAGGGGAAACGGATCAAGTATGTGTCGAGGCATACGCCAAGGAGAACTCAAGTGAATTCTCTTTCGGGAGTTGTTCAAGAGGAAGTACCAATTGTGAAGGATTATCCCGATGTTTTTCCAGAGGAACTACCAGGCATGCCACCGGATCAAGACATAGAGTTTTTGATTGAATTGTTACTAGGCACCGGACCAATATCCAAGAGCCGTACCGGATGCCCGCAAATGACCTGGAGGAAATTAAGAAGCAGATTAAGGAATTATTGGAGAAAGGTTATATTCGACCGAGTTCATCACCTTGGGGAGCCCAGTTCTTCTAGTTGAGAAGAAGGATGGATCCTTGAGAATGGTTGTGGATTACCGTGCGTTGAATGAGGTGACGATCAAGAACAAGTATCCTCTGCCGATGATCAATGATTTGTTTGACCAGCTACAAGGAGGAAAAGTTTTCTCAAAGATCGATCTTCAATCTGGATATCACCAGCTGAAGATTCGAGAACAGGATATACCCAAGACAGCCTTTACCACGAGATATGGGCTTTATGAGTATACGGTCATGTCTTTTGGTTTGACTAATGCCCCTGCCTATTTTATGAGTATGATGAATAAGTTATTCATGGAGTTCTTGGATAAGTTTGTTGTGGTATTCATTGATGACATATTGATTTACTCGAAGAATGAAGAAGAACACAAGGAACATTTGCGCTTGGTTCTTGAGAAGCTCAGGGAACATCAGTTATATGCAAAGTTCAGCAAGTGTGAATTCTGGTTGAAGAAAGTTGGATTTCTCAGACATGTTATATCAGGGGAAGGAATAGCAGTGGATCCTTCAAAAGTTGAAGCCGTCACCGAATGGAAGGCACCCACCTCAGTCGGAGAGATTCGCAGTTTTCTTGGACTTGCAGGATATTACCGAAGATTTATTGAGAATTTCTCCAAGATCGCGAAGCCCTTGACAGAGTTATTAAAGAAAGACACCAAGTTTAATTGGACCAAGGAATGTGAGGCCAGTTTTCAGGAGTTGAAGAAACGTTTGGTCACAGCCCCAGTACTAATTCTTCCGAATATACGCAAGGATTTTCGGGTATATTGCGACGCTTCTCGTCAGGGACTTGGAGGTGTTCTTATGCAAGAAGGAAGAGTTGTTTCATATGACTCACGTCAACTTCGACCCCATGAGCGGAATTATGCCATGCATGATTTGGAGTTAGCAGCCGTAGTGCATGCGCTCAAGACCTGGAGGCATTTTCTTATTGGAAATCATTGTGATGTTTACACGGATCACAAGAGTTTGAAATACATTTTCACGCAAAAGGAGTTGAACCTCAGGCAGAGAAGATGGTTGGAGCTCATAAAGGATTATGACATGAAATTGCACTATCACCCAGGAAAGGCCAATGTTGTGGCAGATGCATTGAGCCGCAAGAGTTATGTCAATACCCTCACAACAGGAGGATTACCTCAAGAGTTAATTGATGATCTCAGAGATCTCCGATTGGAGATAGTACCACGAGGTTTTGTTACCGCAATGGAAATTCAATCCACCTTGTTGGGAAAGATCCGAGAAGCCCAGAAGTTAGACAAAGGTATTGCGGAAATAAAGGAAAGGATGAACCAAGGAAAGGCAGAAGGATTTCGTGAGGATGAACATGGAACCATATGGTTTGAGCAGCGTATTTACGTGCCCAATGACACAGAGATCAGGAAGTTGATTCTTCAGGAGGCTCATGATTCGCCTTATTCGATACACCCAGGAAACACCAAGATGTATTTGGACTTGAAGGAAAGTTTTTGGTGGACAGGTATGAAAAAGGATATTGCCGAGTATGTCGCAGTATGTGATGTATGTCAAAGGGTTAAGGCAGAGCACCAGAAACCAGCAGGATTACTTCAGCCTTTGCCGATACCGGATTGGAAGTGGGACAAGCTTGGCATGGACTTCATTACAGGATTACCCAAGACCCGATCAGGCTATGATTCTATTTGGGTAGTAGTTGATCGCTTGACCAAGGTAGCTCACTTCATCCCCGTGAAAACCACATATACAAGTGCTAAGTTGGCCAAGATATATATGACCAGGATCGTATGTCTGCATGGAGTTCCGAGGACCATCGTATCAGATAGAGGAACACAATTTACCTCAAAGTTTTGGCATCAGTTACACGAAACTTTGGGTACCAGGCTAGAGTTCAGTACAGCCTTTCATCCGCAGACAGATGGGCAGACCGAGAGAGTCAATCAGATACTGGAGGACATGTTGAGAGCTTGTGCGCTAGATTATGGATCTAGTTGGGATGATAATTTGCCATACGCAGAATTCTCATATAACAACAGCTATCAAGCTACTTTGAAGATGGCCCCTTTCGAAGCTTTGTACGGAAGGAGGTGCAGGACACCATTAATGTGGGATGGAGTTGGAGACCGTAAATTATTTGGTCCCGACCTTATCAGAGATTCGGAGGAGAAAGTCAAGTTGATCCGTGACAGACTTAAGATAGCCCAATCCAGACAGAAGAGTTATGCCGATACTAAACGCAAGGAAGTAACTTATGAAGTCGGAGATAGAGCATATCTTCGTGTGTCTCAACTTCGAGGAGTTAAACGGTTTGGAGTTAAAGGCAAACTAGCACCACGATTTGTGGGGCCATACAGAATTTTGGAATGCATGGGTGAAGTTGCCTACAAGTTGGAATTACCCGAAGCCTTGTCAGGAGTTCATGATGTGTTTCACGTTTCCCAATTGAAGAAGTGCCAGGCGGAGATAGCAGATATTCCTTTGAGAGATACAGTGCCACTAGAAGCCATACAGTTGGATAGTGATCTGACCTATGAGGAGAAGCCTATCAAGATTCTCGAGTTTGCCAACAGAGTTACCCGCAGCAAGGTCCTCAAATTTTGCAAGGTTCAGTGGAGTCCACATACTGAGGAAGAAGCCACGTGGGAACGCGAAGAAGATCTTCGACGGGATCACCCACACCTTTTTGCTAGCCAACCCGAATCTCGAGGGCGAGATTCATCTTAAGGGGGGTAGGTTTGTAACATCCCAAATTTTCAATTTGGAATGTTTTACAATTATTAGCTAAGCATCTATGCATTTTTTTTATTTGAGTGTCATTTGGAAATTTCAGAGGCATATGAATTTTATCGGACTTTGAATTCTACTTGGCAATTGAAATTTATTTAAAAAATCCCTGACGAGATACTTGTTTAAAAGTATGAGAGGAGCGAACATGACACTCCAAAAAGTCAGAAGAAAACAATGCCTAAAGTTTTGAATTCAAATTTGAGTTTCATTTGGATTTTTAGAAAAAAATATTTTTTTATAAAGTTTTTATTTAGCCTCTGAAAAATAGTTCATCTTGTGAGATTTATTTTTTTGAATTTTTTGATATATATATATCCTATATTAAAATATTTTTATTTTCTATCTTTAATTTTTTTTTATCTCGCTGTCAAAAAAAAAGAGAGCCGCCAGGCCAGGCCAACTGGCCCAAGCCCAGCAGCGAGGCTAGCACAAGCAACGAAGGCAGCAGCAAGGCGAGCGCTCACGTCCAACCCTAGCGCTAGCTAGCGCCGCCGCATCTCTCACGTAACTCCTCTCTCTCTATTATTATTTTTTTCTTTTTTCTCTCCCCCCGACACTTGGACCCCACCCCATCTCTTCTTCTTCCCCTTCCACGAACGGACAACAGAGAAACGTATGCGTACTTCACTTCCTATGTCTTTTCGTTTCAAATTATTGGAAAACTTAATTCTAGACAACCTCTAGCCTAAGGAAGATGTCCTATAAATAGCCATGACCCTCCTCGACCGATTCAGACGAAAATCCCTCGCCAAGTCCACCCCTACAACACGTACTCGACGTTCCAATCTCGCAGCAGAAGCTCCAGTTCATCGTCAGTTTCCGACGCCGGTGAGCCATCCCGAGCCCTATCCTTTTGTGTTCCGACTTCTCTTGATCCCTATCATCGTTTTGACAAGGTTTTGTGACCCCTCTCCATCTACAGCCGCTGCACCAACCTCGTTGTCTTCACCAGAGCACCCGGAGCACCAAGCTTCGCCGCTTCGTTCCGTCGCCGTTCGTTGACGACGACCATCTTCGACTCCACCAACGGACGAGCCAGTCTCCACCGCATCTCCTAGACATCCCCGCGTCCGCCCACGACCGCCGGAGCCGCCGCCTCGCCCGGAGCCAGAGCGCCTCCCCAACGTGGTTCTTCTCTGTAAGTTGAACGAACACATGTTCGTTCAGTTAAAAAAAAAACGTTTTGGTTTTTTTTGATTGGTTTTTCTGGTTCAGTTCGAACCGGACGGTCAGTTTTTTTTTAATAAGCCGATGCTACCGAAACCTTTAGTTAGCGAATGTCCTCTCCAAAACCGCAGCAAACCAATCAGCAAGCGCCACTTGTCTCTGGCCGAATTTTTGTTTTTTTTCAGTAATTTTTCTAATCTCAGATTCTATAGCAAATCTTATTTCTAGTATATCTTTTAGTCTATAGATCCGATTTAGTTGATTCTTTTTCCTACGGTTTCATAGAAATATCCTCTATCTAGAGAACCTAACGAAATATATTTTTGAAAATTTTAAAATTTCAATTCAAGCAGATCTGAATTCAAACTTCGTTAGGCCATAACTTGAGTTTCGTAACTCCGTTTTGGGTGATTCTTTTTGCAAATCGAAGCTTGTGACATGTACCTTCTGTTAAAACCAAAACCATATATTTGTGTTGCTGTGAAAATTATATTCTGTACAGAAACTTTATTTTGGTCTTTTTGGAGTTTTTCGAAGTCTTTTATTCGTTTTCTTTTTGGATCTTTGCTTGTATGCTTATGTATGTTATTGCTTGCTTACGCTAGATCATCCGGAGTGCGAAGCTTGCTACTACGAATCTTTAGAGTTCAACGAACGTCAGCAAGGCAAGTTCACACTTTGATCATAATTTTCAATACCCAGTTTTTACTATGCATTAGTTTCACCCTCAAAGATTGCATGAGTAGGATTGGGAACATGTGGTTATGCTATGTAGTTTATGTGGTAGGAACCTATGACCTTTTATCACCCCGGGAATATTCGTTATATCATATGTTGCTTAGCCATGCTCATAGACGGGGATTGGTATGTGTGATACATGCAAGTTGCGAGAGATAATAATAATTTTGGGACAACATAAGGTGGCAACTTTAATACACATCTGGGTGGATTGTTTGGGGCACCTGGGGAAACCAGTGCTTGCCCAAGGGGAATCCCGGAGTACCCGTGTGATTACCCTAGGTCCGCCACCCAGGCTCAAAGGGATCATAAGATATTTCATGCCTAGAAACTTCCGTGTGCAGCCACAAGCCATTATGGGCTCTGGCATAGTTGAGTAAGTTGTGTGACCTCTTTCCGTGGTAGACTAGCTGATGTAGGGGAAAGTAGGTGTACCGGTCTACCCAGGGTTTGGAGGAAATACTTCAGAAAGACTATGTCTCGATCTTCCGATCATGGAGGTGGTCGAGTCTTGTGGGGAAAAGTGCGCAAACCTCTGCAGAGTGTAAAAACTAATCATGATTAGCCGTGTCCCCGGTTACGGACAACTTGAGTATCTAGAAGTGAATTATTGGTTGATCTCATCACTTTATTTAATGAAATCATTGGGTTACTAATAACTTGGGAATTTTGGGATTGAGTTGGAGGAACCTTCTCAATAATGGCATTTTTAACTTAGTAGTAAATAAAAATTTATTCCTTTGTTGTAGGGTAAAATTGGCTTTATGCAAACATTAAACTTAGAGCCTCCACCAGCTAAATTTGCATATAGAGATAGTCTTTTTCTTTATTATTATTTCTATGGTGTGACATTGCCAGCATATTCCATGTGCTGACCTACACGGCTGCAACGTCTCATGTTGCAGAGTTTTCCGACGAGGATTAAATGTGCGATAGGTCGTTGTTCTGCACTCAGTTTGCCGTGGAGTTGATGGACTCATTTTACTTTTGATGCTTCCGCAGTTACTTTATCCAGATGGCCTTTGGCCATATTATTGTAATAAATACTCTTTTGAGGACCTCGATGTAATAAAGTGTGTGATTGAACTCTGTTATAATTCATCGAGTACTGTGTGTGTCAGCATACCGATCCAGGGATGACACTTAAGCACAGAGACTTTGATCCATTTGGGTCGGGTCGCTACAATGGGTGGGACTCGCAACTTAATACCAGCGAGATGTTCTGGATAGATATCTCAAGGTGGATGATTAGTAGTAGATGCAGATGGATTTCGGTCTACTTGCCTTGGCGTACCGCCCATGCTTTTGAGCCTCTACCTTTCTTGCAGCATAGTTAGCATTGGTTTGCGCACATAATCCTGTCAATTGCCAGCTGTAATTCGTTTACCTCGCTTAGATGTTTTATCGTCTTTTGGGAGAGAGACATCACTAGTGAACATCATGGGACCCCGGTCCATATTACCATCACTGATCACACCCGTTATTTACTTCCTGTTCTTATTTACTAGTTGCAGTCATACCTATCACTATTATCTCTTGCGTTTGATCCTTTGTAAGCGACAAGGCCGGAGGGATTGACAACCTCTCTGTACTCGTTGGGAGCAAAGTTATTTGTATCTGTGTGCAGGTCCTGTCAAGCAAAAGTCTCTGGCGCTATTGACACCTTCTTGTCGACCCTCGGAGTCTCACGGGATTCGATCCTTGGTATCTTTGCCAAGGGAAAACTACCGCTACGCTACATCTCAAACCTTCCACTTGGGGTAACCAATGAGGGGCGAAAATCCATCAGCATGCCACAGTCGGGTGTCTGAGCGACACCGCAGAAAGGGCTTATAAGGAAAAAAATAACAATCATGCCACAGTCGGGCGTCTGAGCGACACCACAGAAAGGGCTTATATATAAACATAAATCACGGTGAACATCCAAGAGGTAGAACCGTCCCAGGGATACTCACTAATTCAAATAACACAAATGGTTAGTCCACAATAATCATAATAACCACATATCATAGATCATAGTCAATGTTCCGGTTTAGTAGTTCCTCCTCCGAAGACCGACACTCGACCCATCCCAGACTGTAGTCCTTCACCATGGACATGGCTATTCGAATAGGTTTAGTATCTCTGCAGAGGGTGTACTCTTTACCCATGAGTAACGGTTTTATTTAGTCCATTGGAACTAATACCGTCTACGGTCTTTTAGTCGAATACACACCTGACTTGCACACACCAGCTTAACTTTACTTGTGTCTGGAATCACCCACGACATTTGATAAGCAAACTCTGAGTGAGGAGGCTACAACCTCGCGTAGCATGGGATCAAATTTCTATCGCGTGCTCTAAGGGGTGCCCCCCTCTCGGTCCCAACCGGAAAAACACCCATGCCCCCGGACCAGGTGGCATGCCTACCGGATGTAGCCGGTATCTTCCACCATGGCCTCTCTGTACGATGTGTGCTAGGACAGGGGTTGACACTTACTGAACCGCACCCTACCTGTGGCAGGGACAAGTGGTAGAACAAAACAAGTATGGGGGTTACTGGAACAAGACTCGATCTACGGTCGACTCAAGAGGTTTCAACATTTCTTGTATGGTTAGCCATAACCGATATATTTCACAACAACAGTCGGAATCACCATCCGTCATGCCTTACCAAGCCATACCAGACTCCACCGTCCCGACGGGGAGCTAGTGACAAGTTCACGTCTACACAAGACCGCGACTTTCACGGCTTTCTTCCGTTAGGCATGAAAGGCATATGAAGGGGATCACCGACATACATACTAATTATTCACAGCCAAGGGTTTTACCTCATGCACTCATGGGTATGATCATATCACCACATATGAAATAAAATGAATGCGTTCATATTGTTGCAATCGTGTCAATCAACAAACACATGCATTAGGCTAGGGTTCAAAAATGCTTGCCTTCAAATAGAGGGGAGGAGAAATGTATTCCAAAACTTTTTGGAAGTTTTCTCCCTCTTCAAAATCCTAAATGAAATAATATGAAATCAATACATAGACTCAAAGCAGCACAAAAAAGTTATTTGGAAAATTTTGAAATAAATATGAAAATAAACTAGGCAATATTTGGGAAACAACAGAAAAAGAATCAAGTCATTTGGATTAATATTTAAAAAGATACAACCAGTCAAAGTTTAGTCAAATATGTTTTTAGAATAAAACAGAAATAGGAAAAACGTTTCGATTAAAATACGCTTTCGGAGTAGGGGAGACGTACTAGGGGGTTTTGCGCCTTCACTTATGCACGCGTGGACTGGCGCTGTCTCGCTGACAGAGGGCCCAGGGGGCCCACTTGTCAGGTTTGACCAGTCGCCCCCGCCTCCTTCTTCCTCTAGCCGAAGAGAGGCGCGGCTCCGACGATCGACGCCGGTGAACGGCGGCTCCTCGAGGGCACCCGAGGGCGGGGATGGATCCGCCAGACTGGGGCGGTCCTCCCGGTGGTCGAGGGGGCGACGGAGGTGGAGGAAAACACCGGCGACGAGCTTCGCGGCGGATGGCGGCCTCGGGTGGAATTGGGGCTTCGCACTACGGTGGTTCCCGAGCTGGTCTGAGGTGATGGGTGGCTCCGCAGTATCATGGGGGGTCGAATGGTGGTGTTGGCTGGACGGGAGGGGCTCGGATTGTGACAGATTGGACCGGAGGGCGGCGGCGGCTGTACTCGCCGGAGATGGAGAAGAAAACCTCCCCTGGTCGATTTGCTGCTACGGGGGCGCTCTGCGGGTTGGCTAGTGGTTGTCTCAGGTTGCAGGGAGGCTCGCGGCACCCGTAAATAGGTGATCGAGGTTGGTTCGATGATGGCCGAGGATAAGGACGCCGGCGACCGACGTTCTGTAGCTTAGGGCGATGTGGCGGCGACGTGCGCTAGGGGACGAGCTCTCGGACGATCTGGAGCTGCTCCAGGGGCAGGTGGCGAGCGTTGGTGGCTCGGGCGGCGTCGTCCATGGCAGGAGCTGCTGTGGCCGCCCGCTAGCTGCCGCAGCCGACCTGACGACAGCCCTGTGGAGCTCCAGAGCTGACTCTGTGGCGAGGGGAAAGGGCGAGCATGCTGGCGGTGCGAGGGGTGTGGCCAGAACGGGCACGGGGTGTCGGCAGAGGGACACGGCGGCTCGGTGCGGGCACGTGCAAAACGTGCGCTCTGGGCGCGCCTGCTCGACAAAATGCCAGAGCATGCCACATAGCTTGGATGAGGCTGAAAGTTAGCAAGCCTATGTTAGAGGCTTAAGGGAGATTAGTGGACATGCCAGTGTGCAAGGAGGGGCAAGGTCACAGTGCAAGGCAAAGATCATGCCAAAACTAGCCATGCACATCAGGTGTTTGACAAAATGATAGAGGCAACTAGGCAACTCTTGGGGTGGCCAAATTCTCCAGATCAGTGTCTCCCTGGATGAGTAAGAGGGTGGTGAGGTTAGTTTATCAAAAGCAAAAACTTGTTAGTGCAAGTTTTGCAAGATTCCAGTTCTGGGCAGAAGGGAAAAGGCATTGTTTCATGAACCAAAAAATATTCCAATGGGTCCACTCTTCTCGACTTAAGGGTTTTGCAAGATGGGCTATAAGCAGGAGGAAGCTCAAGGGCACTAGAGCAAATTAAACTAGGGTTGCAGTAGAAAAAGCCAAACTGGACCAGAGAGCAAAAGGGGTTGATTCACTCAAATTTGTCAAAGGGCAACTCTGGGTCTTTGCACAAAGTTTAATAATATACTCCTATGAACATCCCATAATTTTGGTGGAAGCATTAAAGAAATATTTATAGAGGTTGTAGTGCAAAATTGCCCACTGGACCAGATTTGAAACCTTGATGTGGAGCTCAAAATATTATATGAATAAAATATATTCTTGCATAAAAGTGATCTAACAACATCACATGACATCTCCAATTTTTGGTGAAAATATTAAATAAATTTATCAAGTGGTTGTAGTTCAAAAGGGGCCCTAAAACTAAGGGAAACCATTTTTAGAGGAGAGAAGATTAGGGAGACAATTATATAATTAATTTCATTGATAACAGAAAAGTTTTAATGAGTGAATATGAGAGTCTAACAATAATTGGGAAGTTTTCACTAGTGGTAAAAACTCCAACATAAAAGGAAAAGAATGGTCCTGAAATCTAAAGGAACATCCAGCAAAAATGAAAATTTTAATTTCCTGGCAAAATTTTAATTAATAAAACATGGTTAAATTTTTGGGGTGTTACATTAATTAGCTGAGAGTTTATAATGGTCTATCTTGCGTGCCAACATGATATTAAAATGGTTGTGATGTGGTATGATAGGGTGGTATCCTCCTTTGAACGATTCAAGTGATCTGACTTGGCACATGTTCACGCATGTAGTTGAAACAAAATCAACATAGCCTCCACGATATTCATGTTCATGGTGATTCATATCCTACTCATGCTTGCATTCATTATTGATTAATTTTAATGCATGTTCATGATTGTTGTCGCTCTCTAGCTGGTCGCTCCCCAGTCTCTTTCTAGCCTTCACCTGTACTAAGTGGGAATACTGCTTGTGCATCCACCTCCATAAACCCCAAAGTTATTCCACATGAGTCCACCATACCTTCCTATATGCGGTATTTACCTGCCGTTCCAAGTAAATTTGTATGTGCCAAACTCTAAACCTTCAAATGAAATTCTGTTTTGTATGCTCGAACAGCTCATGTATCAACTAGGGTTGTCTATATCTTCCATGCTAGGTGGGTTATTCTCACGATGAGTGGACTCCGCTCATCATTCATGAGAAAATGGCTGGTAACCAGGATGCCCAGTCCCATGCTCAAAATCATAATAATTAAACAAAACTCCCCCAGGGCTGTTGTTGGTTTGGACGGTACCCGTTGTTTGGGACCAGCCGTGGAGTGTGCTTGTTGGTGGTTGGGGGAGTATAAACTTTACCATTCTGTTTGGGAACCACCTATAATGTGCGTAGTATGGAAGATATCAAGATTCTTGGTTGTTATGTTGACAATGAGAGTATACCGCTCAAAATGTTATTCATCTCTATTTAAAAATCGAGCTCTGGCACCTCTACAAATACCTGATTCCCTCTGCGAAGGGCCTATCTATTTACTTTCATGATGAGTCATCATCCTCTTATAAAAGAGCACCAGTAGGTGAGCACCTCTATCATTTGCATGTACTACTATTAATTTGCATTGAGTATGATCATGACTGGATCTCTTTTACCATGAATTACAATGTCTAGTCAGTCCTTGATCTTTAAAGGTGCTCTGCATTTATGTTTTGCGGTCTCAGAAAGGGCTAGCGAGCTACCATCTTGTTATATCATATCATGATTGTTTTGAGAAAGTGTTTTCATCCGAGGTTTATTATTATTGCTCGCTAGTTGATTATGCCATTGATGTGAGTAGACATGAGACCTGAAAGTTATTGTGAATGTGGTTAGTTCATGATCTTTGCTGAAAACCTGAATGTTGGCTTACATATTTACAACAACAAGAGCAAACATAGTTTGTCAAAGTTTTTCTTTTTCACTTTCAGTTTATCAACTAAATTGCTTGAGGACAAGCAAAGGTTTAAGCTTGGGGGAGTTGATATGTCTCCAACATATCTACTTTTCCAAACACTTTTGCCCTTGTTTTGGACTCTAACTTGCATGATTTGAATGGAACTAACCCGGACTAACGCTGTTTTCAGCAGAATTGCCATGGTGTTGTTTTTGTGCAGAAATAAAAAGTTCTCGGAATGACCTGAAAATCCACGGAGAATTATTTTGGAAAATATAAAAAAAATATGCAGAAAGATCTACGTCAGGGGGCCCACACCCTATCCACGAGGGTGGGGGCGCGCCCCCTCCCCCTGGGCGCCCCCTGCCTCGTGGCCCCCCTGTTGCTCCATCGACGTACCCCCGGACTCCATATATTCACTTTCGGTGAGAAAAAAATCAGAGAGGAAGAATTATCGCGTTTTACGATACGGAGCCGCCGCCAAGCCCTAATCTCTCTCGGGAGGGCCGATCTGGAGTTCGTTCGGGGCTCCGGAGAGTGGAGATCGTCGCCATCGTCATCATCAACCTTCCTCCATCACCAATTCCATGATGCTTACCGCCGTGCGTGAGTAATTCCATCGTAGGCTTGCTGGACGGTGATGGGTTGGATGAGATTTACCATGTAATTGAGTTAGTTTTGTTAGGGTTTGATCCCTAGTATCCACTATGTTCTAAGATTGATGTTGCTATGACTTTGCTATGCTTAATGCTTGTCACTAGGGCCCGAGTGCCATGATTTCAGATCTGAACCTATTATGTTTTCATGAATATATGTGAGTTCTTGATCCTATCTTGCAAGTCAATAGTCACCTACTATGTTTTATGATCCGGCAACCCCGAAGTGATAATAATCGGGACCACTCCCGGTGATGACCGTAGTTTGAGGAGTTCATGTATTCACTATGTGTTAATGCTTTGCTCTGGTACTCTCTTAAAAGGAGGCCTTAATATCCCTTAGTTTCCACTAGGACCCCGCTGCCACGGGAGGGTAGGACAAAAGATGTCATGCAAGTTCTTTTCCATAAGCATGTATGACTATATTCGGAATACATGCCTACATTACATTGATGAACTGGAGCTAGTTCTGTGTCACCCTAGGTTATAACTTTTACATGATGAATCGCATCCGACATAATTCCCCATCACCGATCCAATGCCTACGAGCTTTTCACATATTGCTTGTTGCTTATTTACTTTTCTGCTGCTACTATTACAAAAACTACAAAAACACTATCGTTACTTTTATTACCGCTACCGCTACTATCATATAACTTTGCTACTAAACTACCTTGCTGCAGATACTAAGTTTCTAGGTGTGGTTGAATTGACAACTCAACTGCTAATACTTAAGAGTATTCTTTGGCTCCCCTTGTGTCGAATCAATAAATTTGGGTTGAATACTTTACCCTCGAAAACTGTTGCGATCCCCTACACTTGTGGGTTATCACGCGTTTGGCGGATTTGGAGGCAACCGGCCTCGGGGCCGCTGGTGAACTGACGGGGCCAAGTGTGGCGTCCCGTCAGGAGCAATGATTTGCTTAAGTTGGAACTGCCCAGGGGCGGGGAACCTTCGCACAGTTCGTGATCTTGTAGCACTGGTGGGTGCTCATTCCCCGAAGTTAGTATTTTTGTGTGAAACTAGACAGCCCAAAGAAAAGATGCATCGTCTTCGGTCTCGCTTAGGCCTTACTTGGTTTGAAGGAGTTAGTAGTGATGGTGGTAGCGGTGGTCTAGCTTTGTTTTGGCATGATTCCCTGATAGTGGAGGTCAAAGAGGCTAATAATTGTAACATCCCAAAATTCTAAATTTTGGAATGTTATAATAAATTGATAGATTTGATTGCTTGTGTGAGGTGCTGTGTGAAATTGAATGAAATTTGAAACTTTTTGAAAGTTAAATGAGTGGGAATGAAATGACTTTCCCAAACTTTCACTTTGCATTTGTGACCTCCGGTGTGATAGCCTGGCTTATTAGGGATGATAGACTACTCATATCAATAAGGAATTCCTTCTTTTCCGGGAGCCCATTCGGATAGAACTCCAAAGTTAAGCGTGCTCAGCTTGGAGTAGTTTAAGGATGGGTGAACGACCGGGAAGTTGCTCCCGGGTGCGCACGAGTGAGGACAAAGTGCGCAGAAAAGACTAGTATTGATATGTGAGGCCAGTTTTGATCCCGCCAGGAGTAACAACCACCGGCGGGTGTGTCCAGGGCATTACAAGTTGGTATCAGAGCCGACCCTCACAGTTACATGGATGTTTGCGGACAGTTTGCAGTCATGTTGTGCATGACGTTTGTGACCCGGCGTGGCACACGGCATGGCACATGTGCTGTACTGGAAGCACAGACGTTTGTGCCAAGAGGGAACATTCCTGTGGCCCGACGAGGACGTCGGTTCCTCTGAGTGGGGGTGTATGTGATAGCCTAGCTTATTAGGGATGATAGACTATTCATATCAATAATGAATGCCTTCTTTTCCGGGAGCCCATTCGGATAGAACTCCAAAGTTAAGCATGCTCAGCTTGGAGTAGTTTAAGGATGGGTGAACGACCGGGAAGTTGCTCCCGGGTGCGCACGAGTGAGGACAAAGTGCGCAGAAAAGACTAGTATTGATATGTGAGGCCAGTCTTGATCCCGCCAGGAGTAACGACCACCGGCGGGTGTGTCCAGGTCGTTACATCCGGGAATTCAAATTCTTTTCATTACAAAACCCTAGAGTAAAGATAATATGACTTCTTCCATTTATTAAATGAAAAAGGGTTTCGAAAGGATTTTTGAATTTCATTCTCGAGATATTTCAAATTCAGAAACTTTATGTGACTCAATGATTTTCCTGAGATAAGATAAAATGACTTCTTCAAATTATAGGAAATACGAGTTGGAAGTTTATTTGAAATATTTTGAAATTCATTTTCAAAATTTGAGTTATTTGGGTTTTATTCAAATTATTTTTCTCCAAAAATAAATTATATGGAAAATAGGGTAACATGATTCCCTATAGTAGGAAATTGGAGAGAAATAAATTTGAAATCATTTTGGTATTTTAAAAATGATTTTTATTATAGTTTATTGCAACAGTAGCACTAATTGATTTATTAGAATTTATGACGATTTTATTTGACTGTAGAAAAATGTTCATGTTGTAGGGTATCTTTTTCTGAAAATTTTGATATATAATATGCCTATATTATATATTGTTTTTCTTTTTCTTTTTGTTGTTATCCTCTGTTTGAATTAAAAAAAGTTTCTCAACCGAACCAAGCCGGCCTAGCCAACCGGGCCAGGCCAGCCGGCCCTGCCAGCCCGGTGCAGCACCGCCCCCATCCCCGAGCTCGGACTCCCGCCCGATACGGCAGCCGCTGCCGCCATGGTCGCCGTGTTCCCCGCGGACACCTCGCCGCCCGACCCCTCCTCCACGCAAGTCGCCCCCCTCGCCCTATAAGTACGCCGCCGTCCTGCCCTCTCTGTCCTCCCGAGCACCGCTCGCCGCCGCCGCCTCGCCGCTGCTCTGCGTCGCCGCCGCCGCGCCTTGCTGCCTATGCTGCCTCGCGCCCGCGCAGCCACGCTCGCCTCGCTCGCCGCCCTCGCTCCGCGACGCCGCCGCACTGCCCGCCTCGCCGACCGGAGTTCACCGCCGGTCGACGCCTCGCTGGAGCCCCGATCCATCCAAACCCGCGTCGGACCCGATCCACCGCCGGTTTTTCGGCGAAAACCGTCGAAACGGTAAGAACCGCCGAACTGCCCCGGTTTTTCCCTTAGATTGGTTTTATTTTAAAAACCTAGTTTAGTTTTTTTTCCTATTAGATCTATCTAGTGAACGTTCACTAGTTAGGGTTAGAAAACAAACGTTTGTTCGTTAAGATTTTCTTTTTCTGTTTAGTTTTTGGCGAGGGACTTAGATGTAAATACTTTATTTTACAGTTTAGTCCCTACACTTCAAACGGCCATAACTTTTTGCTCGTTGGTCCAAATCCAACGAAACCAACGCCCACATCTTTGTTACGATCCCCTCTTTCCAATAAAACAACTTAAACATGATTTTGGAATTTTTAAAATTTGAATTCAACTAGTTTCCAATTTGAACTTCGTTTGATCATAACTTGAGTTTTATAACTCCGTTTTAGTTGTTTCTTTTTGCAAATCGAAGCTCTTGACCTAAACTTTCTGATAAGGTCAAATTCACATAATTTTGGTACTATCAGAAATTGTTTTATGTTTCAAGAGTCATTCATTTGTTTTCGAAGTTTTCCGAAGTGTTTCTCCCTTCTTTCCGATCTTTTGAGTGATTGCTTATGTGTGGTTATTATTGTTTGCTTATGATAGATTAATCGGAGTGTGATGAGTAGATCTATCACGAGTTCTGAGTGCGAATCTTCTACATCATCAGTACAAGGCAAGTTCACACTTTGATCATACTTTCCAATACCCAGTTTTCATTGCATTAGTTATATCCTCAAACACTTGCATGAGTAGGATCTCTTAACTTGTGGGACTAGGAAGTAGATTGAGGTAGAACCTATTACCTGCATTATTTTCAAACCCTTGGGAGTTACTTCTACGTTATGCTTAGGTTGACATGCTATGCTCGTAGACGTGGATTGGGTTTGAGAGTATCCATGACAGATGTGAGTTGTTAACTAATGGTTCAACTTAAGGTGGCTACTTGAATACACATCTGGGTGGATTGGTTGCAGGGCACCTGGAGAATCCAGTGTTGTCCTAGGAAATCCCGGGGGTATCGTGTGATTTTTCCTATGGAATGCCACCCAGGCTCAAAGGGATCATAAAACTATTCAGGCTAGAAACTTTCATGTGCAGCCACAATGCCGTTATGGGCTCTGGCATAGTATGAGTAAGTTGTGTGAGCTCTTTCAGTGGTGGACTAGCAGATGTAGGGGAAAGTAGGTGTACCGGTCCACCCGGGGTAAAGAGTGAATGCTTCTGAAAGACTGTGTCTCGGTCATCCGTTTCTCAAACACCATGCAGTGCAAGAAATCCAACGGAGGAGATCGAGTCTTGTGGGGAAAAGTGTGCAAACCTCTGCAGAGTGTACAAACTAATCATGATTAGCTGTGTCCCTGGTTATGGACAATCTTGAGTATCTGGTACTTGAATTATTGGTCGATCTCATCACTCTAAAATTTAATTTATTGGGTTAATGATGACTACTTTAATTGGGATTGAGTTGGAGGTACCTTCTCAATGATGTTTCAACCACCATGATAGTTGAAATAAAAGTTATTCCTTTGTGGTAGGGAAAATCAACTTTATGCAAAAACAACCTTACAGCCTCCACTAGCCAAATATACATGTAGTTGTAGGCATTGTTCATCATTATCATTACAGTGTGAAATTGCCAGTACATTCAATGTACTGACCTATGGCTGCAACGTCTCATGTTGCAGGAAATATTCGACGAGTAAGTGTTACGTTAGGGTTGCGCTGTCTACACTCAACTTTGCCGTTGGTGTTGATGGGAATCCACAACCTTTGTTGCTTCCGCTATGTTTGATTGAGGTAATAGTATTTACGTTACTTTATACATGTGATTTACCTCTGTTATAAATCCTCGAGTACTGTGTGTGTCAGCATACCGATCCAGGGATGACACTTAAGCACAGAGACTTGATCCATTCGGGCCGGGTCGCTACAAGATGGTATCAGAGCACATGTTGACTGTAGGACGTGACCCTAGAAACTGGCCATCCCATAGGAAAGGATTTCTCTAGAACTTTATTTTCAAAAAGATTCTTTACCTCTCTTCTTTTCTGAGTTTTGTCGAACTTCCCTCTTACCTTAAAAAGTTAGCCAATACCCTTTTCCATTGGATCACTTCGGAGTAAAGAGGATTTCCCTATACATTGGAAGTGTTGAAGCTACAACAATGGATACTCCAAATTTTTTGAAGAGTTGACGACTTTTAGGAGATGTTGACCTCTAGTAGACCAAACCCCTAGTGTGTACTTACGTTAGATGCGACGATTGTGAGTCGTCATTTGTTTGATGTTTTTCAGACGGCCATAAAACAAAAACCCGTCTTTTCAAAACTGCTGTTTGTATTGAGTGTATCTCCCCACCTCTCGAATCTCATCCCAAAACCCTTGGACCCAATAGAGGATGAATGAAGATAGGCTTGAAGTCTCTGGACCAATGACCCAGCCAGAGGCAGAGCTATGGATACAAAACATGGAGGACCACTTCAGGAAGAATTTGGTTGCAAGGAAGTATGAGGTTCAATACGCTCTTTAGTACTTTACAAAAAGTACTGCATCATGGTGGAAAATGCATCAAGCCATACAAGGAGGTAATGGAGCAAAAAGTTGGGAGGAATTCAAGGAGACTCTGTTAAGATCCCGTCTCATTCGAGAGCGTAGTGACAACCCAAAGAAGAAACATTGTGCCTGCAGGATTTGTGGAGAAATAGGACACACCCAGGAGTAGCACAAGGATGAATGCCCTAATTGTGAAGGAAGTCACCTAGCTGAAGAATGCCCAACTAGGCAGATTACTTGTTTCTTGTGTGAAGGGACTACCCACTACCCTGCCCAGTGTCACATTTACCCCATGGTGCAACGAACTATCAAGCAGAAGAAAGAAGCAATGAAAGAAACCCTCGAGGAAATTTTTAAGGAATTCGCGATGGAGGAAGATATTGATGATCCCGATGGAGAAGGCCTAAATAGGTATTACTCTCGTGCTTGCTACGTATGTGGGGAAAAAGGACATCTTTCACAGTATTGCATGAAGGAAAGCCATGAGTATCTGGGAGACTTCCCGACAGAAGAAGTGGAGTTTGATCCACAAAAGATAGAAGAATTGATAGGAACGAAGAAGTCGAAGAAAAGAAAGAGCATGTATCCCCAGAACAACCCAATTTTGGTGAAAAGGGACCTGAGTCACCTCACATGTTTTAGGTGCAAGGATTTTGGTCATTATGCTAGAAAGTGCCCAACCAGGAAGCGAAGAACCCAGTGAACTAGGACAGCCACCATGAAGTCCTTAGATTGGTCTTATGCCATTAGTTTACGCTGCAAGGAAGTAGGGCATTTTGCCAAGAGAAGGCCAGGCCGGAGGAAAGAATCAGAGTAGTTGAGATCTAGATATTAGAATGAAGCATGAAGCTAAATGAGGAACACCATTTTATTACGATGTTAAGTTGAGTTATGGAAATAACATTGTAATAACTTGTGAAACCATAGAAGTGGATATTTTTGGAATCCAAGAAGGAAATGTTGTGAGTTGTTGGATGATTGTGAGTGCTCCTCACCCAGACCAAAACCTAGGACCCATGGAGAAGCTGGCCCCAAACCTTTCACGGACAAACAACCTGTTTTACCCAAGGATATACGTATGTTGTCCTGAGTGCCCTTTTATCTTATACCCACAGATGACAACCCTTTACGAGTCTTTTCTCAAGGGCCCGGAAACGATCATGACCTTGACTAGTGATCAGGATTACCCAAAGATCCTGAAGGACATGATGAAGCATATTCACCTGGAGGGAGATACATTTTACAAGGGTTATCCCTTCATGGAGAATGAAGTTGAACTCAGGAATGCCTGAGTAGGACGCATGCAGAGATGATGAAGATAAAGCACATGACCAATAGGATGAAGCAAGAGATTGATGATTTCAAGAATCACATTGCACAATTCCCGTGGGAATGAAGCATCCTTAGCTAGGACAAAGGAATAAAGATGGAAGGGAATGTTTGACCATACCCAACTAGGTGGATGGCAACATTTGTAGTGAAGCACCTTTGAAATTGAAGTGTCGAATAGTGGTTCAAGATGCAATAAGAGATTTGGTATGATGAGAATATGGATTACGGATGAACCAGTGCATTTCAGGGCGATACTTTTCTGTGTGAACCTTGGACCCATAGGAAAGAAACTGTTGCCCCAAATAGTGGAGTTTAGACAAATAAGTTGGAGTTTATTTTGTTATGAAGCTTACCCCAAGGATATGAAGGAAAGAAGTACAATTGAATTTAAAGAGGGGGTAATGCTGGAGTATGGAGCAATAGTGACTCCAAGGATGAGTTAAGGATAATCAAGTTCTAAAGTGGACCCAAGCCGAGGACCTAAGGAGGCTACGTAATCACAAGGGAACCACGAGACTTGTCAGAAGTAATATGTTTCTGCTGTGATGAAGCATGGCACTATGCCCGAGATTGTCCAAGAAGAAGGAAAGTTGTGCTAAGTAGTTGAGTTGAAGCATGCAATGGAAATGCAGTAGACCGTAGTAAGTTGAGAAAAAAATCCAGTTAGCATCGCTGGCATAGAACTGGATTTTGTGAGTTGCTACCATATAGGAAATGAGTGAAATTTTGATGCATGGAATAAAGATTTCAAAGAGAACTAGTGTTATTTATTTTAAGTGTGGTAGAATCCAACACCGTTACCCAATACAAGAGCTAGTGACGACAGATTTGGAATGGACTGCCCAAGGATGAGTGTGAGTAATCACACTCACTTTTGAACCAAGAGAAGTAAGGGATAATTGGATGGAATTAAGAAAAATCAAGGGAGTTGGATGTCGGAAGTATGATCAGTTGCAACCTGATAATGAGACCAAGTGTAACTAGTGACAAGTTGGAGATGATCCATAACCCACAGGCCCCAGGACCTGTCAAGAAGGCAAGCACACTCTTGCTGAAGGAAACCCCTGGTAGAAGTTACGACTTTGTCAACAGACGACCTTATAGGTGTTTACGCAAACCCCGAGGGTTGTGAAGAAACGATAGATTGTTGTTTGGCTTGTAGAAGTAATGGATTTTACCCTAACTCGGTTCGTCAACAAGAGAAATTCTGCAATGCTTGTGAGGATGACCGAGTGCTAGAATGCGAGATTCACTAAACCATATACAAGGTAATAATTTGGGTGCGGGATGGATTGATCACCATACCGACTTACTTTTATTATTCGCCTCAGTTATATGGGATGGTAAATCTGAGTGACTTACCTATAGTAGAGAGACGACGATGACAAAACCTTGTTTAAACCTTAGAATGGTATAGAATTTTTTTCCCCTGTACAAGGCAGTGTTGCCAACCGTAGGATATATGGTGAGAATGAAGCCCAGACCCATTTTCTGCAAGAACCCAGTTAATTTGTTTGATGACCACCAGGAGATATCGATATATGTTCAGTATTGGCGTCAGACCTGTGATACGTCTCCAACGTATCTATAATTTTTTATTGTTCCATGCTATTATTTACGAAGTCATGGATGTTTAATGGGTTTTATCATTCACTTTTACATCATTTTTGGGACTAACCTACTAACCCAAAGGCCCCGTCCAAATTGCTGTTTTTTGCCTGTTTCAGGGTTTTGCAGAAAAAGAATATCAAACGGAGTCCAAACGAAATGAAACCTTCGCGAGAGATATTTTTGGAGAAAATCACGCACATGAAGCTTGAGAACCATGTCAGGGGATCAAGAGGTGGCCCACGAGGGTGGGGGCGCGCCCCTGCCTCATGGCCCCCTCGAGCGTCCCCCGGTGTCCTCCTTCTTCCTATATAAGCCTACGTACCCCAAAACCTCCGTGAACAGAGAGAAAACCCTAATTCCACCGCTGTAACATTTTGTTCTCGTGAGATCCCATCTTGGACCATGTTCCGGAGCTCCACCGGAGGGGGATCCAGCACGGAGTTCTTCATCATCATCATCATCGCCCTAACCATGAGTTGTGAGTAGTTTACCACAGACCTTCGGGGTCCATAGCTAGTATCTAGATGGCTTCTTCTCTCTCTCTCTGGATCTCAATACAAAGTTATCCTCGGTCTTCGAGGAGATCTATTCGATGTAATCTCTTTTTGCGGTGTGTTTGTCGAGATCCGATGAATTGTGAGTTTATGATCAAGGTTATCTATGAAAGATATTTGGTTCTTCTCTGAACTTTTAATGTGTGCTCATAATATCCTTGCAAGTCTCTTCGAATTATTGGTTTGGTTTGGCCCACTAGATCTATAGTTCTTGCAATGGGAGAAGTGCTTGGCTTTAGGTTCAATCTTGCGGTGTCCTTTCCCAATGATAGTAGGGGCAGCAAGGCACGTATTGTATTGTTGCCATCGAGGATAAAAATATGGGGTTTATATCATATTGCTTGAGTTTATCCCTCTACATCATGTCATCTTGCTTAAGGCTTTACTCTATTCTTATGAACTCAATAGACTAGATGCATGCTGGATAGCGGTCGATGTGTGGAGTAATAGTAGTAGATGCAGAATCGTTTCGGTCTACTTGTCTCGGACGTGATGCCTATATACAATGATCATGCTTAGATAGTCTCATAATTATTCGCTTTTCTATCAATTGCTCGACAGTAATTTGTTTACCCGCCGTAGAATGTCGCTATCATGAGAGAAGCCACTAGAGAACACTATGGCCCCCGAGTCTATTCTCAACATATCAATCTACATCCACTTTACTTTTATTGCTTTTATTTGTTGTTCTTATAAACTAAAAATACCAAAAATATAAACTATCATCTCTATCAGATCTCACTTTTGTAAGTGATGGTAAAGGGATTGACAACCCCTTATCGCATTGGCTGCGAAGTTCTTATTTGTTTGTGCAGGTGCGAGGGAGCGTGGTCTCCTCCTGGATTGATACCTTGGTTCTCAAAAACTGAGGGAAATACTTACGCTACTGTGCTGCATCTCCCTTTCCTCTTTGAGGGAATACATCGCAAGCTCAAGAAGTAGCAAGAAGAATTTCTGGCACCGTTGCCGGGGAGGCTTACGCAAAAGTCATATACCAAGTACCTATCACAAACCCTTATCCTTCGCAGTACATTTATTTGCCTCTCATTTTCCTCTCCCCCACTTCACCCTTGCCGTTTTATTTGCCCTTCTTCCGCCGTGTGTTTATCGTTCGCTTGCTTCTTGTTTGCTTGTGTGTGTTGGATTGCTTGCTTGTCACTATGGCTCAGAACAATACCAAATTGTGTGACTTCTCCAATACCAACAACAATGATTTTATTAGCACTCCGATTGCTCCTATTACCGATTATGAATCTTGTGAGATCAATGTTGCTTTGTTGAATCTTGTCATGAAAGATCAATTCTTCGACCTTCCTAGTGAAGATGTCGCTACCCATATAAACAACTTTGTTGATTTGTGTGATATGCAAAAGAAAAGGGATACGGATAATGATATCGTTAAATTGAAATTATTTCTGTTTTCACTTGGAGATCGTGCTAAAACTTGGTTTTCCTCTTTGCCTAGAAATAGTATTGATTCGTGGAATAAGTGCAAAGATGCTTTTATCTCTAAGTATTTCCCTCCTACTAAGATCATCTCCCTTAGAAACGATATTATGAATTTTAAGCAACTAGATCATGAGCATGTTGCACAAGCTTGGGAGAGAATGAAATTGATGATATGTAATTGCCCTACACATGGTTTGAATCTATGGATGATTATTCAGAACTTTTATGCTGGCTTGAATTTTGCTTCTAGAAATCTTTTAGATTCGGCCGCCGGAGGCACTTTCATGGAAACTACCTTAGGAGAAGCTACCAAACTTCTAGATAATATTATGGTTAATTATTCTCAATGGCACACCAAAAGATCTACTAGTAAAAAAGTACATTCTATTGAAGAAACTAGTGTTTTGAGTGGAAAGATAGATGAACTTATGAAATTGTTTGCTGCTAAGAGTACTTCTTCTGATCCTAATGATATGCCTTTGTCCACTTTGATTGAGAATAACAATGAATCTTTGGACGTGAATTTTGTTGGTAGGAATAATTTTGGTAACAATGCTTATAGAGGTAACTTTAATCCTAGGCCTTTTCCTAGTAATTCCTCTAATAGTTATGGTAATTCCTACAACAACTCTTATGGAAAGATGCCTTTTGAATTTGAAACTAGTGTTAAGGAGTTTATGATCTCACAAAAGAATTTCAATGCTTTGCTTGAAGAGAAATTGCTTAAGGTTGATGAATTGGCTAGAAGCGTGGATAGAATTACTCTTGATGTTGATTCTTTGAAACTTAGATCTATCCCACCTAAGCATGATATCAATGAGTCTCTCAAAGCCATGATAATTTCCATTGATGAATGCAAAGAAAGAACCGCTAGAATGCGTGCTAAAAGAGAGGATTATATTAAATCGTGTTCTTCTAGTTATCATGAAAATAAAGATGAAGATCTGAAAGTTATTGATGTGTCTCCTATTAGATCCTTGTTTTCTAGTATAAATCTTGATGAATATAGGATTGGAGATGATTCTCCTTTAAAGTGTCCCAATGATTCGGAGTTTTTAGAACCCACTATTTTGGATTTCAAGGGATTCAATTATGATAATTTATCTTTGATTGATTGTATTTCCTTGTTTCAATCTGTGCTAAATTCTCCGCATGCTTATAGTCAAAATAAAGCTTTCACCAAACACATAGTTGATGCTTTGATGCAATCTTATGAAGAAAAACTTGAGTTGGAAGTTTCTATCCCTAGAAAGCTTTATGATGAGTGGGAACCTACTACCAAAAAAATAAAAGATCATGAATGCTATTCTTTGTGTGATTTGGGTGCAAGTGTCTCCACTATCCCAAAAACTTTGTGTGATTTGCTAGGGTTCCATGAGCTTGATGATTGTTCTTTAAATTTGCATCTTGCAGATTCCACTATTAAGAAATCTATGGGAAGAATTAAGGATGTTCTTATTGTTGCCAATAGGAATTATGTGCCCATAGATTTCATTGTTCTTGATATAGATTGCAATCCTTCATGTCCTATTATTCTTGGTAGACCTTTCCTTACAACGATTGGTGCAATTATTGATATGAAGGAAGGAAATATTAGATTCCAATTTCCGTTAAGGAAAGGCATGGAACACTTTCCTAGAAATAAAATCAAATTACCATATGAATCTATCATGAGATCCACTTATGGATTGCCTTCCAAAGATGGCAATACCTAGATCTATCTTGTATCGTGCCTATCTAGGGGCGTAAAATGATAGCGCTTGTTGGGAGGCAACCCAATTTTATGTTTTTTGTTTTTTCTTCTGTTAGGGAATAAATATTGCATCTAGCCTCTGATTAGATGTGGTTTCATGTTTTGTTTAGTGTTTGTGCCAAGTAGAACCTTTGGGAAGACTTGTGTGAAGTTTATGTGATCTTGCTGTGAAAAACAGAATCGTTAGCACTCGCTAAAGTGGTCTTCGGATTTTACTGGTGCGTGATTTTTATTTGATTATTGTTGCAGATGATTGGCAGACAAATTCCGCAAATTTACCAATTTAGTTTGAATTTTTTGGAGTTCCAGAAGTAGGCGAAACCTGCAGATTACTACAGACTATTCTGTTTTTCGTGTGTTGTTTGCTTATTTCAATGCTTCTATGAGTAGTATTGGAAGATATGAACCATAGAGAAGTCGGAATACAGTAGGTTTAACACCAATATAAACAAAGAATTAATTCATTGTTGCACCTTTGAGTAGTGGTTTGCTTTCTTATACTAACGGAGCTCACGAGAATTTTTGTCTAAGTTTTGTGTTGTGAAGTTTTCAAGCTTTTTATGTATTGCTTTGATGGACTATGGAACAAGGGGTAGCAAAGGCCTAAGCTTGGGGATGCCCATGGCACCCCAAGTAAATTCAAGATAATCAAAAGCCTAAGCTTGGGTATGCCCCGGGAAGGCATCCCCTCTTTCGTCTTCATCCATCGGTAACTATACTTGGAGCTATATTTTTATTCGCAACATGATATGTGTTTTGCTTGGAGCGTCTTGTATAATTTGAGTCTTTGTTTGTTAGTTTTCCACAATCATCCTTGCTGGACACACCTATTTGAGAGAGTTAAATATGGCCTAGAAATTGTTAGAACACTCTATGTGCTTCACTTATATCTTTTGAGTTGAATAGTTTTTGCTCTAGCGCTTCACTTATATCTTTTAGAGCACGGTGGTGGTAATATTTTGTAGAAATTGGTGAACTCTCATGCTTCACTTATATCTATTTGAGAGTCTATTAAAACAGCATGGTAATGTGTTTAGGCTAAATAAACTAGTCTTCACATGATAGACATCCAATGTCAATGTAGTAAAAAAAATCACACTAAGTGCATTGAATAGAATGAGATGTTGGATGCTTGATAATTGTTTTGAGATATGAGGGTATTGATATTAGAGTCATGCTAGTGGAGTTATTATGAAATTGAGAAATACTTGTGTTAAGGTTAGTGATTCCCATATCATGCACGTATGGTGAACCGCTATGTGACGAAGTTAGAGCATGATGTATTTGTAGAGTGCCAACCTTTGTGTGGAGGTCGGGGGCGCGCGATGGTTAAATCCTACCAACCTCCCCCCTAGGAGCATGCGTTGATTGCTTTGTTTTGATGACTCGTAGATTTTTGCAATAAGTATATGAGTTCTTATGACTAATGTTGAGTCCATGGATTATACGCACTCTCACCCTTCCACCATTGCTAGCCTCTCTTGTACCGTGCAACTTTCACCGGTGCCATAAACCCACTATGTATCCTTCCTCAAAACAGCCACCGTATTATTCCTCAAAACAACCACCATACCTACCTATCATGGCATTTTCATAGCCATTCCGAGATATATTGCCATGCAACTTTCCACCGTTCCGTTCATATGACACGCATCTTATTGTCATATTGCCATGCATGATCATGTAGTTGACATCGTATTTGTGGCAAATCCACCATGCATAATTTTCATATATGTCACTCTTGATTCATTGCACATCCCGGTACACCACTGGAGGCATTCATGTAGAGTCATACTTGTTGTAGTATCGAGTTGTAATTTCGAGTTGTAATAAAAGTGTGATGATCATCATTATTAGAGCATTGTCCCATGTGAGGAAAGGCCAATAAAAAAAGAGATGGCCCAAAAAAAATAGAGAGGGGCTAATAAAAAAAGAGAGAAAGCCCCTCCACACAAAAAAAATGAGAGAAAAGAGAGAAGGGACAATTGCTACTATCTTTTTCCACACTTGTGCTTCAAAGTAGCACCATGTTCTTCATTGTAGAGAGTCTCATGTTTAGTCACTTTCATATACTAGTGGGGATTTTCATTATAGAACTTGGCTTGTATATTCCAATGATGGGCTTCCTCAAATGCCCTAGGTCTTCGTGAGCAAGCAAGTTGGATGCACACCCACTAGTTTCTTTTGTTGAGCTTTCATACATACTTAGCTCTAGTGCATTCGTTGCATGGCAATCCCTACACACTCACATTGATATCTATTGATGGGCATCTCCATAGCCCGTTGATATGCCTAGTCGATGTGAGATTATCTCCCTTCCTTTTTGTCTTCTTCACAACCACCTCTATTCCACCCATAGTGTTATATCCATGGCTCACGCTCATGTATTGCGTGAAAGTTGAAAGTTTGAAAAGATAGAGTATGAAAACAAGTGCTTGGCTGAAATCGGGGTTGTGCATGATATGAATATTTTGTGTGATGGAGAGGGAGCATAGCCAGACTATATGATTTTGTAGGGATAACTTTCTTTAGCCATAGTATTTTGAGAAGACATGATTGCTTTGTTAGTATGCTTGAAGTATTATTATTTCTTATGCCAATATAGACATTTATCTTGAGTCTTTCAGATCTGAACATTCATGCCACAATTAAGAGAATTACATTGAAAAACTATATTGGTTAGCATTCCACATCAAAAATTCTTTCTTTATCATTTACCTACTCGCGGACGAGCAGGAATTAAGCTTGGGGATGCTTGATACGTCTCCAACGTATCTATAATTTTTTTGTTCCATGCTATTATTTATGAAGTCTTGGATGTTTAATGGGATTTATCATTCAATTTTATATAATTTTTGGGACTAACCTACTAACCCAAAGGCCCAGTCCAGATTGCTATTTTTTGCCTGTTTCAGGGTTTTGCAGAAAAAGAATATCAAACGGAGTCCAAACGGAATGAAACCTTCGCGAGAGATATTTTTGGAGAAAATCACGCACACGGAGCTTGAGAACCACGTCAGGGGATCAAGAGGTGGCCCACGAGGGTGGGGGCGCGCCCCTGCCTCGTGGCCCCCTCGAGCGTCCCCCGATGTCCTCCTTCGTCCTATATAAGTCTACGTACCCCAAAACCTCCGTGAACAGAGAGAACACCCTAATTCCACCGCCGTAACCTTCTGTCCCCGTGAGATCCCATCTTGGAGCCTGTTCCGGAGCTCCACCGGAGGGGGATCCATCACGGAGTTCTTCATCATCATCATCATCGCCCTCACCATGAGTTGTAAGTAGTTTACCACAGACCTTCTGGTCCAAAGCTAGTATCTAGATGGCTTCTTCTCTCTCTCTCTCTCTCTCTCTCTCTCTCTCTGGATCTTAATACAAAGTTCTCCTCGGTCTTCGAGGAGATCTATTCGATGTAATCTCTTTTTGCGGTGTGTTTGTCGAGATCTGATGAATTGTGAGTTTATGATCAAGGATATCTATGAAAGATATTTGGTTCTTCTCTGAAATTTTTATGTGTGCTCATAATATCCTTGCAAGTCTCTTCAAATTATTGGTTTGGTTTGGCCCACTAGATCTATAGTTCTTGTAATGGGAGAAGTGCTTGGCTTTGGGTTCAATCTTGCGGTGTCCTTTCCCAGTGATAGTAGGGGCAGCAAGGCACGTATTGTATTGTTGCCATCGAGGATAAAAAGATGGGGTTTATATCATATTGCTTGAGTTTATCCCTCTACATCATGTCATCTTGCTTAAGGCGTTACTCTGTTCTTATGAACTCAATACACTAGATGCATGCTGGATAGCGGTCGATGTGTGGAGTAATAGTAGTAGATGCACAATCGTTTCGGTCTACTTGTCTCGGACGTGATGCCTATATACAGTGATCATGCCTAGATAGTCTCATAATTATTCGCTTTTCTATCAATTGCTCGACGGTAATTTGTTTACCCGCCGTAGAATGTCGCTATCATGAGAGAAGCCACTAGAGAACACTATGGCCCCCGGGTCTACTCTCAACATATCAATCTACATCTACTTTACTTTTATTGCTTTTATTTGCTGTTCTTATAAACTAAAAATACCAAAAATATAAACTATCATCTCTATCAGATCTCACTTTCGTAAGTGACCGTAAAGGGATTGACAACCCCTTATCGCGTTGGCTGCGAAGTTCTTATTTGTTTGTGCAGGTGCGAGGGACTCGCGCGTGGTCTCCTACTGGATTGATACCTTGGTTCTCAAAAACTAAGGGAAATACTTACGCTACTGTGGTGCATCTCCTTTTCCTATTCGAGGGAATACAACGCAAGCTCGAGAAGTAGCAACCTGTCAAGCTGAGAAGAACCAGTCTCGAAAGAACCTTATCAAGACGAAAGGACACAAGAATTGAGGAAAAGGTTATGCCACTACCGGAAGAGCCCAGAGAAGGAAATACCTTGAAGATCTGAGAAGACCGACACTGTCAACCCAAATAATGGAGTACCTGAATTTGGTGGAACCGTATCCATGATTCTAAGTGTGGTAGCACACCAGACCTTACCAATCAATGGATTTGTTAGGAGACCCCCAAACCCCAACCTATTTCTTGCTAGCCTCTCAGAATCTTGAGGACGAGATTCATTTTAAGTGTGGTAGGTTTGTAACATCCCAAAAATCTAAATTTTGGAATGTTATAATAAATAGATAGATTTGATTGCTTGTGTGAGGTGCTGTGTGAAATTGAGTGAAATTTGAAACTTTTTGAAAGTTAAATGAGAGGGACTGAAATGAGTTTCCCAAACTTTCACTTTGCATTTGTGACCTCCGGGAATTCAAATTCTTTTCAACACAAAACCCGGGAGTGAAGATAATATGACTTCTTCCATTTATTAAATGAAAAAGGGTTTCGAATGGATTTTTTAATTTCATCTCGAGATATTTCAAATTCAGAAACTTTATGCGACTCAATGATTTTCCCGAGAGAAGATAAAATGACTTCTTCAAATTATAAGAAATACGAGTTGGAAGTTCGTTTGAAATATTTTGAAAATCATTTTCAAAATTTGAGTTATTTGGGTTTTATTCAAATTATTTTTCTTCAAAAATAAATTATATGGAAAATAGGGTAACATGATTCCCTACAGTAGAAAATTGGAGAGAAATAAATTTGAAATCATTTTGGTATTTTTAAAATGATTTTTATTGGAGTTTATTGCAACAGTAACACTAATTGATTTATTAGAATATGTGAGAATTTTATTTTACTGTAGAAAAATGTTCATGTTGTAGGGTTTCTTTTTCTGAAAATTTTGATATATAATATGCCTATATTATATATTGTTTTTCTTTTTCTTTTTCTTTTTATCCTGTGTTTGAATTTAAAAAAAATCCCGACCGAACCAAGCCGGCCCAGGCAACCGGGCCAGGCTAGCCAGCCCGGTGCAGCACCGCCCCCATCCCCGAGCTCGGACTCCCGCTCGAGTACGGCAGCCGCCGCCGCCATGGTCGCCGTGTTCCCCGTGGATACCTCGCCGCCCGACCCCTCCTCCACGCAAGTCGCCCCCCTCCCCCTATAAGTACGTCGCCGCCCTGCCCTCTCTCTCCTCCCGAGCGCCGGTCGCCGCCGCTGCTCAACCGCCGCCGCCGCGATCTACCACCGCCGCCTCGCCGCTGCTCTGTGTCGCCGCCGCCGCGCCTTGCTGCCGCTGCTGCCTCGCGCCCGCGCAGCCACGCTCGCCTCGCTCGTCGCCCTCGCTCCGCGACGCCGCCGCACTGCCCGCCTCGCCGATCGGAGTTCACCGCCGGTCGACGCCTCGCCGGAGCCCCAATCCATCGCAACCCGCGTCGGACCCGATCCACCGCCGGTTTTTTGGCGAAAACCATCGAAACGGTAAGAACCGCCGAACCGCCCTGGTTTTTCCCTTAGATCTGTTTTATTTTAAAAACCTAGCTTAGTTTTTTTTCCTATTAGATCTATCTAGTGAACGTTCACTAGTTAGGGTTAGAAAACGAATGTTTGTTCGTTAAGTTTTTCTTTTTCTGTTTAGTTTTCGGCCAGGGACTTCGATGTAAATACTTTATTTTACAGTTTAGTCCCTACACTTCAAACGGCCATAACTTTTTGCTCGTTGGTCCAAATCCAACGAAACCAACGCCCATGTCTTCGTTACGATCCCCTATTTCCAGTAAAACAACTTAAACATGATTTTTGAAATTTTAAAATTTGAATTCAACTAGTTTTGATTTGAACTTCGTTTGATCATAACTTGAGTTTTATAACTACGTTTTAGTTGTTTCTTTTTGCAAATCGAAGCTCTTGACCTAAACTTTCTGATAAGGCGAAATTCACATAATTTTGGTACTGTCAGAAATTGTTTTCTGTTTCAAGAGGCATTCGTTTGTTTTCGAATTTTTTTGAAGTGTTTCTCTATTCTTCCGATCTTCTGAGTGATTGCTTATGTGTGATTACTATTGTTTGCTTACGATAGATTGATCGAAGTGTGACGAGTAGATCTATCACAAGTTCTGAGTGCGAATCTTCTACATCGCCAGTACAAGGCAGGTTCACACTTTGATCATACATTCCAATACCCAGTTTTCATTGCATTAGTTATATCCTCAAACACTTGCATGAGTAGGATCTCTTAACTTGTGGGACTAGGAAGTAGATTGAGGTAGAACCTATTACCTGCATTATTTTCAAACCCTTGGGAGTTACTTCTACGTTGTGCTTAGGTTGCCATGCTATGCTCGTAGACGTGGATTGGGTTTGAGAATATCCATGACAGATGTGAGTTGTTAACTAATGGTTCAACTTAAGGTGGCTACTTGAATACACATCTAGGTGGATTGGTTGCAGGGCACCTGGAGAATCCAGTGTTGTCCTAGGAAATTCCGGGGTACCGTGTGATTTTTCCTATGGAATGCCACCCAGACTCAAAGGGATCATAAAACTATTCATGCTAGAAACTTCTGTGTGCAGCCACAATGCCATTATGGGCTCTGGCATAGTATGAGTAAGTTGTGTGAGCTCTTTCAGTGGTGGACTAGCAGATGTAGGGGAAAGTAGGTGTACCGGTCCACCCGGGGTAAAGAGTGAATGCTTCTGAAAGACTGTGTCTCGGTCATCCGTTTCTCAAACACCATGCAGTGCGAGAAATCCAACGGAGGAGATCGAGTCTTGTGGGGAAAAGTGCGCAAACCTATGCAGAGTGTACAAACTAATCATGATTAGCCGTGTCCCCGGTTATGAACAATCTTGAGTATCTGGTACTTGAATTATTGGTTGATCTCATCACTCTAAAACTTAATTTGTTGGGTTAATGATGACTACTTTAATTGGGATTGAGTTGGAGGTACCTTCTCAATGATGTTTCAACCACCATGATAGTTAAAATAAAAGTTATTCCTTTGTGGTAGGGAAAAATCAGCTTTATGCAAAAACAACCTTACAACCTCCACCAGCCAAATATGCATGTAGTTGTAGGCATTGTTCATCATTATCATTACAGTGTGAAATTGCCAGTACATTCAATGTACTGACCTACATGGCTGCAACATCTCATGTTGCAGGAATTATTCGACGAGTAAGTGTTACGTTAGGGTTGCACTGTCTACACTCAACTTTGCCGTTGGTGTTGATGGGAATCCACAACCTTTGTTGCTTCCGCTATGTTTGATTGAGGTAATAGTACTTACGTTACTTTATACATGTGATTTACCTCTGTTATAAATCCTCGAGTACTGTGTGTGTCAGCATACTGATCCAGGGATGACACTTAAGCGCAGAGACTTGATCTATTCGGGTCGGGTTGCTACAATAATAGATGGATTGATGTATGTGTGCATGTGTCACCTAGCGAGCCACCTTGGCGTATTACATTTGTGTATGGTGAATCTAGATAGACGCATTATGTGGGACGCGGTCCGCCGGCTGCACAGGACAAGCAACTTGCCCTGGCTTCTTGTTGGAGATTTCAACGAGGTGATGTGGGATTATGAACATATGTCAGAAACACCGCGAGCTCCAGGACAAATGCTTATATTTAGAGATGATGTAGAAACTTGTGGACTTATTGATCTGGGTTTTGCAGGCTACCCCTTCACATATGATAACCGAAGGGGAGGATGGGCCAATGTCCAATTGCGGTTGGATCGAGCTGTGGCTACAAACTCATGGCGTGACTTGCATGCAGATGCTTCAGTGATGCACCTAGTCTCTCTGTGTTCGGACCACTGCCCGGTCTTGGTACGGTGTACCCCTGAAACGGCTCTGAGGCCAGCTCGCTGCCGCCGGTATGAACTCATGTGGGAGCGTGAGCCGGCTCTTAAAGAGATGGTGGCTGAGGCATGGCGTGAGGCAGGAAGTAAAAGAAACTTGCGCGATGTTCACCTGGCACTCGATAAGGTGACGGGTAAGCTACATAATTGGAGTTATAAAAAGTTTGGGAACGTCACTAGAGAACTTGAAAAATCTCGTTCACGCCTTGAAGAGCTCATGCACATGAATGCAGATCGAGCTGAGCTGAGAAAGGAAATGGACGTCATGAATGAGTTACTGTATCGCGAAGAGATGATGTGGCTCAAGAGATCACATATAGCCTGGTTGAAAGAGGGGGGTAGGAATAAGAAAAAAAATCATCGTAAAGCAGTGTGGCGTGCTAGGAAAAACAGAATTAAGGGGCTCACTGATGATCATGGGACGTGGCAGCAGGATCAAAATGTTATGATGAAAATGGCACAAGAATATTTTGAGAACATGTTCACGGCTGACCCTAATATTGATCAGAAGGAAGTCATACAGTTATTTCAGGCCAAGGTTACTGCGGATATGAACGCTAGCTTGTGCGCTCCCTTTTCTGACAGGGAAATCAGCGACGCTCTATTTCAAATAGGGGCCCTAAAAGCACCGGGCCCCGATGGTTTTCCAGCTAGATTTTTGTAATGCCCAGGATGGAGTTATACCTCCTACGTGTCGAGGCACGACTTAAAGGCATAATTCCATCCTAGAATGATCTCAAGTCTGGTAATCTTTGCACAACTCATGTAAAAGAGGGGATAGTAAACAAAAATAGTTGGCTTACAATCGCCACGTCACAGAATCACAGTACAAGTCTCAAACATCATACATTAAGAACACTACAACCCTCTAAGGGCAAAAGCCAAATGTCAAAATACCAAACTCAGATAAATAAACCACAGGCGGATCGAATCCTAGTAAGAGACTCCACTACTGATCGTCCGGGTAGCGCACGTAGTACCGACTACGCTCCTCGTCGTACTCCCAATCCAGCTCGGTGCCATCACCTGGATAGCTCACAGCTGGACCTGCATCTGGTGTGTGAAGTAACTGTGAGCCACAGAGGACTCAGCAATCCCGTTCCCGGGTAACAGAACTATTTAAGCCTTTAGGTGAGGGAAGGCTGAAGAAAAGAACAAGTCTGCAGCAGCAACTAGCATCTAGCTTACGTAAGTGAGAGCGAGAAGAGAAGGCATCGGCGAGAAGTGATCACGAAGTGATCCTAGCTACAAGCTCCACAATCATAACCCCTTCGTGTTCAACTCCCGAATCCCTATTCGGAAATTGACAGTCACGGAACTCACGCTGGTAGTGTATTAGTATCATTGTGTCAAGTTATCTACAACCGGAATTAACAAGCTCCCATCTGCCACATAACCGCGGGCACGACTTTCGAAAGTTCAAACCCTGCAGGGGTGTTCCAACTTGACCCATTACAAGCCCACGATCCGCGGAGTCGCAACTCCAAAGTGGGAAGACCCGAGTATCCTCGGAATCCCGTGCTCAAGATATACCGAGCTAAGGTAAGGCTAATCCAGCAAATCCTCCCGGCGTGTCGACACCCTGATAGTAGCCGCGCGTATCTAGGTCTCAGGACACGTCCGGATGAGCGCTACGTACAGATACCGAAGACCCCAGCGAACTGGGTAGTATCTGCAAGTGACTCTGGTTTGGACCAACACTCAAGTCGAGCACTGGCCCAGGGGGTTGAATTAATTAAGCCTCGGGTTAATTACTCCCTCGGAAAGTTTTTAGTTGTTTAGGCAAATAGTACCAAGGTTGGGACTTGCTGGAAAAGACTTAGCAATTAGCGGTTTATCGAGGGGGTCCCATACACCCCAACCGTGTTAGGAACGCATAATCAAGGAACATAATACCGGCTTATACGGATCCTAACGGCATGAGTGGAACAAATCACCAAGCAAAAAGGCTTAGCCTTCCACCCTTGCCAATATATAGATGATTTCAATTAAAGCATTTATATAGTGTGATATAACCCAACCAAACTTCAACATGAAGCAAGCATCTTCGATCTTCACCTGCAACTAGCAACGCTATAAGAAGGGCTGAGCGAAGCGTACTTAGCCAAACAACGGTTTGCATAGGTAGGGTGGTTACACATGGCAATTGGTTACAAGTAGGAGGCTGACAAGAAGAACATGGCATCAAGGCAAAACTATAGATCGAGACTACTAGCAATAGGCAAAGATAGTAATGTTATCGGGGTTCGGTCATCTTGCCTGAAGAGAAGTCGTTCGGATCGTAAGAAGGGTCCTCGTGCTCAACCTCGTTGGAAACCTCGTGCTCAACTTCGTACCCGGTCTCAGCTTCCGGCTCTAAACAAAACAAACACACCAAGCACCAATCAACAAGATGCAATGCGCACTCGAAAAACATGAATGCATGATGGATGCACTAAGGATGCACACGGAGCACGGAAAACATCACTCAAGCAAAACACCTCAAAACAAGATAACAATCTGATATTATTAATCTACACAGAAAATCACCCAAGTTTGATATAAGATTCGCTGAAATCGGAGTTACGGGCTAAAAGTTATGCCCGAAACAAGATTTGAGCGAAAGCTGAAAATTACAGCAACATAGCATCTTTGGAGCTCAAAATAATTGAGCTACAGCACCCAAAAAGCATGGAAAAGGACTTGAACACAAACTAGACATATAGCACAGCAACTAGGTCCAAAGTGCACCCCCAACGGAGCCACGGATCAATAGCAATGATCTTGGACATATTGAACTTTGCAATAAAATTCTGGCAGCAGAATTTTATTGAAACTTTAGAGCAAAAGATAAACATGCTACGGCCACTCAAATGGACATGTGAGGACATGAATGGAAAGACAACAATATATACTACAATGAACAATCAAAATCCACCCCAAAACTAACATGCTTTGTCCTAGAGCAACACACGAACATGGCATCGGAACGTTACAGATTTCAGACTTAGTGAAATTTCACTAAGTCCTAAAACAGCAATATCATCATAGCATGTAAAAGAGCATGTTTAAGTCACCTCGAAACTAAACATGGCAAACGGTAAGCACCTCATCAAAGTGCACATGAAGGTGATCCCGAAACACACAAGCATGCATCATAGAGGTGAACACAACGATTGCAACGAGCTCAACAAGATGGCATTTCATAACAAGTGAAAACACCTTATATGAGCATGGCACTTTGCAACGATGATAACAAGGTAATAATAATTCTACCATGCAACCTATCACAAGCAACACGTAGTTCGTGGCAAGACGAACACGTGGACATGTCATTTGCATCGTTTGGACAAACGAGCTAAAAGATATCACATGTCAAAGGTGGCACAAAAATAACACATAGCAGCAGTTTATATCATGATGCACTCTTGCAACAGCAAAACAAGTGTCTAGATGAACTCCAACATGCATGACAACAACAGGTAAAACGTAGAGGACATCTCCACGAACGTCTGGACATGCTACACGCGCAAAACGGAGCAACAGACACAAAGTTACAGCAGGTCAAAGTTAGCATAACAGATTAGAGATCAGGGACTTAGGTGAAAAAAACAACCTCTCAGATCCAGATCTGAGGAACAGTAACGGGCCGGCGCGGCGGAATCTGGCCCACTGGCGGCGGCGGCTCGGGATCCGGCGGCCCGCGGAGACTGGCTTGCGGAGGCCCGGAGGGAGGCCCGCGGGGCGGCGGCGATGCGGTGGCCCGCAGAGGGCGCGGCCCAGTCGCGCGCCGGGCGCCTGGCGGGACGACGGGGAAGGCGAGCGGCGGCTCGCGGATGGGCCCGCTCTGGGGCGGAGGCCCACGGCGGCGCGGAGGGCGAAGCCGGCCCGGTCGGCGCGGCTGTTGGCGAGGAAGAATCAGCGCGGGGGAAGGAGCCCAGGGGCGTTCGGCGAAGGGGGCTGGGCCGACGGGGAACTGGTCCCCCCTGGCCAGGCCGAGCGGTCGATGCCTGGCGCCAAGTGGAGACGGCCCGGTCGGTCGATCGATCAGCGCGGTCGACGCGCGTTGACTCGCGCCAGTCAGATCGAGGCGAGCGGATCGAACAGCTCGGCGGCGCTGTCTGCGAGGGGATCGAGGATCTGGTCGGCTGGCTGGATCTCCACGTGGAGGATTTTTGGGGATCTGGGGAAAAAGGGAAAAAAAAGGAAGGGGATCTAGAGGAGGAAGAAGAAGGGGATAGAGATGCCAAAAAATAGACTAGGGGTCTATAAGTAGCAGTTTTTAGGGTTAGGAGGGAGATTAGGGGCGCTAGGAGCCCTCCGATCGCGATCCGACGGATCCGATCGCGGGGGTTGATTTAAAAGGCCTAGACGGAGATAAAAGACTGCAGTAGGGGTGTTTCCGGGACACGAAGCGAAGGCACTTCGGGCCCACACGAACAACGGATGGAAAAGTCAACGGAGTCCAAACGAGACGAGATTTGAGAGGCGGGTTGCACACAACAAAACAACAACACACAAAACAACCTCGCGGCACACCGGTAACGAAAAACGCCCGAACAACAAAGAAGGCCTACGGGACGTCACGGACACGCGAGGGAGCTCCGGAACGCGAAACGGACAACGGGAAGAAACACACGGAACCGGATGCAACCCACAACACAAATGCAATGCGATGCACATGTCTACATGATATGAATGAATGCCACACACTCACACAACAAAACGACGAAAGCCCGAAAGACAAAGAACCCGAAATGGAAATAGATGAAGCCGGAGATTTATTATATACCCAAAAGGGAAAGTATTACATCCGGGGCATTACAAACTCTCCTCTACTACAAAAAGATCTCGTCCCGAGATCTAGGACTGGAAAAAGGAAGGGTACTCGGAACGAAGATGATCTTCTCGTTCCCAGGTAGCTTCTCGGTCTGTGTGATGTGACCACTTGACTTTCAGAAACTTGATGGACTTGTTGCGAGTCTTGCGTTCGGTTTCTTCGAGAATTGCAACTGGATGCTCTCGGTAGGAAAGGTCTTGTTGAAGATCAATCTCCTCAAACGGAATCATGCGCTCAGGTGCCTTGAAGCATTTGCGAAGCTGAGACACATGGAAGACATCATGAACATTTGCAAAGTTGGAAGGGAGCTCGAGCTGATAAGCTAGATCGCCTCTTTTGCCAAGAATTTTGAAAGAACCGACGTATCTAGGAGCAAGTTTTCCTTTGATACCGAATCTTTGGGTTCCTTTCATCGGAGAAACTCGGAGATAGACATGATCACCGATGTCGAAAGCCAAATCACGATGCTTTCCGTCATAGTAGCTCTTCTGACGCGACTGAGCGGCCTTGAGATTCTCACGTATGACTTTGCACATTTCTTCGGCTTCTGAGATCAAGTCATTGCCAAGAAGTTGACGTTCGCCTGTTTCAGACCAGTTGAGAGGGGTACGGCACTTTCTGCCATAGAGAATTTCAAACGGTGCTTTTCCTGCACTTGCTTGAAAGCTGTTGTTGTAAGAGAACTCGGCAAATGGAAGGCAGTCTTCCCATTTCATGCCGAAGGAGATGACACAGGCTCTGAGCATATCTTCTAGGATCTGATTCACACGCTCGACTTGACCACTAGTCTGAGGGTGAAAGGCAGTGCTGAACCTGATCTTCGTGCCCATGGCGGACTGAAAGGAGTCCCAGAACCTTGATGTGAACAAGCTGCCACGGTCTGAGGATATCACTTGAGGAATGCCATGTAGGGACACAATTCTGGAAGTGTACAGCTCTGCAAGTTGAGCTGCATTGATTGATTCTTTGACTGGAAGAAAGTGAGCAACTTTGGTAAGCTTGTCAATCACCACAAAGATAGCATCATTGCCTCGCTTGGATTTAGGAAAGCCAGTGACGAAGTCCATTTCAATGTGGTCGAACTTCCACTCGGGGATAGGAAGAGGTTGGAGAAGACCGGCTGGACGTTGATGTTCTGCTTTCACTCTTCTGCATACATCACATTCGTTCACGAATTGGGCAATTTCCCTTTTCATGCGTGTCCACCAGTAAGATTGCTTGAGATCTTGATACATCTTGGAACTACCAGGATGAATGGAAAGGAGAGAGTCATGAGCTTCTTCCATTATGAGCTTCCTGAGATCACCTTTGGGAACAACGAGTCTGTCCTCGAAGAACAAGGTATCTCTCTCATCAACACGGAAGCACTTGTATTTTGGAGTGCCCTTTGCAATCCCATGTTTCACTTTCTTCACCATGGTATCACTGAGCTGGGCCTCACGGACTTGATCTTCCAAGGTAGGAGCAATTTGGAGATTTGCAAGAAAACCCTGCGGAACAACCTGGAGGTTGAGCTTCCTGAAAGCTTCACAAAGCTCAGGCTGATATGGCTTGATAAGAAGGCTGTTGCAATATGCCTTTCTGCTCAAAGCATATGCAATCACATTCGCCTTGCCTGGAGTGTATTCAATGCTGGGGTTGTACTCTTGGATCATCTCGACCCAACGAGTCTGGCGGAGGTTCAGATGCGGCTGTGTGAAGATGTACTTCAAACTCTTGTGATCAGTGAAGATGTCGACCTTTCTGCCCAACAACAGATGTCTCCACGTAATCAGAGCATGTACCACAGCTGCTAGCTCGAGATCATGTGTGGGATAGTTCTTCTCACTGGGCTTGAGCTGCCGAGAAGTATATGCCACAATTTTCTTATCTTGCATAAGCACACCACCAAGACCTTGAAGAGAAGCATCACAGAACACTTCATAGGGCTTGGTTTCATCCGGAGGAGTCAGAACTGGAGCAGAGAGAAGCTTCTCTTTGAGGGTTTTGAATGCCACTTCACACTCGGGAGACCAAAAGTATTTGACATTCTTCTGAAGCAGGTTGGAAAGAGGCTTGGCAATCTTGGAGAAGTTTTCAACAAACCTTCTGCAATAGCTGGCAAGACCCAGAAAACTGCGGAGCTGCTTGACGTTCTGAGGAGCTTCCCAGTTGACAATTGCTTCAACTTTCTCGGGATTAACCGCAATACCGTCAGCTGAGATGATGTGGCCCAGGTACAAAACCTTATCGAGCCAAAACTCGCACTTTGAGAACTTGGCATAGAATTTATGCTCTCGGAGTCGATCAAGAACCAGACGCGAGTGCTTTTCGTGATCTTCTTCATTCTTGGAAAACACCAGAATATCATCCAGATACACTAGCACGAACTCGCCAGTATAGGGGTTGAAGATGTAATGCATCATCCTTGAAAAGGTAGGAGGAGCATTGGCGAGACCGAAGGACATGACGGTATACTCATATGAACCGTAGCTCGTTCTGAAGGCCGTCTTGGGAATGTCTTCCTCGCGAATGCGAATTTGATGATAGCCCATTCGAAGGTCAAGCTTAGAGAACACTTTAGCTCCTTTGAGCTGCTCAAAGAGTTCGTTGATGTTGGGGAGCGGATACTTGTTCTTAATCGTCTTCTTGTTCAATGGCCGGTAGTCAACACAGAGACGCTCCGTGCCATCTTTCTTCTTGACAAATAAGACACCACAGCCCCACGGAGATGTACTCGGTCTGATGAGACCCATACTCTCCTGCTTATCAAGCTGCTTCTTCAATTCCTTCAATTCATCCGGAGAGAGCTTGTAAGGACGCCGGCAAGCAGGTTCAGTGCCCGGCTCGAGTTCAATGACAAACTCCACCTGACGGTGTGGAGGCATGCCTGGAAGATCTTCTGGAAAGACGTCTTGATATTCATTCACCACTGGAATTTGCTCTATGGCATTAATTTCACCCTTATCATTAAGAGAGAAAAGCCAAATAGTATTATCCCTGGAGGCGAAGATAATCACATCTTCATCAGAATGAGTCAACTTGACTTCCTTTTGAGCACAATCAATATGAGCATCGTGCTGAGAAAGCCAATCCATTCCGAGGATGAGGTCGATGTCAGAATGACCAAGAACCACCGGAGAAGCCAAAAATCGATAATCACCCATGCGAATAGAAATATCCGGAACAACTGTGTTGGAAGTCATTTGCAAACCCGGAGAAATAATCTTCAAAGGTCTAGGAATCCTCTCCGAAACCAATTCATGCTTAGCAACAAAAGGTCTTGAAATGAAGGACAAAGATGCACCCGAATCAAACAATACTTTAGCTGGAAAAGAGTTAACTGAGAGGTTACCCAAAATGACATCAGAAGAGTTCTCCGCTTCAGCTGCACTCATCAGATTGACCCTTGCAGACTTTGGATCATGCTTGACAATAGCTGAACTCATAGGTGGAGGAGGAGGAAGACGCTTCGGATTCGGACATCTGTTGGCATAGTGACCTTTCTGAGTGCATTTGTTGCAAGTCACTTCTGAGAGAGGACGGAACTGAGAGCCACTGGACTTAGAGCCTTGAGACTGAAACTGCTTCTTCGACTGGTTGCTTGGGTTGGGTGGGTGGGAGAAACCACGACCACTAGAGTTCTTGTTGTTGGAGTTGTTGTATGGAGCTCGAATCACTGGAGGAGGAGGAAGCCAGAATTTTTGTTGCTTCGAGACCATCTGAGATGATGAGGAAGAGTGAACAGCATCTCGAATTCTCTTCTTAGAAGCCTCCATCTTAAGCTGAGCTGCTTCTTGTTTCAAAGCCATGTTATAGAACTTATCAAATTCGTCTGGCTCGAACAAAGTGAGAGCAAGCTGAAGTTCATCTTTGAGACCTCCACGGAACTGATAGATTTTACTCTTTGCATCAGGAATGTCTTGCTTTGCATAGCGAGCGAGGTTTTGGAACTTGACATTATACTGATAGACTGTCATGGAGCCCTGCTTGAGGTTGCGGAATTGCTCACGCATACCCTCGATAACACTTGTAGGAATGTGATGCGAGCGGAAATCCTTGCAGAAATTCTCCCAAGAGATCACTTGACCCGGCCTTGAGTCTTTGTACTGCTGCCACCAGTCAGCTGCTTGATCTTTCAGTTGGAAGGCTGCAAACTTCACATAGTCATCTTCTTTCACGTTACTGCACTCAAAATGCTTCTTTATGTCGGTCAACCAATCCTCAGCATCAAGAGGGTCGACACAGTAACTGAAAGCTTTAGGATTGTTAGCCAGGAACTGGTTGAGAGTAGCATGGTGCTGCTGGAAGAAGTTGCCTTGGTTCATTGGAACACCCTGATTAGCTTGATTAGCTTGCATAGCTTGCATTTGCTGCATCATCTGCATCATCAACTGAGTATTCTGAGCAGTAGTCTGCATAATTGCTCTCCAAGCCTCAGGCGGAGGAGGAGGTGAAGGAGGACGTTCTGGAACCTCTTCACCCTCTGGGTTAGCATTGGGAACCCTTTTCGGAGCCATCCTGTAAGAGATGACCACGAATCAGCAATTGATGACAAAAGGAATAAGCTGAATCAATGGAATGAATTGCAACAAGTCTTCACAATAATCATTCGAACAATAAGAACGAATGAAATCATCCGAACAAGAGGAACGAATGAATTCCTCAGTTAAATGATAACATCAGTCTTCACGAGAAGCCACATAGGGACCAAAATGATAAAATAAGAAAACAACAAGGTACGGAAAGGAACAAACACAAGAGAGGAGTTTCGTTCTAACATCTTTGTGCTGAAAGCATATGAACGCGTTACGAAAAGGTTTTGCAATCCCCGGATCAGCATAGCCAAGGACCCTTTAAGATGCAACTCCTAATAGTAACCTCGGTCATATAACCCCTTCACTCAATGTCGAACCCCGAACTCACTAACCTGCATTCGTTGGAAGAATGCCTACGATCTACTGGATAAAACCCACCTATAGTTTTCCGAAAGATTCCAGTTATGCAATCAGGTGTTGGGGATACACGGGAAGCACCGCGCAATCAACTCTAACCTACATCCAGGTGTATCCATCCTTCAACACATAACCAGTCTTTCTCGGAAACTGTGTACCTCGGACCTTCGAAAAGCATCCACTATAACAAGCTATGGCAATACTCCCGAACTACCTCCCCAGTACTGGGTGATGTCGGGGTTATCTTGCCACTGGCCGTATAGGGGAGATTTTCGATGTCGGCCGTCTTAAGTATTTAGTACTGTCGCGATATGCTTGTTACAATGATACCCCGAAGCTCAACTCCTCGGTAACAGGAGGCATCGGGAACAATATCCTTGTCACAAGAACATCGAAACAATCCCAGAATACTCGCGGGATTCCTAAAAAAAATTTGTGCAAATTTTGAAGATAGGAGAGACAAGAGTAGGCGTCAGGAGTCCTCACCAGAGAGAAAGGGGATGAGAAGCAAAGAAATCCTACTCTCCGATATAATATAGGACTCAAAAAGTTTTCAGTGTGTGCCTAGACTCAACCGTCAACGGTTCGATCAAACAGTGGGGGCTCCTAGGTCGGAGAAGGCTCTGAATACCAACTTGTAATGCCCAGGATGGAGTTATACCTCCTACGTGTCGAGGCACGACTTAAAGGCATAATTCCATCCTAGAATGATCTCAAGTCTGGTAATCTTTGCACAACTCATGTAAAAGAGGGGATAGTAAACAAAAATAGTTGGCTTACAATCGCCACGTCACAGAATCACAGTACAAGTCTCAAACATCATACATTAAGAACACTACAACCCTCTAAGGGCAAAAGCCAAATGTCAAAGTACCAAACTCAGATAAATAAACCACAGGCGGATCGAATCCTAGTAAGAGACTCCACTACTGATCGTCCGGGTAGTGCACGTAGTACCGACTACGCTCCTCGTCGTACTCCCAATCCAGCTCGGTGCCATCACCTGGATAGCTCACAGCTGGACCTGCATCTGGTGTGTGAAGTAACTGTGAGCCACAGAGGACTCAGCAATCCCGTTCCCGGGTAACAGAACTATTTAAGCCTTTAGGTGAGGGAAGGCTGAAGAAAAGAACAAGTCTGCAGCAGCAACTAGCATCTAGCTTACGTAAGTGAGAGCGAGAAGAGAAGGCATCGGCGAGAAGTGATCACGAAGTGATCCTAGCTACAAGCTCCACAATCATAACCCCTCCGTGTTCAACTCCCGAATCCCTATTCGGAAATTGACAGTCACGGAACTCACGCTGGTAGTGTATTAGTATCATTGTGTCAAGTTATCTACAACCGGAATTAACAAGCTCCCATCTGCCACATAACCGCGGGCACGGCTTTCGAAAGTTCAAACCCTGCAGGGGTGTTCCAACTTGACCCATTACAAGCCCACGATCCGCGGAGTCGCAACTCCAAAGTGGGAAGATGTAACACCCCAAGAATTTAATCACATTTTTTATTAATTAAAATTTGGCTAGAAATAAAATTTTGAATTATATTAGGTTCTTTAATAATTTTTTAAGCCTTTTCTATACCTGTCCTTCAAAAATTTTCTCTTCATATAGTAAATTTTTGGAAATAATTTTGTGGGCTCTGGTTGTATCTTGAGTCATTTCATTATTTGTTTAATAACAGTAGAAATTATTTTCATAATAAAATTTGTCTCTAAATAACTATTTTAATAGCATTTTCAGTATTTTAAATGCTTCTGTTACACTACAACCATTATAAATCATTCTCTAAAAATTCCACCATAATTCTGAGAGGTCCTGTGATGCCTATATGTCACATTGGTGCAAAAACCCAACTTGGTGTTTTGCAAAATTTGAGTGAACCATCCTCTTCTTCATTTCTGTCCATTTTCTAGGTTTCTACTGCAACCCCAATTTTCCTTACTCTAAATTTTTTGATACTTGTCCATATCCTAGTCCTTCCTATTAAAACCTTAACCCCAGAAGATCAGCTCCATTAGCATCATTTAGACCCACCAAATACCTATCTATAGTTTCTGTCCAGAAACTAAATTCTTCAAAACTTGCACTATCAAGTTTTTCCTTTTGACAAAATAACTCCACCATCATCTATATCATGTAAAGAGACACTATACTGCCAAGTCCCACTTCTAACAAGCTTCCCTAGAGGGCTCTATCATTTTGTCAAACAGGTCATGTGCATGACCAAATCTTTGCCCCTTCCCTAACTACATTAGAGACTTCACCTTCTGGCCTAAACATCATGTCCATCACTCCTACAACATCCATTGTTACCCCTGCCAAAAAAATCAGCCCAATTGGAGCACCCTAGGATGCCCAGGCATTTTGTTGAGCACGCTGGGTGCGTGCAGAGAGCGTGGCCAGAGCGCGTGTATGGCCGCGTCAGTGCCACGAGCTACTGCCGCCGCTCTGCTACCTCCCCCTCTCATCCTGATTCTCCACTGGATCAGCTCGACCACCCCGAAGCTCGCCGACACCTCCGTTTGTCCCCTAGCACCGTCCACGCCGGCCAGCGCCGCCACCAACCGCCGCACGTCACTGTCACCGCCGCCTCTGGACGCGTGGCTCGCCTCCGAGCCAACCAGGGCGCCCTGTCATTACTGCGGGCCGCCACCGACCACACCAAACCCCGCCATCACTCCTCCTTGGCTCCTAACGCCGACCAGCCACTGACCTGCACCGACCAGAGCCGCCGCCGCGGTTGCCGACTCGGGGACGGCACCGACCCGGCCACCTGGTGCTTCCCGAGCCCATCCACCTCGCACCGACCCTGCCGACCACCACCTACCCCTCCGACATCCTCCCCTGGCCGCTAGTGCCATCCATCACCGTCCACTGCCACCGGTCTCACCGGCCTCACTCACCGCCATAAATGGCCGCCGCCGCTGTCTACCCGTGGACGGCGCCGTCTGAGCCACCTGGCACTACCCGAGGCCAGCCAGCTCGCCTGGGGAGTAACTGCGGCCGGCCACCGTCCTCACCGACCTCGCTGACTCACGCCACCGACCGCAACCGCTTCGACGGCGTAGTAATGGCGACCGCCACCGTGCCTTCTCCGGGAAGCCACGGGAACCGCCTCTCCCCGCCTATAAAAGGGGCCCGAGCACCCCGGCTCCTCATCACCACCACTCCCCTCCTCCTGCAAACCACCCCGAGCAGCTAAACAACCGCAGAAGGCCTTCTTCTTCATCTCCGATGACCACTGCCGCCGCCATTTCCTCGATTATTCTGGCGCCACCCTAGCCTCCCTCTCTCCACTCTCGCCTCCAACAGTCTCCTCGAGACTCCGCGGTGCCGTTCCACCACTTGATTTCGCCAGAAATCCACCGTGGGTGAAACGCCCAAATCGCCTCGCCGGAGCTCTTCGGGTGTGCTCGCCGTCGGCGACCCCGTCTACTCCGGCGACCAAGGAGGGTACCCATGGGACCGCCTCGGCCTCCTGGACTCAACGGTGGGCTCGGCTCGCCGTGGGGCCCTGCCGTTCGCCGGCAAACATCGCCGGAGTCCCGCCCCGTTCTGTCGCCAGGGAGAAGGGCGGGGTGGACCGTGGTCAAACCTGACCAATGGACCAGGCGGGCCCACTGTCAGTGACCCACATCCTCGCCACGTCGTCTCCCACACTGCCGAAGCAGCTGGGCTCGGCCCAGTGACGCCGTCCGGCTATTCAGCGCTCAGGCGCACTTCTGCCTTCTTCCTATTTTCCTTTTCCAGCAATTTTCAAATAACTCTACCGAATTTATTTCAAAACCAAATTTTATGATTCAAATTTATGTAGGTTTCTAAAATCATTCTCTATTTATCTAAACTAGGTGAACTTTTTTCCATGCTTAGTTTCTGTTGGATCAATTAAATTGTCTATTTAATCATTTATTTCAGCTTGTATAACTAATTCATATTTATTATAAATAAATTAAATCTTTTTCTGTTATTCCTTAAATAATCTATAGTTTATTTTCGTAATTATTTCAAAAATATTTGAAATACTCTTTAGTACTGTTTTAGAATTATGTGGTAATTTAGATATTTTTGAAAATAGGAAATGAAGGGGGGATGAATATTTCAAACTTTTGGAGTGCACCCAATATTTCTGCATGCTCAAGGCAAGCATCTTGAACACTTGATATGGTGAATGTTTGCTAGAATATTTGATGCATGGTTTGTTAGTTCTTAATAAGAATTTCATATGGGTAGAAATATTTCATGCATGCATGTTCATATAATCATTTTCTCTTGCATGCATTTTGCAGCATGCATAGTTTGTGAGCATCCAGGAGTGTGCTCCTGTTTTGGACGTGCCGGTGGGCACGGGCCCTTTTTGACACGGTGGTGTCACGAGATATTTGTGGAAGCAGGCAAGGGTTGTGGCCCTGTCCTGGTGATACTATGAAAGAATGTTTTGTTGTGCTAACCACCGCAGGGAACATAAGCCTCCTGAGTCGACCATAGATCGAGTCTTGTTCCGGTAACCCCCATACTTGTTTCGTGCTACCACGTGTCCCTGCCTCGGGTAAGGTATGGTTTAGTAAGTTGTTAACCCCTTTCCATGCACACACCGTACAGAGGGCCACGATGAGGGTTTCCAGGGCCCTGGACTAAATCCAGTCATCGGGTCAAGGGGGCATGGGTGTTTCCGGCTGTCGTGATGCCGAGAGGGAGTGTACCCTTGTAATCCGCGCGTTTGAATAGTGATCCCATGCTATTGGAGGTTGTAGCCTTCCCACTTAGAGTTTTACTTAACTGTTGTTTTGGGTGATTCCTGGCAGCAGAAAAGTTAAGCTGGTGTGTGCTGGTCAGGCGTGTTTTCAACCCAAAGACCATAATGGGAATTAGTCAGTGTCACGATACTGACTAAAGAAATCCTATACTTGTGGGTAAAGAGTACACCCTCTGCAGATTCATATCTATTCGAATAGCCGTGTCCGCGGTTAAGGACTACAGTCTGGGTTGGTCAAGTGTCGGTCTTAGAGTCGGTCTCCGGAGGAAATATTTAAAATTGAGCAGGGTTATTTTGCAGGATAATTATCGTTGCTACTGGTGTTACCATTAGTATATTTGATGATATGATTATTATTGTGGACTAACCCATTACTCTTATTTTATTTTCTTAGAGTGTCTCAGGGGCTGGCTAGTCTACCCCGGGCACTCGCCTTTATTTTCAAGTCCTTTTGTGGCGTCCCTCGAGTTTCAGGCGGTTTATCACGCCACTACTCTTGTGGATACCCGACTGGCATTTCTTTTCAAATCCTTTCGTGGCGTTGCCTGAGTTCTCGGATGGTATCGTCCGATTTCTCTTTTAAACACCCGACTGGCATTTCTTTTCAAGACCGACCGTGGTGTCACTTGACATCCGACCGGCATTTCTTTTCTATTTTATTGATACTAATATTTAATTTTCTGCACTAACTATTATTCACCATGCCATGTTTTAATTCCTGTCAGCATGCATTTAATATAAGTCTATCATGAGCATATGCATATAGTTTAATTCATCATGACCATATAATTGTTTGCTGCATTCGCTATATCATTTGTCCATGATGTTTGCGAGTACATTCAAACGTACTCACAGGCATGTCCCTGGCTATTTACTTGGCCAGGTTAGGAGTTCTACGGGGAGAACCACAGCGACATCCGTGCGAAGCCTAGGAGTACAGCCACGCGGGATAGGGGTTATCCGGGTCAGCTGTTCCTGTGGGAATGGAGCCCCATCGATGTGGAGATACACAAGCCAATTCCTTCGTCCACTATCGGAGTCATTATTGTATCAGTAGACCTTTATGGTCTTGTATCAAATTCTTGTAAATGCTTGGTAATCTGTAACAAGGATGTGTCCACCAGTAACAGTAATCCTGGGCTGGTGATGACACTAGGGGTTAATTTCTGGAATATTGTGTTCTCGAAATCCGGCCCCGACAGCCTTGGTATCAGAGCCAGGCTGACCATTGGCTAATCCTATCCAAGCCTGGTCACTATCCCTAGGTTTCCACACCATCCACAACTTTTCATGTCCACAGTCAAGTCTATCCCATCCACAGTGGCAACCGACATCTTTTGATAGCCGGTGCCCAACCTATCAGTCTATCCATAGGCCGTGTGCCTGTGCCAACACCTGAGCTTTTCCATCCACAAGCGTGCGACGGAAGACTCGGCTGACTTATAAAGGAAGCCTTGCCCCAAACTCAGCATATCACAGCCTCACCCCCATTTCGATATCCAACCACCAAGATGCCAGGTCCCCTTGTTCGCAACGAGACCACCGCAGTCGAGCTTGAAGGCTTCGTAGCCATCCTCACCAATCTCACCCGTCGTGCCTTCGGCATCAATGAGCCGCCGGAATATGTCGTGTACCAAGAACACACGAGTAATTCCATCCATCACTTCCGGGCCACGGTGCACCTCTACGGGAGAGGCATCACATCGGAGCGCCCCTACCGGTTCACCGGGAGGACGACCTCCGACGAACCCCAAGCTATCCAACTTGCAGCCCGAGAGGCTATAGTTCATCTTCGGCACCTGTCGCCAAGGGTTAACTGCCGCTCCTTCTACTACTACCCTAGTCGTGAAGGCTATGGTAGCCCGACCCAGGTCGCCAACGGAGACCATGAGTCGGATCCTGCCCTGGTGCATCTGGTGCGCTACCTGAGAGCGCAAGAGGCACTATTTGATCAGGTCACTCTTGGCCTGATTGAGACCCGCAGGACGCTCGCTCTCCTGACCCCGGCAAGGAGCGAAGCCGCAACCGCCCCCGACACCCCGACAGTGCTGCTTGGAAGGCCGGTTGAGCCCCCAAGTTCTGCCCATGTCATCTACCCGGGCAATGCCATCGCCTCACCCGGGGAACTCCGTCATCTCTTGGAGGCCTACTCCAATGGGACGGTAACCTCGACACCCCACGAGGGACACCACCGCTACTCCAGCCCTGTAGCTCCCCATCCTACCCTGGCCAGCTCCGACGCGGAAGCACCCGGAGAGGACTCGGCATCCGCAAGACGCGCCCGGCTAGATATCAACCAGGTGGACTGAGTCCACCAGAATTGTTATCAAGCCCTAGTGGCTCGGTTTTTCCTTTAGTTCCGCAGTAGCTGTTGTGTGGCGTAGTGAGCTTGTAACCACATGTGTGTCACCATCTAATAATATATGTGATTTGGCGTAAATTGCTTGGAGAGTAATTGCAGAGTAAATTCTAGATGTGACTGCCGAATCCCCTAATCGACATACACAGTAACATGTCACATTTCTTTTGGGGATTGAGGCCTGAGACTTTGACTCAGACAGCCCCGCGCCGGAGTCGGTGCCTCAGTCGTACCGGCACCACTTCATGTTTCATGACCCAGGCTCTCTATAAGAGGCCACTCTCATTTTCAACACCAGCAACCATCAGCATCAAGCACTGCCCTTACTCATTCATCCACCCATGTCTCACCCCGGAGCTTATCTGAGGACCCCCGATGCAAGCCCTGGTAGTTTTGTTAAGATATTGTGGGATTTTACCCGCAATACTCTTGGCTCCACCCATCCACCCCTGTATGAGCTGTTCAAATCGAGAATCACTCCTGATCTCTCGAAATACTGGGCAGCTGTACATATTCCACCAGCAGATTTAAACCAAGGCCCTCCCTATGTTATCTTCATCGGGAGATCCATGCCAACCCCGGGCATGGCCATTGAGTCTGCTGCGTATGAAGCAGTCACCCGTCTTCGATTTGCGGTACCTTGTGCCAGCACAAGGGAATACTGCTATTTTCCAAGCCGCGCTGCTTTTGGAGCAGAAGCTATGTTCCGCTGTGAACGTGCAGAAAGCGATCCAGCCCTGGTCTATCTCACTCAGTACGTGATAGCCCAGGAGCGTTTCACCCAGCAAATACTGGAGTATCTCCACTACCTTGCTGTTCTGAATCCCCGGATCGCCATTGGCGGACCCCCTCTGCCAACTCAGGAGGGACACGTTCTTCGTTTGCTCCCTCAACTTCCACCACTCCCTCCGGAAGAAGAAGAATGTATTCCAACACCGGGAAGCCTTCCGCTTAACCCCGTAGATCTCGTTTTCGGACCGTAGACGGTCGTGAGTGCGTTTGCGTAGCATGTAGTGTTTGTTTGCATGATGTGATCTTTGTTTTGTTTGTATGTCATGAATGTATTGCCCTGTTTGCATTTTACATATGAGTGTTTTGTGTATGTGGTATGCTTTTTAATTCTTCCGCCCTTAACAAATCTCGAGGGCGAGATTTTCTTAAGGGGGGTAGAGTTTGTAACACCCCAAGAATTTAATCACATTTTTTATTAATTAAAATTTGGCTAGAAATAAAATTTTGAATTATATTAGGTTCTTTAATAATTTTTTAAGCCTTTTCTATACCTGTCCTTCAAAAATTTTCTCTTCATATAGTAAATTTTTGGAAATAATTTTGTGGGCTCTGGTTGTATCTTGAGTCATTTCATTATTTGTTTAATAACAGTAGAAATTATTTTCATAATAAAATTTGTCTCTAAATACTATTTTAATAGCATTTTCAGTATTTTAAATGCTTCTGTTACACTACAACCATTATAAATAATTCTCTAAAAATTCCACCATAATTCTGAGAGGTCCTGTGATGCCTATATGTCACTTTGGTGCAAAAACCCAACTTGGTGTTTTGCAAAATTTGAGTGAACCATCCTCTTCTTCATTTCTGTCCATTTTCTAGGTTTCTACTGCAACCCCAATTTTCCTTACTCTAAAATTTTTGATACTTGTCCATATCCTAGTCCTTCCTATTAAAACCTTAACCCCAGAAGATCAGCTCCATTAGCATCATTTAGACCCACCAAATACCTATCTATAGTTTCTGTCCAGAAACTAAATTCTTCAAAACTTGCACTATCAAGTTTTTCCTTTTGACAAAATAACTCCACCATCATCTATATCATGTAAAGAGACACTATACTGCCAAGTCCCACTTCTAACAAGCTTCCCTAGAGGGCTTTATCATTTTGTCAAACAGGTCATGTGCATGACCAAATATTTGCCCCTTCCCTAACTACATTAGAGACTTCACCTTCTGGCCTAAACATCATGTCCATCACTCCTACAACATCCATTGTTACCCCTGCCAAAAAAATCAGCCCAATTGGAGCACCCTAGGATGCCCAGGCATTTTGTCGAGCACGCTGGGTGCGTGCAGAGAGCGTGGCCAGAGCGCGTGTATGGCCGCGTCAGTGCCACGAGCTACTGCCGCCGCTCTGCTGCCTCCCCCTCTCATCCCGATTCTCCACTGGATCAGCTCGACCACCCCGAAGCTCGCCGACACCTCCGTTTGTCCCCTAGCACCGTCCACGCCGGCCAGCGCCGCCACCAACCGCCGCACGTCACTGTCACCGCCGCCTCTGGACGCGTGGCTCGCCTCCGAGCCAACCAGGGCGCCCTGCCATTACTGCGGGCCGCCACCGACCACACCAAACCCCGCCATCACTCATCCTTGGCTCCTAACGCCGACCAGCCACTGACCTACACCGACCAGAGCCGCCGCCGCGGTTGCCGACTCGGGGACGGCACCGACCCGGCCACCTGGTGCTTCCCGAGCCCATCCACCTCGCACCGACCCTGCCGACCACCACCTACCCCTCCGACATCCTCCCCTGGCCGCTAGTGCCATCCATCACCGTCCACTACCATCGGTCTCACCGGCCTCACTCGCCGCCATAAATGGCCGCCGCCGCTGTCTACCCGTGGACGACGCCGTCCGAGCCACCTGGCACTACCCGAGGCCAGCCAGCTCGCCTGGGGAGTAACTGCGGCCGGCCACCGTCCTCACCGACCTCGCTGACTCACGCCACCGACCGCAACCGCTTCGACGGCGCAGTAATGGCGACCGCCACCGTGCCTTCTCCGGGAAGCCACGGGAACCGCCTCTCCCCGCCTATAAAAGGGGCCCGAGCACCCCGGCTCCTCATCACCACCACTCCCCTCCTCCTGCAAACCACCCCGAGCAGCTAAACAACCGGAGAAGGCCTTCTTCTTCATCTCCGATGACCACTGCCGCCGCCATTTCCTCGATTATTCCAGCGCCACCCTAGTCTACCTCTCTCCACTCTCGCCTCCAACAGTCTCCTCGAGACTCCGCGGTGCCGTTCCACCACTTGATTTCGCCAGAAATCCACCGTGGGTGAAACGCCCAAATCGCCTCGCCGGAGCTCTTCGGGTGTGCTCGCCGTCGGCGACCCCGTCTACTCCGGCGACCAAGGAGGGTTCCCATGGGACCGCCTCGGCCTCCTGGACTCAACGGTGGGCTCGGCTCGCCGTGGGGCCCTGCCGTTCGCCGGCAAACATCGCCGGAGTCCCGCCCCGTTCTGTCGCCAGGGAGAAGGGCGGGGTGGACCGTGGTCAAACCCGACCAGTGGACCAGGCGGGCCCACTGTCAGTGACCCACATGCTCGCCACGTCGTCTCCCACACTGCCGAAGCAGCTGGGCTCGGCCCAGTGACGCCGTCCGGCTATTCAGCGCTCAGGCGCACTTCTGCCTTCTTCCTATTTTCCTTTTCCAGCAATTTTCAAATAACTCTACCGAATTTATTTCAAAACCAAATTTTATGATTCAAATTTATGTAGGTTTCTAAAATCATTCTCTATTTATCTAAACTAGGTGAACTTTTTTCCATGCTTAGTTTCTGTTGGATCAATTAAATTGTCTATTTAATCATTTATTTCAGCTTGTAAATAACATAACTAATTCATATTTATTATAAATAAATTAAATCTTTTTCTGTTATTCCTTAAATAATCTATAGTTTATTTTCGTAATTATTTCAAAAATATTTGAAATACTCTTTAGTACTGTTTTAGAATTATGTGGTAATTTAGATATTTTTGAAAATAGGAAATGAAGGGGGGATGAATATTTCAAACTTTTGGAGTGCACCCAATATTTCTGCATGCTCAAGGCAAGCATCTTGAACACTTGATATGGTGAATGTTTGCTAGAATATTTGATTCATGGTTTGTTAGTTCTTAATAAGAATTTCATATGGGTAGAAATATTTCATGCATGCATGTTCATATAATCATTTTCTCTTGCATGCATTTTGCAGCATGCATAGTTTGTGAGCATCCAGGAGTGTGCTCCTGTTTTGGACGTGCCGGTGGGCACGGGCCCTTTTTGACACGGTGGTGTCACGAGATATTTGTGGAAGCAGGCAAGGGTTGTGGCCCTGTCCTGGTGATACTATGAAAGAATGTTTTGTTGTGCTAACCACCGCAGGGAACATAAGCCTTCTGAGTCGACCATAGATCGAGTCTTGTTCCGGTAACCCCCATACTTGTTTCGTGCTACCACTTGTCCCTGCCTCGGGTAAGGTATGGTTTAGTAAGTTGTTAACCCCTTTCCATGCACACACCGTACAGAGGGCCACGATGAGGGTTTCCAGGGCCCTGGACTAAATCCAGTCATCGGTTCAAGGGGGCATGGGTGTTTCCGGCTGTCGTGATGCCGAGAGGGAGTGTACCCTTGTAATCCGCGCGTTTGAATAGTGATCCCATGCTATTGGAGGTTGTAGCCTTCCCACTTAGAGTTTTACTTAACTGTTGTTTTGGGTGATTCCTGGCAGCAGAAAAGTTAAGCTGGTGTGTGCTGGTCAGGCGTGTTTTCAACCCAAAGACCATAATGGGAATTAGTCAGTGTCACGATACTGACTAAAGAAATCCTATACTTGTGGGTAAAGAGTACACCCTCTGCAGATTCATATCTATTCGAATAGCCGTGTCCGCGGTTAAGGACTACAGTCTGGGTTGGTCAAGTGTCGGTCTTAGAGTCGGTCTCCGGAGGAAATATTTAAAATTGAGCAGGGTTATTTTGCAGGATAATTATCGTTGCTACTGGTGTTACCATTAGTATATTTGATGATATGATTATTATTGTGGACTAACCCATTACTCTTATTTTATTTTCTTAGAGTGTCTCAGGGGCTGGCTAGTCTACCCTGGGCACTCGCCTTTATTTTCAAGTCCTTTTGTGGCGTCCCTCGAGTTTCAGGCGGTTTATCACGCCACTACTCTTGTGGATACCCGACTGGCATTTCTTTTCAAGTCCTTTCGTGGCGTTGCCTGAGTTCTCGGATGGTATCGTCCGATTTCTCTTTTAAACACCCGACTGGCATTTCTTTTCAAGACCGACCGTGGTGTCACTTGACATCCGACCGGCATTTCTTTTCTATTTTATTGATACTAATATTTAATTTTCTGCACTAACTATTATTCACCATGCCATGTTTTAATTCCTGTCAGCATGCATTTAATATAAGTCTATCATGAGCATATGCATATAGTTTAATTCATCATGACCATATAATTGTTTGCTGCATTCGCTATATCATTTGTCCATGATGTTTGCAAGTACATTCAAACGTACTCACAGGCATGTCCCTGGCTATTTACTTGGCCAGGTTAGGAGTTCTACGGGGAGAACCACAGCGACATCCGTGCGAAGCCTAGGAGTACAGCCACGCGGGATAGGGGTTATCCGGGTCAGCTGTTCCTGTGGGAATGGAGCCCCATCGATGTGGAGATCCACAAGCCAATTCCTTCGTCCACCACCGGAGTCATTATTGTATCAGTAGACCTTTATGGTCTTGTATCAAATTCTTGTAAATGCTTGGTAATCTGTAACAAGGATGTGTCCACCAGTAACAGTAATCCTGGGCTGGTGATGACACTAGGGGTTAATTTCTGGAATATTGTGTTCCCGAAATCCGGCCCCGACAGAAGACCCGAGTATCCTCGGAATCCCGTGCTCAAGATATACCGAGCTAAGGTAAGGCTAATCCAGCAAATCCTCCCGGCGTGTCGACACCCTGATAGTAGCCGCGCGTATCTAGGTCTCAGGACACGTCCGGATGAGCGCTACGTACAGATACCGAAGACCCCAGCGAACTGGGTAGTATCCGCAAGTGACTCTGGTTTGGACCAACACTCAAGTCAAGCACTGGCCCAGGGGGTTGAATTAATTAAGCCTCGGGTTAATTACTCCCTCGGAAAGTTTTTAGTTGTTTAGGCAAATAGTACCAAGGTTGGGACTTGCTGGAAAAGACTTAGCACTTAGCGGTTTATCGAGGGGGTCCCATACACCCCAACCGTGTTAGGAACGCATAATCAAGGAACATAATACCGGCTTATACGGATCCTAACGGCATGAGTGGAACAAATCACCAAGCAAAAAGGCTTAGCCTTCCACCCTTGCCAATATATAGATGATTTCAATTAAAGCATTTATATAGTGTGATATAACCCAACCAAACTTCAACATGAAGCAAGCATCTTCGATCTTCACCTGCAACTAGCAACGCTATAAGAAGGGCTGAGCGAAGCGTACTTAGCCAAACAACGGTTTGCATAGGTAGGGTGGTTACACATGGCAATTGGTTACAAGTAGGAGGCTGACAAGAAGAACATGGCATCGAGGCAAAACTATAGATCGAGACTACTAGCAATAGGCAAAGATAGTAATGTTATCGGGGTTCGGTCATCTTGCCTGAAGAGAAGTCGTTCGGATCGTAAGAAGGGTCCTCGTGCTCAACCTCGTTGGAAACCTCGTGCTCAACTTCGTACCCGGTCTCAGCTTCCGGCTCTAAACAAAACAAACACACCAAGCACCAATCAACAAGATGCAATGCGCACTCGAAAAACATGAATGCATGATGGATGCACTAAGGATGCACACGGAGCACGGAAAACATCACTCAAGCAAAACACCTCAAAACAAGATAACAATCTGATATTATTAATCTACACAGAAAATCACCCAAGTTTGATATAAGATTCGCTGAAATCGGAGTTACGGGCTAAAAGTTATGCCCGAAACAAGATTTGAGCGAAAGCTGAAAATTACAGCAACATAGCATCTTTGGAGCTCAAAATAATTGAGCTACAGCACCCAAAAAGCATGGCAAAGGACTTGAACACAAACTAGACATATAGCACAGCAACTAGGTCCAAAGTGCACCCCCAACGGAGCCACGGATCAATAGCAATGATCTTGGACATATTGAACTTTGCAATAAAATTCTGGCAGCAGAATTTTATTGAAACTTTAGAGCAAAAGATAAACATGCTACAGCCACTCAAATGGACATGTGAGGACATGAATGGAAAGACAATAATATATACTACAAGGAACAATCAAAATCCACCCCAAAACTAACATGCTTTGTCCTAGAGCAACACACGAACATGGCATCAGAACGTTACAGATTTCAGACTTAGTGAAATTTCACTAAGTCCTAAAACAGCAATATCATCATAGCATGTAAAAGAGCATGTTTAAGTCACCTCGAAAGTAAACATGGCAAAGGGTAAGCACCTCATCAAAGTGCACATGAAGGTGATCCCGAAACACACAAGCATGCATCATAGAGGTGAACACAACGATTGCAACGAGCTCAACAAGATGGCATTTCATAACAAGTGAAAACACCTTATATGAGCATGGCACTTTGCAACGATGATAACAAGGCAATAATAATTCTACCATGCAACCTATCACAAGCAACACGTAGTTCGTGGCAAGACGAACACGTGGACATGTCATTTGCATCGTTTGGACAAACGAGCTAAAAGATATCACATGTCAAAGGTGGCACAAAAATAACACATAGCAGCAGTTTATATCATGATGCACTCTTGCAACAGCAAAACAAGTGTCTAGATGAACTCCAACATGCATGACAACAACAGGTAAAACGTAGAGGACATCTCCACGAACGTCTGGACATGCTACACGCGCAAAACGGAGCAACAGGCACAAAGTTACAGCAGGTCAAAGTTAGCATAACAGATTAGAGATCAGGGACTTAGGTGAAAAAAACAACCTCTCAGATCCAGATCTGAGGAACAGTAACGGGCCGGCGCGGCGGAATCTGGCCCACTGGCGGCGGCGGCTCGGGATCCGGCGGCCCGCGGAGACTGGCTTGCGGAGGCCCGGAGGGAGGCCCGCGGGGCGGCAGCGATGCGGTGGCCCGCAGAGGGCGCGGCCCAGTCGCGCGCCTGGCGCCTGGCGGGACGACGGGGAAGGCGAGCGGCGGCTCGCGGATGGGCCCGCTCTGTGGCGGAGGCCCACGGCGGCGCGGAGGGCGAAGCCGGCCCGGTCGGCGCGGCTGTTGGCGAGGAAGAATCAGCGCGGGGGAAGGAGCCCAGGGGCGTTCGGCGAAGGGGGCTGGGCCGACGGGGAACTGGTCCCCCCTGGCCAGGCCGAGCGGTCGATGCCTGGCGCCAAGTGGAGACGGCCCGGTCGGTCGATCGATCGGCGCGGTCGACGCGCGTTGACTCGCGCCAGTCAGATCGAGGCGAGCGGATCGAACAGCTCGGCGGCGCTGTCTGCGAGGGGATCGAGGATCTGGTCGGCTGGCTGGATCTCCACGTGGAGGATTTTTGGGGATCTGGGGAAAAAGGGAAAAAAAGGAAGGGGATCTAGAGGAGGAAGAAGAAGGGGATAGAGATGCCAAAAAATAGACTAGGGGTCTATAAGTAGCAGTTTTTAGGGTTAGGAGGGAGATTAGGGGCGCTAGGAGCCCTCCGATCGCGATCCGACGGATCCGATCGCGGGGGTTGATTTAAAAGGCCTAGACGGAGATAAAAGACTGCAGTAGGGGTGTTTCCGGGACACGAAGCGAAGGCACTTCGGGCCCACACGAACAACGGATGGAAAAGTCAACGGAGTCCAAACGAGACGAGATTTGAGAGGCGGGTTGCACACAACAAAACAACAACACACAAAACAACCTCGCGGCACACCGGTAACGAAAAACGCCCGAACAACAAAGAAGGCCTACGGGACGTCACGGACACGCGAGGGAGCTCCGGAACGCGAAACGGACAACGCGAAGAAACACACGGAACCGGATGCAACCCACAACACAAATGCAATGCGATGCACATGTCTACATGATATGAATGAATGCCACACACTCACACAACAAAACGACGAAAGCCCGAAAGACAAAGAACCCGAAATGAAAATAGATGAAGCCGGAGATTTATTATATACCCAAAAGGGAAAGTATTACATCCGGGGCATTACAATTTTTCCAGCGTCATTGGGGCATCCTGAAGGACGAGGTTATTCTGGCTGTCAGGCAATTTTTTGAGACATGTATCATGCCAGAGGGAGTCAACGCCACATTGATAGTGCTTATTCCCAAGGTTAATGAGCCATCTAGACTCTGTGAGTTCCGCCCAATCAGTTTATGCAATGTCATCTATAAAGTGATCTCCAAGTGCCTGGTGAACCATCTTAGGCCCCTTCTCGATGACATTGTGGCTCCGGAACAGAGTGCTTTTGTTCCAGGTAGACTCATCACTGACAATGCTTTCATTGCTTTCGAGTGTATTCATACTATAAAACATGAGAAGGAGGCGAACAGAAGTTTTTGTGCATACAAGCTCGATTTATCCAAGGCATATGATAGGGTGGACTGGGAATTCCTTAGGCGAATGATGCAACAGTTGGGCTTTGATCACCGGTGGGTGCACTGGACTATGATGTGTGTGACCTCGGTGACTTATAGTGTTAAACTTAATGGAGCCAGCTCAGATTCGTTCACACCGTCATGTGGGTTACGTCAGGGAGACCCGTTACCACCATTCTTATTTCTTTTTGTTGCGGATGGACTTGATGCAATCTTGAAACTAAAGGTGCAGCAAGGACGTATCACTCCATCGCATGTGTGCCCCAGGGCGCCAGGCATATCCCATTTATTGTTTGCGGACGACACTCTACTGTTTTTTCATGCCAAGGAAGAGGAGGCCTTGGAGATCAAAGACGCCTTGGCAGTATATGAGAGGACTACTGGACAGTTCATCAACCCTCTGAAGTGATCTATACTATTTGGTAATATATGCCGGCAGGAGGACCAAGCTGCGGTCACACTCACTCTGCAAGTCCAGAATACTCACTTTGAGGAACGATATTTGGGACTGCCAACGCCTAGTGGACGCATGTCTAGGGCGCTTCCAAAGCCTACAAGAACAACTTACTAAGAGAATTTTGTTATGGGGAGAAGGTGCATCGCAAGGAGGGAAAGAAATTGTCATTAAGGTTGTTGCTCAAGCCTTGCCCACATACTTGATGAGTGTGTTTCGTCTTCCACGCAGTGTATGTGACGACCTCACTCGCGTGGTCAGAAACTTTTGGTGGGGAGCGAAAGAAGGAAGAAGGAAGACGCACTAGAGGGCTTGGGACACTTTGATGATCAAGCCAAAGGAGCAAGGCATCCTTGGGTTTCGGGACTTCAGATTGTTCAGCCAAGCCTTGCTGGCCCAACAGGCTTGGCGTCTTATTGCTAACCCTAATAGTTTATGCGCGCAGGTTCTGAAGGCACGATACTATCCCGAGGGCCGCTTGGAGGACACAGTCTTCTCCAGAAACGCCTCGCCTACATGGCAGTCCATTGTACATGGCCTGGACCTCCTTAAAAAGGGGCTAATCTGGCGCATTGGAGACGGCGAGTCGGTCCGCATCTGGCATGACCAGTGGATTCCTCATCCTATCGCCAGGGGGCAATCACCTAACAGGGACGCTACCGCCTACGTCGGGTCAGCGAGCTCCTCGACGCCTACGGGAACTGGAATGTGCAGCTCCTTAGCCAATACGTCATGCATGTAGACATCATGGAAATTCTGAAGATCAGAGCTTCTCCACGGTTGGCGGGCGATGTTATCGCATGAGGGGTCGAGCGAACGGGCGTCTTTACGGTCCGGAGAGCCTACCGCCTCGCTCTCAACGAACGTCTACTACCGTCTTCAGTCGTAGTGAGCAGGGCGCCGGACAGGCGACGGGCCGTCTGGTCACTTATATGGAGGTGCCCTGCTCCTCCAAAGGTGTGCATATTTGCGTGGAAGCTTGCATCGAACTCACTGGCCACTTGGGCAAATAAAAAAACTTAAAGGTTGGAACTTACTGACTCCTGTCCGCTATGTGCGATGGAGCGAGAGGACACGTTCCATGTCTTCTGCAGGTGCCCCCGGGCGGTGGAGCTATGGCGAGCCATGGCGAAGCACTGGAACCTGCCCAATATAGCTACAATGCGACACACAGGCATGGAATGGCTATTTGACATGTTGCACGGGTTGGGAGAAGATGACCGCATGCGACTACTAATGGTCCTCTGGCGCGCATGGCACATCCGGAATGAAATCGTCCATGACAAAAAACATCCCTCGGTTGAAGCATCTTGCCGTTTCTTGCTCAGCTATGAGGCGTCACTTCTGGCCATCAAGCAACACCCATCAGGCGATCATATTAAAGGAAAAATGGTGTTATAGGTTGGAGGCCGACCAGCATCGTTACTACATGTAGCTACTTTGAACCGGTCGACCAGTTGGAAACCTGCAGACCAAAGGAGAGTAAAACTAAACGTGGATGGGTCTTTTTGTGAGACAATAGGAGGGGCGGGTGCTGGGATGGTCTTGCGAGACAGTACCGGCGCCATCATCTTCTCGGACTGCCGGAATCTCCTTAATTGTTCAATCCCTTTGCAAGTTGAGCTTGTTGCATGTTTTGAGGGACTCAAATTTGCTATGCAATGGTCGCCGCTCCCAGTTGATGTTGAGATAGATTGCCACGTAGTTGTGGCTTCTATCCAGGCACATGCACAGGACAGATCGTTGCATGCGATGCTAGTGAATGAAGTGAGGAAAATCCTTGATGAAAGGGATAGCTCTATTGCTCGTATTAGCAGGCACCAAAATACCGTCAGTCATAGGTTAGCTTCGTTTGGTCGTGTAGAAGCTAGGACGGCAATTTGGCTCAAGTCTGGCCCTGCTAATGTACCACTACTTTGTTTGGAGGATCTTCCTCTGTCTTGAGCAATGAAATCCCTTTTAACCCCGCAAAAAAAACTTAGGTGTGTTTAACAAGGTAGACTGAGGAGAAAATTTGGCTCTCTAAAGAAAATCGTGGCAAATTTATAGAACATTTATATAGTGTTCACATGGCAAAAATTGCTTTCTAAAAAACTTGTGAGCTTGTGAGAGAGTTAGAAATTTTCCATATGAAAACATTGATAGTATATAAAATAATAATTTGTCATGGTATGTTAAATAAAATTTCCATGCCAAGTCCAACAAATATTCCATGGTAAGAGAACAAAACAAAATATTAATTGTAAGTACTTTTTTGCCATGGTCTAATGATAAAATTTACAGGTGCAAATGATAAAATTTTCATGCTAACTACAATAAAACTAACATGGTATAATAAATAAATTTGCCATGGTCTCATATAATGAAATTGCCATCCTACCAACAAGAAAACTACCATGATCTAATTAATAAAATTGCAATGGTCTAAATTAAATATAAGTGTCATGCTACCTATAATGAAATTGCATATGACCAATTTATCAATTTTGTTCTCTAGAAATATGGCAACTTTTGGGAATTTCTAAATGGCCACATGAAGAAAATATATTTCACTATTAACATATGCATGCCCCCATTGCAACGCACGGGCAAATGCCTAGTGTGCGTGCGTGATTATGAGTCGGCCTATAAAGGAACCGTGTAAGGAAATGAAACACTCTCTAGTGCTAGAAGCAAGACAAAGCAGGAAAAATTGTATTTGCCGCTCGGAGTGCCAAACAGTTGTCGTTCAGATCAGAGCTGATGAGCAAAAGGTTTAACTGCCGGCCCGTTAAGTTGCTCTACCAATCCTGTTTTTTGTTTTGTTTTTTGAAACCACATACATTATATCAATAAAAAGAGAGTACAACTGTATGCATACATTCGGAAACTAACCGAAAACCTTCTTCCAATAAGGTTTTTTGTGGGTTTGGAAACCTTCTTGCAATCAGGTTTTCTCTTGGTTTGGGGCTTAGGGTTTGGAAACCTTATAGAAAGTTCCTGGCCGGGTTTTCTATTTCTTTTTCTTTACAGATTTATTTTGTATTTTGCCTTTTCTTTTGATTTTCTTAAAAAAGGATGTAACTTTAGAAATTGTTCCTGATTTCATAACTGTTTATGTTTTCTAAAAATCATATTAAATTTTAAGAAAAGGTTTTGTATTTTTTTGTTAAAAGACCGTATTTTCACTCTTTTAAAAAACTCTAAAAAGTTTCCAGATTTTGAAAACATCTTCGTATTATTAAAAAAAAATTGGAACTCAGATATTCTCTTATGAAAATAGGTCGGCTTTTCCGAAAAAATGTCTCATTTTTTTGTTTTTCTAAAAACATATAAAAATATTTGCATTTTATCTTTTTAATTACAATAATGTTGACATTCTAAAAAAATAGTAAAGGAGGATTACCCCGGCCACATTCTAAATTAAATGTTTGGAATTTTACAAAAGTTCGCGCTTCCAAAATATTTGTTTGCATTTTCACAAAATTGTCGTGGAAAACATATATATGTCAATAAAATTTGCCACGGTATGTTCAACAATTTGCCATTGTGAGTTCAATAAAAATGCCAAGGGCACAAAGAAGAATTTTTTGGAATTTATAGTGGGCACTTGGCAAATTTAGGGATTTTGTTCTCTACAAACATGACAAGTTATATTTTTTGTAAATGGGGAACATGAAAATTTAGGAGATTTGTACGTTTAAAAGATGGAATTTTTGGAATCTGCCGTGGGCACATAGCAAAATTTAGGGGATGTGTTCTTTTAAAAAGGGATCACAAAATTATGAATTTAACAAAGGAACATGGCAAGAGTTACTAAATTTTCCATGATTGAATCGAATATGCTGCAGCAAGTAATGCACGCATGTTAGTATTACCGCCTCCACCTAATTGATTTACCAAATGGACACATGACAAATTTTTGGAGAAGAGAAGCACACATGTTAGTAGTGGACACATTTTAGGAAAAGCGAAGAAGACACGCTTTGTTCTTGTATGGAGGTTTGGGCATGCTTATAGTTTTGATTACAAGACATTCCTATATTTTTGACTACAAGGCGTAGAGAGAGGAGAAGCGTGCACACCTAGAGAAGAGGACCTTGTATCAAAATTTAGCATCAAGGAATCCCTAATCAACTTCCAGATGAAGTCAGAAAATAATACTATGAATTATTTGAAAAGTCGGTTATTTCTATTATTTTTAAAACATAGGATATATTAATTTTCTAAAAGTCCAATTAGATGCATTGGGCCTCTCATTTGTGAGAATGACTTTATTGGAAAAAAAATGTGAGAATGATACTGCAACACAAATCATTTTATTGTACAACCAGTTCTCCCAAAAGCCCTATTTTATAGACTTAGAAGCTTGTCCGGCCTATTTTTTTAGCACTAATATAAAGTTTTTACTCAATTATTTTTATTTTTATCACACCTCTGTAGAAAAAAATCTTATGTTTAGCAAAAATTCCCATGACGGTGTTGCCATTGTTTGCGCAATGGCCACGTGAATAGGGGTGATAATGAAAAGCAAGCTGTCCGATTAATCGACGATCATGTGGAAAGATCCAGTGCAGAGGTTTATCAAAACTATAGATTTATAATGTTGAAAGATCCAGTGTAGAGATTCATCAAAATTATAAAATTATAATTGATCTACAGCTAAGTAAGTGCAGCCACACTCATAAATAGCGCAAAAGGAATAACAAATAATTTGGCTGTTGGAGGCTCTGATGTGGGAATTGGGACACTGACAGAGACATGCAAAATTCGGCCACCACGGAAATTTGAGAGTTCAACTACTCAAGGCAACAAATAAAGAGCAAATAAAATGATTAATGTCAAGGATTGGCATCATGCAGCCAGTTTAGGACCATGAGTTTGTACAAAACTTGACTGCTTGAGTCAGGCAAAGCCAAAATGAATATAAGTGTGAAGAAGACACTCAAACTAAAGCGGTTTCAAGCTTACTCGACCGACATCACATTAATTGGCAGCAGATAAGTAGCAAGTACTCTCGTCCATTATTCATCTACTAGAGTAGTGGTTCCCTTTTCTGTTCGTTTGATTCAGTGCATCGACGAGGAATGCCCCATTAGTCTGGGCCCGTACCTATAGAAGGAGGAGGAGCAACGACGGAGCTAGGCTCCTTTGGGAGGGGGGGG
>LR738712.1:88542801-88567424 GCA_902687465.1 Secale cereale
ATATTGACCATTTATTAAAAAATGATAAATACAAACTTGATCATTTATATAAGAATATGTTAATCAAGAATTTGAAAATGTTGAACAAGTATTTGTAAAATGTTAACCAAGCAGTTAAAAATGTTAAATTTGTATAGAAAAACTATTTCAACATGTATTAAAAAATGATGATTTTTTCACCATGTACATCAAAATGTTAATAAAACATTCAAGAAGAACGTTGAATACAAATTTGAAAATTGTTAATCAAGCATTTTAAAAAGTTAGATGAGTAAAAAAATTATTGATCATGTATTTTTTTTGTTTTTTTAAATAAACATGTATATTAGATAAATGTATTAGATATATACCAAAAATATGTCGAAAAACTATGAAAACCCAAGGGAAAACAAAAGAAACAAGATGAAAAACGATAAACAAACAAACATAACCAAAGAAGAAACAGGAAAAAGGAAAAAAAAGAAAAAGGCTATTAAAAACTCAAAAAAGAAATAAAGAAAACAAAGAAAGAATAAAAAACCAATAAAAACAGAGATAGAAATGAAGAACAGCCAGAGAAAGAAAAAGAAAAAAAGAACAAGAAGAAAAGTACTCAGAAAGCATGTGTAAACCCGGGTCGGTTTGCTCAAGTAGGTCACGCCCTTGTAGTCTAACACGAAATCGCCGAGTACTTAGTGGCTAGCAGCATGGTCTCTAACCGAGAGGATCTAGGATTGAATCCTGCCCGGTCCCCTTTTCACTCATCTATTCTTTTAGAACGTCGATAAGTTATGAGTAGTAAACAACTTAGTTTTTCTTTAACTAATAAACACTGGTCTTTTGCAAGACAAAATTCCCATGGACTTTCGCCATTCTATGAAAAAATTGCCATGTTTACGTTTTCAAAATGGCGCAAAAAGGAAGAAGTCATGGCAATCTGTATCTCTACAGTACAAAAAGTCGCCATCACTACGAAGTTTAGAAAAAAACGAAAAAGTTGCCATGAAGTGATATGGTGAAAAAAGTTCTCACCAGACACATAGAACATTTATTTGGAAAAAATGGATAAAACTTCTTAAGTTGCAATGATATCATACATGTAATCCCTAATTCCCTATGGCTAAACAAATATGAAAGGGTCAAAACTTTTTGCCATCGCAAAAACAGATTTGAAAGAACAAATTTGCCGTGTCCTCACACTAACTTTGGATGGACCTGGCAAAAAGACACAACGAACCATGGCAAAAAAATGCATTTAGTTGCCATGCAAAAAAACACATCAATGAACAATACTGAATTTAGTTGCCATAACAAGTTTGCCATGTTTTTGAACATCATAGGTTGCCATGTTTTTGAACATCTTTAGTAGCCATAGCAAGTTTGCAATGTTTTTTGAACATCTTAGTTAAGAAGTTTGCATGTTTGCCATGTTTTTGTACAAACTTAATTAAAAAAGAAAGTTGCCATGTTTTTGCACATCTTAAGTTTGTCATGGCAAGTTGGCAAATGTTTTTGACATCTTAAAAAACCGCCATGGCAATATGCCATGTTTCTAAACATCTACAACGTTGCCATGTCTTTGAACATCTTTAGTTGCATGGCAACTGTGCATGTTTGTGAACATGTTAATTAAAAGTAGCTTGTCATGTTTTTTAACAAACTTAATTAAAAGAAGTTACCATGTTTTTGCACATATTAAAGTTTGCCATGTTTTTGAACATTTTTAAATGCCATGGCAAATTTTCCATATTTTTGAACATCTGCAAAGTTTGCCATGGCAAGATTCGTACAAACATCTAATGATGGCTGAGACGTCCGGGACGAGAGCAGATAATATGGCACGTTCGGCCATTATAGATTTTGTTCTTTTAACTGCGCCAGGGGGCCGGCCCGTTAGTGTATATGCTCGACGCGAGAGTAGATTCTGTCTTCTTTAACGCGAGGGAGCTCGTGTTCGACGCTCGTGGGCGTCAAAACGAGCTGGTTTCGCTAAAGGTAGCACGCAAATGGGCCAGCCCAGTTCGCAGGCGCCGAGCGAATCACAAAAAGATAAACGCATCGGCTAGGAGTCAAACTCCCCAACGTAGCGATGCGTACAAGGAGAGCTAGCCAGCTAAGCTACGGACTGAGTATGAATGATATATGACACTACTTGATGTACAATATAAAAGCGGCAGGTCTGAGTTTTTTCATCTTTTTCAACATTTCTTGGACAAAAAATTGAAGATTTTCTAATATTCATTTTTCTTCAATACGGTGAACAAAAGGGAATTCCGAAGTATTTTGGAAGCATGTTTTTTTTAAACAGGAACAATAATCCAAAATTGTGAACAAATTTCTAAAATCTGAACAATTTTTTTAACTACGAACAATTTTTAAAAATAATTTAAAATATTCTTGGAACATTTTCTTAGTATACCATGAACATTATTCAAATAAATGCTGATTTTTTTTTAAAAATATTATGAACATTTTTTCAAATGCACTTGAACAAAGTTTTCTATACACGATGAAAATTATTTATACAGGATTGACATTTTTTAAATGTATGGTGAATATTGTTTTTCAATACGGTGAACAAAAGTTAATTCCTAACTTTTTTGGAAACGTGAACAAAATTTGAAAACAGGAATAATAATCCAAAAACTTGAACAAAATTTGGAATTTCAAACCTTTTTCTGAAAATTCTGTTTTTTTTTGGAAATATTGAAATTATGAAGAAAAAAATAACGAAAAACTGTAGAAAAAGGAAAGAAAAGGAGAAAGAGAAAAGTAAAAAGAAAAACAAAAATAATGAAGAAAACCGGAAGACCCTGTAAAAAATAAAAGAGGGAAAACCCGGTTTAGGGAATTTCCCAAAACCGGTTCCTCGCTGCTAGTGGCCCGGCCCGTGTCGGTCGCTCGCTTCACCGGAGCTGCACCGATTTGACGCTAACGGGGGCAAATCTTATATGACGCTCCTTAGCGTCAAAATGAGGTGCTTTCGCTGAGGCGAGCCTCATGTTGGGCCGGCCACGTACGCGATTTGGCATTTGCTGTTTGATTCGTTCGCTCCTGCTTCCTTCTCTATTCCTGCGGTTTTTTTTCTTTTTTCTTCTATGGTTTTTGGTATCCAGTTTATTCACTGTTTTTGTCTGGTTTTCAGCTGTTTTGTTCCGGTTTTATATTTTCTCTCTCTTTTGGTTCCTTTCTCCTTTTATTTTTTCTTTTATGTTTCCTTTTATATTTTCTATTTCTGTTTTTCTTCTCTTTATTGCATATTATATAAAAGTCCACCGTGTATTACCAAAATCTTTCATTGTATTACGAAAATGTTCATCATATATTATGAAATAGTTCACTTTTGAAAAGATAAAAATGTTTATCTTGTATTAAAAAAATATTCATTGTATATTATGAAAATGTTCAACGTATATTAAAAAACGTTCATTGTGTACTTAAAATTTGATCATCGCACATTAAACAATTGTTGAATGCATACTACAAGATGTTCATTGTGTATTTAAAATTTGTTCATCGTGCATTAAACAATTGTTCAACTCATACTACAAAATGTTCATTTGTGTGTTTGAAATTTGTTCAGTGTTTGCTTACAAAAATGTTCACTATATTTTAAAATTTAATCAATATATATTATTTAAAAAAATGGAAAAAATGATTAGCCGCTGTCAACTTTAAGACTTGCGCTGCAATAAAACAGTTGTGGGCTGCTAGCTCGGCTGGCTACACATGTTAGAATCCACCAGGAGGTCCGGAGTTCGATCCATGCGTGCGCTTCTTTTTTTCTGCTCGACGCATGATAATTAGGCCGACCCGTTTCACGTCGCTTCAGCGAAGCCGCGAAGAACAAACGCACACGGGCGGTGTATAGGACCTCCCCTAACGGGCGTCATATATGATAGCGCGCCTATATGCCGCCCGTGTGCGTCCAATCGTTGCGACTTCGCTAAGGCGACGCGCACATGGGCCGGCCCAATCATCTCGCTGTGAGCGAAAAAACAAGAAAAGAATAAGGGAACGCGTGGGATCAAACCGACGACCTCATGCTCAAATCCAGTGAGGATAACCAGACAAGCTAGCTACCTCGATAGTTTTACATGCATTACCAATTTTTAAGAAGAACGTACAGGGGCAAATCCTTCATAAAAAAGTTTATTCGTTCATGTAAATGTTGGCGCTTCATGTAAAACTATCGAGGTATCTAGCTTGGCTGGTTATCCTCACTGGATATTACCATGAGGTCATCGGTTCGATCCCACATATTTGCTTATTTTTTTTCCTTTTTTCGCGCACAGCGAGATGATTCGTTCGGCCCATATGCGCATTGCTTCATCGAAGTCGCAATGATTGGACACACACGGCCGGCGTATAGGAGCACTCCTTGCGCTATATCCCCGTCTCTTGATTTTTCATTGGGCCACGTTGGGATCTCATATTCGGAGCTTCACGCGCCAGGGAATCTCACATGCCAACGCTGGTGGGCCAGCCCATGTAGAACCAGAATTCGCTCTGAATCGCAATTTGTTTTTTTTTTGCAAAATTCGAAAATATATTGTGAATTAAAAAAGTTCAGGACTTTCAAAAAAAAGTTCATGAATTTGAAAGGAAGTTCATCGATTCAAAAAAAGTTCGTAAATTTCAAAAAAGTTAATCAAATTTGGAAAATGTTTGTGGAATTTTAAAAATTTCATTGAATTCGTAAAATGTTTGTGGATTTTTCAAAATCTCATCGAATATGAATAACAATCATTAAAGTTGAAAAAGTTCTTTCGATTTTGAAAAAAAAGGGTTCACAAATTTTGAAAATAGTACAACCATTATGATTTTTTAATCAGTTTCGTAAAAAGTTCATGAAAATGAAAAAAGTCAATTTTTAAAATTTTCACAAACTTGAAAACAGTTTATCATTTTTTAAATTCATTCATTTAAAAAAAATCACATATTTCGAAAACACAAATTTGTAAAAATGTTCATGGATCTAAAAAAATGAATTTGAAAAAAGTTCATTGATTTTGAAGAAAAAACGCAAACTTGAAAAGGTTCAATGATTTTGAGAAAAAGTCATAATTTAGGAAAAAGTTGAAGCGTTTTAGAAAACAAAAAAGAAAAAGGAAGAAAGGAAAAGGAAAATAGAAAAGAACAAGAAAAAAGGAATACGAAAAAAGAAAAAAAAAAGAATCATGGCCTCTTGATTCACAGCAAACTGAAGAAATAATAAAAGAAAAAAACTTAGTAAGCCCAAGCGTGCGGATGATGTAGTGGTTGTTGCGGTTATGTGTGAATTGTGAGGGGTTCAAACCCTGCCTATCGCAAATTTTTTTATGCATAGCAGGAAAAAAATGTCAATGAGCCGGCCTAGCTCAGACATGGGTGTGCTTCAGATGGCGAAAAAACATTTAACCGTGCCAAATGGGAATGCCGGTTGTACTTTTTTTAAGCTTTGCGGGGAAAATGTTAATGGACCGGACCAGCTCGAACAGGGGTGTGTGCCGGATGGCGAAAACGCTTTTCACCGGCGCCTGAAGCGCCAAATAGGGAAGGCCCACCAGACCCCCCCAAAATGCATGATATCTTTGAGCAACGGGTCGAGGAGGTGACTGAAACTTTAGTAAATCTTATATGCGATTTATTCGACAAAAATGAGCCAGGTCTATTTTAAAAGTCAAAGAAAGTATAAAACATCTCAAACATAATAAAAAAGTTACATCAAGATTTTGAGACCGCCGAACGACTATTACCGCCGTCAGAATAAGCCGCCGATGTGCCGCTGTTGTCACTCATTTACCAGAGTCGGCTTGATCTTGTCGATAACAGCCGAGAAGTCTTCATCCATGTGCCCGTAAGACCATATACAATGCTAGATGCTTAAATACAAGTGCTTAAGGCCAGAGTGTATTGACATGTCAGTAAGCAAGCGCCTCTCTAAAACTAGCTTTGCACAATTGTAGCATGCCTATGCATATGCTTAAATGGAGCAGACGCAAAGAGGAAAAGGCGCGGTTACTTTCCCCAGCACCGATCAGGCACCGTAGTACACTTAGAGCATCTACAGCCGGACATAACAAATATGATCCCTTAAATGTCCGTGGACGCATCCGGTCAGTGAATCCTTGAATAAATCTGAAACACCTGAAACCAAATCTCGTCACATGACAAGAAACGCTAACCTGGCAGCTCTAAGGAGACAACAAGAATCTATGCCAGAGTTCTGTCGACTACATCCAAATAAACAAACTCGATGAGGACCGAAGTCCAAAAGACAAACTCGAAGAAGCAACACCGCAATCCGTCTGAGCGCCGCACCTACCAGGACTAAAAAACACTAATCTAAACTTGTAACCGAAGCGAAGGCACCGGGATTTCTTTTCCCACCATCGGTCGTTAGAGCAGCAGACAGAGGAAAGACGAACCCACAGCCTCTCTATTGGCGAAACCTGGAGGAAAGAGTTTGCCCTAACAAAACTGTAAATAAAAAGGGGCTGGATCGGCGACATGTCGAACGGTGCACGGCTCATTTTTGCTTGGCAACGGCTATGTCAGTGTGCCTGTGTCTCGCCGACTGCAAGCAACAAGTAGCGCTCGCCTACAGCGCAGTCACAGGTGAGCTGGCCCATCATACCGTTTTTTGTCTGTGTGACACAGCTCTTGTTGAAGTACGTTTTTCTTTCCTAGTGTTACTGTATTTTTTTTTGCGGGAAATCTATCGATCTATTCATCTTCAATCATGGCAGTACAACGAATACCGAAAATAATAAAAATTACATCCAGATCCGTAGACCACCTAGCGACGACTACAAGCACTGAAGCGAGCCGAAGGCGCGCCGCCATCATCGCCTCTCCATCCTCGAAGTCGGACACAACTTGTTGTAGTAGACAGTCGGGAAGTCGTCGTGCTAAGGCCCCATAGGACCAGCACACCAGAACAGCAACCGTCTCAGATGAAGAACAACGTAGATCGGAAGGATCCAATCCGAAGACACACGAACATAGACAAACACCAAGGAGATCCGAGCAAATCCACCGAAGATAGATCCGCCGGAGACACACCTCCACACGCCCACCAATGATGCTAGACGCACCAGTGGAACAGGGGCTAGGCGGAGAGACATTTATTCCATCTTCAGAAAGCCGCCGCCGTTTCGCCTTCCTGAGTAGAACACAAACCCTAACAAAATTGAAAGGAACGACTAAAAACGAAGTCCTACCGCCGGCCCTTGGCAGGATCCACCGCGCCTCCATGACCCTAGGGCCACCGAAGACGAGGCGGACCTCCTTCGGAGCCGGCGAGAGACATGAACCCTAGATGCTTTTTTTAGGAGGAGAAAGAGGCGGCGGCTGTAGGGCTTAAAGAATAGACTAGTGTTACTGTACTTGCTGCCTTGCACAGTGGACAGATTTAGTAGGAGTACGTTTTTTTACTTGTATTTATAATTTAAAAATAACAAATACATATATTACAAAAGATAATTTAGTTAATTTTAAACCATTCATCGGACATTTAAAAAATGTTTGCTCAACTTTAAAAAATGTTTATACAATTCAAAAAAATATGGCATTTAAGCACACATTCCAAAAAAGTGTTTTGAAAGTTGTTATACAATGTAAAAAATATATTCGTGTAAATAAAAAATAATGTTCTGTACCAAAAAAATGCACCTTACATTAAAAATGCTCACACATTTCAGAAATATCTTTGTGACATTTTAATTAAAGTTTATACGATGTAAAATTTGCCACGGTATGTTCAACAATTTGCCATTGTGAGTTCAATAAAAATGCCAAGGGCACAAAGAAGAATTTTTTGGAATTTATAGTGGGCACTTGGCAAATTTAGGGATTTTGTTCTCTACAAACATGACAAGTTATATTTTTTGTAAATGGGGAACATGATAATTTAGGAGATTTGTACGTTTAAAAGATGGAATTTTTGGAATCTGCCGTGGGCACATAGCAAAATTTAGGAGATGTGTTCTTTTAAAAAGGGATCACAAAATTATGAATTTAACAAAGGAACATGGCAAGAGTTACTAAATTTTCCATGATTGAATCGAATATGCTGCAGCAAGTAATGCACGCATGTTAGTATTACTGCCTCCACCTAATTGATTTACCAAATGGACACATGAGAATTTTTTGGAGAAGATAAGCACATATATTTGGAGAAGAGAAGAGAAGCACACATGTTAGTAGTGGACACATTTTAGGAAAAGCGAAGAAGACACACTTTGTTCTTGTATGGAGGTTTGGGCATGCTTATAGTTTTGATTACAAGACATTCCTATATTTTTGACTACAAGGCGTAGAGAGAGGAGAAGCGTGCACACCTAGAGAAGAGGACCTTGTATCAAAATTTAGCATCAAGGAATCCCTAATCAACTTCCAGATGAAGTCAGAAAATAATACTATGAATTATTTGAAAAGTCGGTTATTTCTATTATTTTTAAAACATAGGATATATTAATTTTCTAAAAGTCCAATTAGATGCATTGGGCCTCTCATTTGTGAGAATGACTTTATTGGAAAAAAAATGTGAGAATGATACTGCAACACAAATAACTCCCAAAAGCCCTATTTTATAGACTTAGAAGCTTGTCCGGCCTATTTTTTAGCACTAATATAAAGTTTTTACTCAATTATTATTATTTTTATCACACCTCTGTAGAAAAAAAATCTTATGTTTAGAAAAAATTCCCATGACGATGTTGCCATTGTTTGCGCAATGGCCACGTGAATAGGGGTGATAATGAAAAGCAAGCTGTCAGATTAATCGACGATCATGTGGAAAGATCCAGTGCAGAGGTTTATCAAAACTATAGATTTATAATGTTGAAAGATCGAGTGTAGAGATTCATCAAAATTATAAAATTATAATTGATCTACAGCTAAGTAACTGCAGCCACACTCATAGATAGCGCAAAAGGAATAACAAATAATTTGGCTACTGGAGGCTCTGATGTGGGAATTGGGACACTAGCAGAGACATGCAAAATTCGGCCACCACGGAAATTTGAGAGTTCAACTACTCAAGGCAACAAATAAAGAGCAAATAAAATGATTAATGTCAAGGGTTGGCATCATGCAGCCAGCTTAGGACCATGAGTTTGTACAAAACTTGACTGCTTGAGTCAGGCAAAGCCAAAATGAATATAAGTGTGAAGAAGACACTCAAACTAAAGCGGTTTCAAGCTTACTCGACCGACAGCACATTAATTGGCAGCAGATAAGTAGCAAGTACTCTAGTCCATTATTCATCTACTAGAGTAGTGGTTCCCTTTTCTGTTCGTTTGATTCCGGATGAAAGAATGGGCCGAATTCACTGTTTTGACCTTTTTGACGAAGTTTAGCGTCAAAACTCACGCGAGGTACAATATTGTGCGTGCCCAGTAGCGTCACCATGTAGGTGATACCTATTATGACTTGCATCGGACGAGAAATGGCATGTGCGACTTAGGAGGGCCATGCATAGTTCTCTCTCAACAAAAAAGGAGGGTAATGCAGCAACACTTTACTAAACTATTTACAATGCATATACAAGTGATATGTTTTTCCTCCCGGGCTGATTTCGCCGCCGCCGAGACCATCTTCCCCTACCTCTGTCTCTACCCATTCGCCCATCGTTTCCTGGTCAAGGGGCGCAATTTGCCGCACCTGTTGTTCTCGAGTGTGGCGGGGCAAGGCAGAGGGTTAGGGTTCCGCCAACAAAGACCTGATCTAGTTTCAACCGGGTTAGGGTTTGAAGCTGGCGTCAAACGAGGCTTCAGGGTCGGCTATGGCCGGACCAGTGGAGATCGATGATGTGCAATTGTTGATGAAGGAATTGGATCTGCGAGAGGAAAATCTGGATGGTGTGGTTTTTGATGAAAAGGAAGCGCCAGTGGAGGTTGATGGGGAACGTTGCATGGAAAACAAAAATTTTTCTCTACGTTCACCAAGATCAATCTAGTAGATGCAACTACGAGGGGAGAGTAGGATCCACATACCCTTGTAGATCGCTAAGCGGAAGCGTTAAGAACGCGGTTGATGGAGTCGTACTCGCCGCGATTCAGATCGCTGAAGATCCAAACACCGAAGCAACGGTGCCTCCGCGTTCTTCACACGTACGGCTCGGGGACGTCTCCTCCTTCTTGATCCAGCAAGGGGTGGAGGAGAGGTTGATGGAGAACCGGCAGCACGACGGCGTGGTGGTGATGGTGTAGAAGAATTCCAGCAGGGCTTCGCCTAAGCACCGCGGGAGAAGAAGATGTTATGGGAGAGGGAGGGCAGCACCGAGGCACGAACTTGTGTTGGCTGCCCTCCCTCTACCTCTCTATATATAGGGGGAAGGAGGAGAGGGGGGCGCCCTAGGGTTTACCCTAGGGGGCCGGCGGCCAGGGCAAGGGGGGGGGCGGCGGCCAAGGCAGGGGGGCGGCGGCCAAGGGCCAGCCCTAGGGTTTCCCCCCCTAGGCGCCTTGCCCCCCAAGCCAGGGGGGTGCGGCTGCCCTAGGAGGGTCCACCTCCCCTTGCGCATGAGGAGAGGGCCCAGGGGGGGGGCGCACAGCCCTATGAGGGCTGTGGTGTCCCCCCTTGTGGCCCATTAGGCCCAGAAACACTTCCGGGACCCCCGAAACCCTTTCCGGTACTCCGCCGATTTCCCGATGCTCCCCGGAACACTTCCGGACTCCGAAACCTTTCATCCTATATATCAATCTTCGTCTCCGGACCATTCCGGAGACCCTCGTCATGTCCGGGATCTCATCCGGGACTCCGAACAACCTTCGGTAACCATGCACTATTCTCACTAACAACCCTAGCGTCACCGAACCTTAAGTGTGTAGACCCTGCGGGTTCGGAAACCATGTAGACATGACCGAGACACTCCCAGGTCAATAACCAATAGCGGGATCTGGATACCCATATTGGTTCCCACATGTTTCTCAATGATCTCATCGGATGAACCACGATGTCAAGGATTCAGGCAATCCCGTATACAGTTCCCTTTGTCTCGTCGGTATGTTACTTGCCCGAGATTCGATCGTCGGTATCTCTATACCTAGTTCAATCTCGTTACCGGCAAGTCTCTTTACTCGTTACCGTAATACATAATCCCGTGACCAACTACTTAGTCACTTTGAGCTCATTGAGATGACGTATTACCAAGTGGGCCCGGAGATACCTCTCCGTCACACGGAGTGACAAATCCCAGTCTTGATCCATGTCAACTCAACAGACACCCTCGGAGATACCTGTAGAGTACCTTTATAGTCACCCAGTTACGTTGTGACGTTTGGTACACACAAAGCACTCCTACGGTGTCAGTGAGTTACATGATCTCATGGTCATAGGAACTTATACTTGACATGCAGAAAACTATAGCGATAACTGACACGATCAAAAGCTATGTTAACGTTTGGGTCTCGTCCATCACATCATTCTCCTAATGATGTGATCCCGTTATCAAATGACAACTCATGTCTATGACCTGGAAACCGCGGTCATCTTTGATCAACGAGCTAGTCCTGTAGAGGCTCACTAGGGACACAAAGTCTGTCTATTTATCCACACGTGTATTTGAGTTTCCATTCAATACAGTTATAGCATGGATAATAAACGATTATCATGAACAAGGAAATATAATAATAACTCTTTTATTATTGCCTCTAGGGCATATTTCCTAAGCAAAATAAGATGCATAAAAGGATTAACATCACATGCAAATCATAAGTGACATGATATGGCCATCAACTCGTGCTTTTGATCTCCATCTCCAAAGCACCGGCATGATCTCCATCGTCACCGGCGCAACACCATGATCCCCATCATCATGATCTCCATCATCGTGTCGCCATCGGGGTTGTCGCGCGCCCACCATGCTCTTACTACTATTGCTACCGTTTAGCGATAAAGTAAAGCATTACATAGCGCTTAATGATTGACACGCAGGTCATACAAAAGTTAAAGACAACCCTATGGCTCCTGCCGGTTGCCGTATACATCGACATGCAAGTCGATATTAACTATTACAACATGATCATCTCATACATCAAATATATTTCATCATGTCATTGGCCATATCATATCACATACATACCCTGCAAAAACAAGTTAGACGTCCTCTAATTTGTTGTTGCATGTTTTACGTGGCTGCTATGGGTATCTAGCAAGAACGCTTCTTACCTACGCAAAGCCACAACGGTGATATTTAAGTTGCTATTTAACCTTCTACAAGGACCGCCTTTGTCTATTCCGATTCAACTAAGATAGGAGAGACAGACACCCGCCAGCCATCTTATGCAACAAAAGTCACATGTCTGTCGATGGAACCGGTCTCATGTACGTGGACATGTAAAGTTGGTCCGGGCCGCTTCATCCCATAATACCGCTGAATCAAGAAAGACTAAGGAGGGCAGCAATTTAAACATCAACGCCCACAAACCCTTTTGTGTTCTACTCGAGAAAGCATCTACGCAAGAACCTAGCTCATGATGCCACTGTTGGGGAACGTTGCATGGGAAACAAAAAAATTTCCTACGTTCACCAAGATCAATCTAGGAGATGCTACTACGAGAGGAGAGTTGGATCCACGTACCCTTGTAGATCGCTAAGCGGAAGCGTTAAGAACGCGGTTGATGGAGTCGTACTCGCCGCGATTCAGATCGCCGAAGATCCTAGCACCGAAGCAACGGTGCCTCCGCGTTCTTCACACGTACGGCTCGGGGATGTCTCCTCCTTCTTGATCCAGCAAGGGGTGGAGGAGAGGTTGATGGAGAGACCGGCAGCACGACGGCGTGGTGGTGATGGTGGAGGAGGATTCCAGCAGGGCTTCGCCTAAGCACCGCGGGAAGACGAATATGTTGTGGGAGAGGAAGGGCAGCACCGAGGCACAAACGTGTGTTGGCTGCCCTCCCTCTGCCCCTCTATATATAGGGGGAATAGATAGGAGGGGGGCGCCCTAGGGTTTCCCCTAGGGGGGCCGGCGGCCAGGGCAGGGGGGGGCGGCGGCCAAGGGCTGCGCAGGCCCTAGGGTTTCCCCCCCCCCTAGGTGCCTTGCCCCCCAAGCCAGGGGGTGCGGCTGCCCTAGGAGGGGCCAGCCCCCCATGCGCCATAGGAGAGGGCCCAGGGGGGGCGCACAGCCCTATGAGGGCTGTGGTGTCCCCCCTTTGTGGCCCATTAGGCCCAGAACCACTTCCGGGACCCCCGAAACCCTTTTCGGTAATCCGCCGATTTCCCGATGCTCCCCGGAACACTTCCGGACTCCGAAACCTTTCATCCTATATATCAATCTTCGTCCCCGGACCATTCCGGAGACCCTCGTCACGTCCGGGATCTCATCCGGGACTCCGAACAACCTTCGGTAACCATGCACTGTTCCCACTAACAACCCTAGCGTCACCGAACCTTAAGTGTGTAGACCCTGCGGGTTCGGAAACCATGTAGACATGACCGAGACACTCCCAGGTCAATAACCAATAGCGGGATCTGGATACCCATATTGGTTCCCACATGTTTCTCGATGATCTCATCGGATGAACCACGATGTCAAGGATTCAGGCAATCCCGTATACAATTCCCTTTGTCTCGTCGGTATGTTACTTGCCCGAGATTCGATCGTCGGTATCTCTATACCTAGTTCAATCTCGTTACCGGCAAGTCTCTTTACTCGTTACCGTAATACATAATCCCGTGACCAACTACTTAGTCACTTTGAGCTCATTGAGATGACGTATTACCGAGTGGGCCCGGAGATACCTCTCCGTCACACGGAGTGACAAATCCCAGTCTCGATCCATGTCAGCTCAACAGACACCCTCGGAGATACCTGTAGAGTACCTTTATAGTCACCCAGTTACGTTGCGACGTTTGGCACACACAAAGCACTCCTACGGTGTCAGTGAATTACATGATCTCATGGTCATAGGAACTTATACTTGACATGCAGAAAACTATAGCGATAACTGACACGATCAAAAGCTATGTTTAACGTTTGGGTCTCGTCCATCACATCATTCTCCTAATGATGTGATCCCGTTATCAAATGACAACTCATGTCTATGACCTGGAAACCGCGGTCATTTTTGATCAACGAGCTAGTCCTGTAGAGGCTTACTAGGGACACAAAGTCTGTCTATTTATCCACACATGTATTTGAGTTTCCAATCAATACAATTATAGCATGGATAATAAACGATTATCATGAACAAGGAAATATAATAATAACTCTTTTATTATTGCCTCTAGGGCATATTTCCAACAGTCTCCCACTTGCACTAGAGTCAATAATCTAGCATTACAAGGTAATGAATCTAACACCCATAGAGTCTTGGTGTTGATCGTGCTTAGCCCGTGGAAGAGGCTTAGTCAACGGATCTGCAACATTCAAATCCGTGTGTACTTTGCAAATGTTTATGTCCTCCTCCTTGACCGAATCGCGGATGGAATTGAAGCGTCGCTTTATGTGTCTGGTCCTCTTGTGAAACCTTGGTTCCTTGGCTAGAGCAATGGCACCAGTGTTGTCACAGAACAGAGTCATTGGATTCAGTGCACTAGGCACAACTCCAAGATCTGTCATGAACTCCTTCATCCAGACACCTTCCTTTGCCGCCTCCGAGGCAGCTATATACTCCGCTTCACATGTAGAATCAGCTACCACGCTCTGCTTGGAACTGCACCAGCTTACCGCTCCCCCGTTGAGAATATATACGTATCCGGTTTGAGACTTAGAGTCATCCGGATCAGTGTCAAAGCTTGCATTGACGTAACCCTTTACGACGAGCTCTTGATCACCTCCATAAACGAGAAACATATCCTTAGTCCTTTTCAGGTACTTTAGGATATTCTTGACCGATGTCCAGTGATCCATACCAGGATTACTTTGAAACCTTCCGGCCATACTTATGGCAAGGCTGACATCTGGTCTTGTGCACAGCATTGCATACATGATAGAGCCTATGGCTGAAGCATAGGGGACGACACTCATCTTTTCTCTATCTTCCGCAGTCACTGGGCACTGAGTCTTACTCAACTTTGTACCTTGCAATACCGGCAAGAACCCCTTCTTGGATTGATCCATTTTAAACTTCTTCAAAACTTTATCAAGGTATGTGCTTTGTGAAAGTCCTATCAAGCGTCTTGATCTATCTCTATAGATCTTGATGCCCAATATGAAAGCAGCTTCACCGAGATCCTTCATTGAAAAACTCTTGTTCAAATACCCCTTCACGCTATCCAAAAATTCTACATTGTTTCCAATCAGCAATATGTCATCCACATATAATATTAGAAACGCTATAGAGCTCCCACTCACTTTCTTGTAAATACAAGCTTCATTGTAAACTTGTATAAACCCAAACGCTTTGATCACCTCATCAAAGCGAAGATTCCAACTCCGAGATGCTTGCACCAGTCCATAAATGGAACGCTGGAGCCTGCATACTTTGTCAGCATTCTCTGGATCGACAAAACCTTCTGGTTGCATCATATACAACTCTTCCTTAAGAAAACCGTTAAGGAACGCTGTCTTGACATCCATCTGCCAAATTTCATAATCGAAATATGCAGCTATTGCTAACATGATTCGGACGGATTTAAGCATCGCTACGGGTGAGAAAGTCTCATCGTAGTCAATCCCTTGAACTTGTGAAAAACCCTTTGCCACAAGTCGAGCTTTATACACGGTGACATTACCGTCAGCGTCGTCTTCCTCTTAAAAATCCATTTATTCTGAATGGCCTTCCGCCCTTCAGGTAATACTTCCAAAGTCCATACTTTGTTTTCATACATGGATCCCATCTCGGATTTCATGGCCTCTAACCATTTGTCGGAATCCGGGCCCACCATCGCTTCTCCATAGCTCGTAGGTTCACCGTTGTCTAACAACATGACCTCCAAGACAGGGTTACCATACCACTCAGGTGCAGTGCGTACCCTTGTCGACCTACGAGGTTCGGTAGTAACTTGATCAGAAGCTTCTTGATCATCATCATTGGCTTCCTCTTCAACCTCTGCAGGCTCCACAAAAACATCCTTTTGTGCTGCGCTACTTTCTGGTTGAAGCAGAGGTTCAATAACCTCATCAAGTTCTACCTTCCTCCCACTCAATTCTTTCGAGAGAAACTCTTTCTCGAGAAAGGACCCGTTCTTAGCGACAAACACTTTGCCTTCGGATCTGAGATAGAAGGTGTACCCAACAGTTTCTTTTGGGTATCCTATGAAGACACATTTGTCCGCTTTGGGTTCGAGCTTTTCTGGCTGAAGCCTTTTGACATAAGCATCGCAACCCCAAACCTTGAGAAAAGACAACTTCGGTTTCTTACTAAACCATAGTTCATACGGTGTTGTCTCAACGGACTTAGATGGAGCCCTATTTAAAGTGAATGCAGCTGTCTCTAACGCATATCCCCAAAACGATAGTGGCAAATCGGCAAGAGACATCATAGAACGTACCATATCTAATAGGGTTCGATTACGACGTTCGGACACACCATTACTCTGTGGTGTTCCGGGTGGCGTCAACTGTGAAACAATTCCACATTTTCTTAAGTGATCACCAAACTCATAACTCAGATATTCTCCCCCTCGATCAGATCGTAGGAACTTGATCTTCTTGTTACGATGATTTTCAACTTCACTCTGAAATTGCTTGAACTTTTCAAAAGTTTCAGACTTATGCTTCATTAAGTAAATATACCCATATCTACTTAAGTCGTCAGTGAAGGTGAGAAAATAACGATATCCACCGCGCACTGTTACACTCATCGGACCGCACACATCAGTATGTATGATTTCCAATAAGTCACTTGCCCGTTCCATTGTCCCTGAAAACGGGGTCCTTGTCATCTTGCCCATGAGGCACGGCTCGCACGTGTCAAGTGATTCAAAATCAAGAGACTCCAAAAGTCCATCAGCATGGAGCTTCCTCATGCGTTTCACGCCGATATGACCCAGACGGCAGTGCCACAAGAAAGTGGTATTATCATTATCAACTCTACATCTTTTGGCATCAATGTTATGGACATGTGTATCATCACTATCGAGATTCAATAAGAATAAACCCCTAACTTCGGGTGCATGACCATAAAAGATATTACTCATATAAATAGAACAACCATTATTCTCTGACTTAAATGAGTAACCGTCTCGCAATAAACAAGATCCAGATATAATGTTCATGCTTAACGCAGGCACTAAATAACAATTATTCAGGTTCATAACTAATCCCGATGGTAACCGAAGAGCGAGCGTGCCGACGGCGATCACATCAACCTTGGAACCATTTCCCACGCGCATCGTCACTTCGTCCTTCGCCAGCCTCCGTTTATTCCGCAGTTCCTGTTTAGAGTTGCAAATGTGAGCAACCGAACCGGTATCGAATACCCAGGCACTACAACGAGAGTTGGTAAGGTACACATCAATAACATGTATATCACATATACCTTTGTTGTTGTTGGCCCCCTTCTTGTCCGCCAGATACTTGGGGCAGTTCCGCTTCCAGTGGCCGTTCCCCTTGCAATAGAAACACTCAGTCTCTGGCTTGGGCCCAGCCTTGGGTTTCTTCACTGGATTAGCAACTGCTTTGCCACCCTTCTTAGAGTTACCCTTCTTGCCCTTGCCATTCTTCTTGAAACTGGTGGTTTTATTGACCATCAACACTTGATACTCCTTCTGGATGTCTGCCTCAGCGACTTTCAACATCGAAAACAGCTCGGCGATGGTCTTGTTCATCCCTTGCATGTTATACTGCTGCACGAAGCTCTTGTAGCTTGGAGGGAGTGACTGGAGAATTCTGTCAATGATAGCCTCATCCGGGAACACAAGTCCCAGATCAGCTATGCGGGTATAGTACCCAGACATCTTCAGTAAGTGCTCACTGACAGACGAATTCTCCTCCATCTTGCAAGCAAAGAATTTATCGGTGGTCTCATACCTCTCGATCTTAGCATTCTTTTCAAAGATGAACTTCAACTCCGTGTACATCTCATATGCACCATGACGTTCAAAACGCCTTTGAAGTCCTCCTTCCAAGCCGTACAACATGGCACACTGCACTATCGAATAGTCATCCGAACGTGTCTGCCAGACGTTCAAAACGTCCGCAGGGGCTGTAGGAGTGGGGGGGTCACCTAGCGGTGCATTTAGGACATAAACCTTTTGGGCAGCTGTGAGGATGATCCTCAGATTGCGGAGCCAGTCCACAAAGTTGCTCCCGTCATCTTTCAGTTTAGCTTTCTCTAGGAACGCATTAAAATTCAGGGGTGCTACTGCGCGAGCCATCTACAACCAAAAATTTGCAAAGACATTTTAGACTATTGTTCATGATAAGTGAGTTATTACCTAATCAAATTATTTATAACTCCCACTCAAATTGACATCCCTCCGGTCATTCGAGCGTGACATGATCCAAATTCACCAACCCAAGTCCGATCATCACGTGAGATGAGGTGGTGTCAATGGTGAACATCAACATGTTGATCATATCTACTATATGACTCATGCTCGACCTTTCGGTCCTCCGTGTTCCGAGGCCATGTCTGTACATGCTAGGCTCGTCAAGTCTAACCCGAGTGTTCTGCACGTGCAAAACTGGCTTGCACCCGTTGTAGGCGAACGTAGAGTCTATCACACCCGATCATCACGTGGTGCTTCGAAACGACGAACCTTCGCAACGGCGCACACTCGGGGGGAACACAATTTTATCTTGAAATTTTAGTGAAGGATCACCTTATAATGCTACCGTCGTCCTAAGCAAAATAAGATGCATAAAAGGATTAACATCACATGCAAATCATAAGTGACATGATATGGCCATCAACTCGTGCTTTTGATCTCCATCTCCAAAGCACCGGCATGATCTCCATCGTCACCGGCGCCACACCATGATCTCCATCATCATGATCTCCATCATCGTGTTGCCATCGGGGTTGTCGGCGCCCCACCATGCTCTTACTACCATTGCTACCGTTTAGCGATAAAGTAAAGCATTACAAAGCGCTTAATGATTGACACGCAGGTCATACAAAAATAAAGACAACCCTATGGCTCCTGCCGGTTGCCGTATGCATCGACATGCAAGTCGATGTTAACTATTACAACATGATCATCTCATACATCAAAATATATTTCATCATGTCATTGGCCATATCATATCACATACATACCCTGCAAAAACAAGTTAGACGTCCTCTAATTTGTTGTTGCATGTTTTACGTGGCTGCTATGGGTATCTAGCAAGAACGCTTCTTACCTACGCAAAACCACAACGGTGATATTCAAGTTGCTATTTAACCTTCTACAAGGACCGCCTTGTTCTATTCCGATTCAACTAAGATAGGAGAGACAGACACCCGCCAGCCATCTTATGCAACAAAAGTCACATGTCTGTCGATGGAACCGGTCTCATGTACGTGGACATGTAAAGTTGGTCCGGGCCGCTTCATCCCATAATACCGCTGAATCAAGAAAGACTAAGGAGGGCAGCAATTTAAACATCAACGCCACAAACCCTTTTGTGTTCTACTCGAGAAAGCATCTACGCAAGAACCTGGCTCTGATACCACTGATGGGGAACGTTGCATGGAAAACAAAATTTTTTCTCTACGTTCACCAAGATCAATCTAGTAGATGCAACTACGAGGGGAGAGTAGGATCCACATACCCTTGTAGATCGCTAAGCGGAAGCGTTAAGAACGCGGTTGATGGAGTCGTACTCGCCGCGATTCAGATCGCTGAAGATCCAAACACCGAAGCAACGGTGCCTCCGCGTTCTTCACACGTACGGCTCGGGGACGTCTCCTCCTTCTTGATCCAGCAAGGGGTGGAGGAGAGGTTGATGGAGAACCGGCAGCACGACGGCGTGGTGGTGATGGTGTAGAAGAATTCCAGCAGGGCTTCGCCTAAGCACCGCGGGAGAAGAAGATGTTATGGGAGAGGGAGGGCAGCACCGAGGCACGAACTTGTGTTGGCTGCCCTCCCTCTACCTCTCTATATATAGGGGGAAGGAGGAGAGGGGGGCGCCCTAGGGTTTCCCCTAGGGGGCCGGCGGCCAGGGCAAGGGGGGGGGCGGCGGCCAAGGCAGGGGGGCGGCGGCCAAGGGCCAGCCCTAGGGTTTCCCCCCCTAGGCGCCTTGCCCCCCAAGCCAGGGGGGTGCGGCTGCCCTAGGAGGGTCCACCTCCCCTTGCGCATGAGGAGAGGGCCCAGGGGGGGGCGCACAGCCCTATGAGGGCTGTGGTGTCCCCCCTTGTGGCCCATTAGGCCCAGAAACACTTCCGGGACCCCCGAAACCCTTTCCGGTACTCCGCCGATTTCCCGATGCTCCCCGGAACACTTCCGGACTCCGAAACCTTTCATCCTATATATCAATCTTCGTCTCTGGACCATTCCGGAGACCCTCGTCATGTCCGGGATCTCATCCGGGACTCCGAACAACCTTCGGTAACCATGCACTATTCTCACTAACAACCCTAGCGTCACCGAACCTTAAGTGTGTAGACCCTGCGGGTTCGGAAACCATGTAGACATGACCGAGACACTCCCAGGTCAATAACCAATAGCGGGATCTGGATACCCATATTGGTTCCCACATGTTTCTCGATGATCTCATCGGATGAACCACGATGTCAAGGATTCAGGCAATCCCGTATACAATTCCCTTTGTCTCGTCGGTATGTTACTTGCCCGAGATTCGATCGTCGGTATCTCTATACCTAGTTCAATCTCGTTACCGGCAAGTCTCTTTACTCGTTACCGTAATACATAATCCCGTGACCAACTACTTAGTCACTTTGAGCTCATTGAGATGACGTATTACCGAGTGGGCCCGGAGATACCTCTCCGTCACACGGAGTGACAAATCCCAGTCTCGATCCATGTCAGCTCAACAGACACCCTCGGAGATACCTGTAGAGTACCTTTATAGTCACCCAGTTACGTTGCGACGTTTGGCACGCACAAAGCACTCCTACGGTGTCAGTGAATTACATGATCTCATGGTCATAGGAACTTATACTTGACATGCAGAAAACTATAGCGATAACTGACACGATCAAAAGCTATGTTTAACGTTTGGGTCTCGTCCATCACATCATTCTCCTAATGATGTGATCCCGTTATCAAATGACAAATCATGTCTATGACCTGGAAACCGCGGTCATCTTTGATCAACGAGCTAGTCCTGTAGAGGCTTACTAGGGACACAAAGTCTGTCTATTTATCCACACATGTATTTGAGTTTCCAATTAATACAATTATAGCATGGATAATAAACGATTATCATGAACAAGGAAATATAATAATAACTCTTTTATTATTGCCTCTAGGGCATATTTCCAACAGAGGTGACTCAATGAACCGCGCTCGCAAGGGTGCACTCCGCCAAAACCTGCTCTCAATATTGGTTCTTTCGGAATATGAGATCAACTTGGGATCTTGCCCAGTAGGTGATTTTTAAGCCACTTGAGGAAAACCTATACATGGTCCAGTTCTCCTGTTTAGGGGATTGCGAAAGAGTTACTGAAGAAGGACCTTGGCGCTTTAGGGGAGACGCCTTCATACTCAAGCCATATGATGGTTTGGTGAAACCCTTGACACTTCAGCTTGATACTGTTGAGATTTGGGGTCAAATTCATGATGGTCTACCTCTTTATGCTCATCTAGCACCATCCCTTGCGGGAAAGGTGGGCGAAGTTCTTTTCACTGAACCGCAATATCAGGATTTCACAGGAAATTTTCATCGTGTCTGGGTCAGGATCAACGTCACAAAGCCCCCGAAGAACCACTACAAAATAAAGACACATCCGTGACATTTTGGTCCGAACGAAACTTTTTTCTGTCATACTTATGACACTTCTATGACAGTAATTGTGACAAACCATGGTATCATCATAGATGTGGTGGGGTCCTACTTCTATGACAAAAAATCATGACAGAAAATGGGCTTTTCGTCCTGGGTGGGCCGGAGACGCAGCTGCATGACATTCTTTGGGCCGTCCATGACGGAAAAAACCATGGTAGAAGCGAGGGCGAGGAAAATATCGGGGTGTTCCCGGTTACGGTGGGTGGTCGGGGCCGAGCGATGCGTGTTTCTCCCGTACATGCACGCACGTGGGTGCGAGGCATTGCGCTCTAACTGAACCCGAGCGAGGCGTTGGGCTCTAACTGAACCCGAACGATTGCACTGCAGGCTACGCGTTACTGAACCCGAGCGATCGATCAATGGCTGTTAACTGAACCCGATCGAGCGATTCCTTCGCTATTGCTGCTAACTGAAACCGATCAATGCTGCCTCTGCATGAACGGTGAGCATTGCTGGGGGGTTTGGATGAACAGTTCCCGGTGGGGGTGGCTGAACAGGACCCCGTGGTGTTGCCTTTGCTTGAATAGGACCCCGTTCGATCGAGCCGGTTGGGGCTGCATGAACAGGACCCCGTGGATGGCTGCATGAACTGGACCACCCCGTGGAGGGCTGCATGAACAGTAGCCCGTGGAGGGGTGGTTGAACAGGAGCCCGTGGAGAGGGCTGGTTGAACAGTAGCCGGTGGAGAAGCGCGCGGTGGAGGCTGAACAGTCGCAGGTGGAGGCCGGAGGAGGTCGACGGTGGATGAACAGTAGCCCGTGGAGGCTGGAGGGGTCGATGGTGGTGATGAACAGTATCCCATGGAGTCCCGTTTTGCGGTACGCCACACCCCTCCCGATGAACAGGACCCCCGTTCCGACCGTAGCGCTCCAACACAAGTCCGTTTCCTCCGTTTTGTGGTATGCCACACCCCTCCCGATCAACAGGACCCCCGTTTCGACCGTAGCGCTCCAACACAAGTCCGTTTCCTCCGTTTTGCGGTACGCCCCACCCCTCCCGATCAGCAGGACCCCCGTTTCGACCTTAGGAGGTTCGTTTCCTCCGTTTTGCGGTACGCCAGACCCCTCCCGATGAACATGATCCCGTTTCGAACGTGGCCGGTCGAACACAAGGCCGTTTCCTCCGTTCTGCGGTACGCTAGGCCTCGTTTCCATCGGTTGTTCCGTCCAAGCCCTCCCGATGAACACGACGACGCATTCCGTTCCGACCCAGCCGGTTGGCTCCCCCTGAACACGACGACGACACTGTTTCTCCGTTCCGACCCAGCCATGTACACGAGCCCTGGCCGTACGTATGAGCGAGTAGACGTTCGAAACCCTGCCCGTATATACGTACGTGGCCATATTTTCTTTGTTGCACACTTGCCGCTGTACGTACGTGTACATGCTACGTGCGCGCCTCTAGTACGACACGTGCGCGCCTCTATATCGACCAGTATGTACGTACACGTTCGCGACCAGAATGACAACGCTACGTACGCTTCGACCAGGTGTGTCCCGACTGTCAGGCACTTCCTTGCGTGCGAAGATGTAGCTGGTGGGTCCCAGCAGTCAGGGGGGCGAATCGTTTTTTTGCCCAGACGCACTTCCTTGCGTGCGAAGATGTAGCTGGTGGGTCCCAGCAGTCACGGGGGACGTTTTTTTGCCCGGACGCACTTCCTTGCGTGCGAAGATGTAGCTGGTGGGGCCCAACAGTCAGGGGGAAACGTTTTTTTCGCGAAATACGGTGGCCCGTCCGATGGGTCCCCGCTGTCAGTGCATGAATAATTATTTTACGCGTAATAAGGAGGCACTTCCTTGCTGCGGCCGTGGACCCAGCTGTCAGCCTCTCCACGTACAGTCCACGTCAAATGAAGCCGTTCCTTGACCACGTTGACCACGCCGCGTCGAGAGCACCAGGGCGGTGGACGACGGCGAGGCCTAGGAAGGGGACGACGCGGAGATGGCGAAGACGCGGCAGTGGATGCCCACGCGTAGAGGAGTACGAGGGTTCACTGGTTCGCTGCGGTGTGAGGCTGCCGTCGCCGCAGACTAACAGGGGGTGTGGGTGAGTAGAGGGATGGCCTGGCCAGCGGTGGGAATAGTAGGGGGCGGTGAGGCCTCCGCGGCAGCATAGCCGGCCACTGGAGGCAGGAGCATGCGACACGACCGACGCTGCTTTGGGCGGCTGGAGCAACAAGACCAGAGGTTGAAGAAGCTCCATGACCGTTGGATGGACATCGTACGGTCACCGAAGCTAGAATCGTTCATATTGACTAAGTTGACAATGCAGACCATCCCCGTCAACTTAGTAGGCCCACAAGTCAGCCTCCCACCAAGGTGGGTCCCAACCAGCAAGGGGAGTATTCATTTTTTTGTGCGTAATAAGGGGGCACTTCCGGTGGGTCCGAGCTGACATTGGGGGGAAAGTTTTTTCGCGTAATATGGTGGCCCGTCCGGTGGGTCCCAACAGTCAGGGGGGAAACGTTTTTTTCGCCACATATGGTGGCCCGTCCGGTGGGTCCCTGCTGTCAAGTGGAGGAATAATTATTTTTCGCGTAATAAGGAGGCACTTCCTTGCGGCTGCCGTGGACCCAACTGTCTGCCTCTCCACGCACAGTACTCTTCCGATGGAAGTCGTTCCTTGACCACGTTGACCACGCCACGCCGAGAGCACCAGGGCGGTGGACGACGACGAGGCCTAGGAAGGGGACGACACGGAGCCGGGGAAGACGCGGCAGTGGAAGCTCGCGCGGAGAGGAGTACGAGGATTCACTGGTTCGGCTGCGGTGAGGCTGCCGTCGCCGTAGGGCCTGGCCAGCGATGGGAATAGTAGGGGGGGG
>LR738712.1:88567522-88579005 GCA_902687465.1 Secale cereale
GGGGGCGGCGAGGCCTCCGTGGCATCGCATCCGGCCACGGGAGGTAGGAGCACGAGGCAAGACCGGCGCTGGTTTGGGCGGCTAGAGCAAGAAGACCAGAGGTTGAAGAAGCACTAGGGCCGTTGGATGGACATTGTACGGTCAATGGAGCTAGAATCGTGCATATTGACTAAGTTGACAAAGCCCTCCATCCCCGTCAACTTAGTAGGCCCACAAGTCAGCCTCCCACTATACAGGGTCCCAGCTAGCAGGGGGGGTATTCATTTTTTTGTGCGTAATAAGGAGGCACTTCCGGTGGGTCCGAGTTGACAGCGGGGGAACATTTTTTTCGCGCAATACGGTGGCCCGTCCGCTGGGTCCGAGCAGTCAGGGGGGGATAGTTTATTTTTCCAAATACGGTGGCCTGTTCGGTGGGTCCCTACTGTCAGGTGGTGGAATAATTGTTTTCCGCGTAATAAGGAGGCACTTCCTTGCGGCTGTCATGGACCTAGCTGTCAGCCTCTTCACGTACAGTACTCTTCTGATGGAAGCCGTTCCTTGACCACGTTGACCACGCCGCGCTTAGAGCACCAGGGTAGTGGCCGACAGCAAGGCCTAGGAAGGGGAAGACGCGGCAGTGGAAGCCTACGCGGAGATGAGTACGAGGGTTCACTGGTTCGGCTGCGGTGTGAGGCTGCCGTCGCCGCAGGGCCTGGCCAGCGGTGGGAATAGTAGGGGGCGGTGAGGCCTCCGGGGCAGCACAGCCGGCCACGGGAGGCAGGAGCATTCGACACGACCGGCGCTGCTTTGGGCGGCTGGAGCAAGAAGACCAGAGGTTGAAGAAGAACTACGGGCGTTGGATGGACATCGTACGGTCACTAGAGCTAGAATCGTTCATATTGACTAAGTTGACCAAGCACTCCGTCCCCGTCAACTTAGTAGGCCCACAAGTCACCCATCCACCAAGGTGGGTCCCAACTAGTAGGGGGAGTATTCATTTTTTTTGTGCGTAATAAGGAGGCACTTCCGGTGGGTCCGAGCTGACAGCGAGGGGAACGTTTTTTCGCGAAATACGGTGACCCGTCCGGTGGGTCCCAGCAGTAAGGGGGAAACGTTTTTTTCACAAAATACGGTGGGCCATCCGGTGGGTCCCCGCTGTTTGGTGGAGGAATAATTATTTTGTGCGTAATAAGGAGGCACTTCCTTGCTGCGGCCGTGGACCCAGCTGTCAGCCTCTCTATGTACAGTCCACGTCCGATGGAAGTCGTTCCTTGACCACGTTGACCACGCCACGCCGAGAGCACCAGGGCGGTGGACGACGACGAGGCCTAGGAAGGGGACGACGCGGGGCCGGGGAAGACGCAGCAGTGGATGCCCACGCGTAGAGGAGTATGCGGGTTCACTGGTTCGCTGCGGTGTGAGTCTACCGTCGCCACAGAATAAAAGGGGGTGTGGGTGAGTAGAGGGATGTCCTGGCCAGAGGTGGGAGTAGTAGGGGGCGGTGAGGCCTCCGCGGCATCGCAGCTGGCCATGGGAGGCAGGAGCACGAGGCACGACCGACGCTGGTTTGGGCGGCTGGAGAAAGAAGACCAGAGGTTGAAGAAGCACTATGACCGTTGGATGGACATCGTACGGTCAATTTAGATAGAATCGTGCATATTGACTAAGTTTACAAAGCCCTCCATCCCCGTCAACTTAGTAGGCCCACAAGTCAGCCTCCCACTATACTGAGTCCCAGCTAGCAGGGGGATTATTCATTTTTTGCGTAATAAGGAGGCACTTCCGGTGGGTCCGAGCTGACAGCGGGGGGAACATTTTTTTCGCGAAATAAGGTGGCCCGTTCGGTGGGTCCCTGCTGTTAGGTGGAGGAATAATTATTTTCCGTGTAATAAGGAGGCACTTCCTTGCGGCTGCCGTGGACCCAGCTGTCAACCTCTCCACGACAGTACTCTTCCGATGCAAGTCGTTCCTTGACCACGTTGACCATGCCGCGCCGAGAGCACCAGGGCAGTGGACGACGACGAGGCCTAGGAAGGGGACGACGCGGAGCCGGGGAAGATGCGGCAGTGGATGCCCACGCGGAGAGGAGTACGAGGGTTCACTGGTTCGGCTGCGGTGTGAGGCTGCCATCGCCGTAGAATTACAGGGGGTGTGGGTGAGTAGAGGGATGCCCTGGCCAGCTGTGGGAGTAGTAGGGGGCGGTGAGGCCTACACGGGAGGCGGGAGCAGGCGGTCCCGCCGGCGCTGGATTTCGCGGCTGGAGCAAGAAGATCAGAGATTGAAGAAACACGACGGCCGTTGGATTGACATCCAACGGTTACGTCTGCTAGAATCGTTTGTTGATGTATATAATAACTAAAAAAATCTTGCATACGCGTTAACTTAATAGGCCCATCAGTCAGACCATTCCCTTTTTTTTAATAATTTATATATAGCTCACTGTGACTTCTTATGCAATTTATTGCAGTCCATTTTTTTGGTTGGTCAGGGCCAATTTCACATATTTCTGTGGGTTCCAAACTATTTTTAATACCGAAATGTTGAGCCAGATTTAAAGTACTTTGAAGATATATTTCAATTAGGTTAATGCCTAGTGAAATAGGAATATGAAAATGTGAAAAAATTCAGAAATTATGAAGTAATTGCCAATTTGGTATTTGTTTTTATATTTACAGCCAATTTCATATTACTTTCATGATTTGCAGGCGTCTTGAAAGAGTTGCAGCCCACCAGGGCGTAGAAAAATAAATAGGCCTGGATTGGGTATTCTTGAGAAAAAATAAACTGGGCTCATTTTCACAAAGAAAAAATAGCTAGGCTGATCACAAAGGGAACATAAAATATAAGCCTCGGCTAGACGGGCCACAACCCAGTTCAAACCCTGCTCCGTCTCAACAATAACAAAAAAAATACTGCTCGAGCAGCTACATCCCAGGTGTGAGCCGATCTTGTGCTGTTCTCTTGTCTATTGACTATATACGCTCACAATGTCATGGGTCCCAGATGTCAGGAGAACACTAGGAGGAAGCATTTTATTTTTCCATACGCTGACATGGTGGGCCCGTACTGTCATCCTCTCCACGTACTTCTGCCGATTCCCGTAGTTTGTTGACCATGTTGACAACGCGAGAGGGCGGCACCGCGGCTAGCGCACCAAAGCGCGCGGAGGACGACGGCGATGCCTTGGACGTCGGCGTTAGCGATTTAGGAGACGGTGGGGCGGCGATGCGTGCGCTGAGACGCAGCCAACCGTGGGAGGCAGAAGCAGGCGGCCTCGCTGGTGCTGCTTTGGTTTTGGCGGCTGGAGGAAGACAGGACTGAAGAAACACAACAGACTATAAAAGCAGCAGGAGTACTTAACAACCTTAACTAAAACCAGCAGGGGCACTTAACAACCATAGCTGAAAGCAGTATAAGTACTTATACAGGTTCAACCGTACAAAGCACGCCTTGAGCAGTGCTACTTTGCCTATAGTTAACCAAGGGTGAGGCCGCCAAGCCCCAGGACAAGGCCCAGGCGCCACCCTGCGCATCCACAACCTTCTGAAAGTGGCTTCATCTCGCAATATGGTCAATAAACAAGATATTCGCTTTAGAGCCATGGAAAAGCAGGAACATAATCTTCTGTCCTATTCTCCAATATGGACGGGCCTTCATTATTTGAGACCACCCATGAATAAGTATCTTTTCACCTCCAAGGGGAATGGAGTAGGTCGACATAAACATCATGTTGTGACCAAGCGCAAGTCTGACCCGACCATGGTCAGGCATCTGTATAGGAACAATAGAACTGAATTGTTTCTGTTTCAAGAAGATCACAACTGTAAAACTGTGTATAAGCAATAGTTTATGAACAACATATATAACATAAAACAACTCGTACCACAAGTTTCTCGACACAGTTGGACCTCTTCAACGAGTGCAGCAGTGGCACACATATCCCACGTGGCCTTCCACCATTGAAACACCCCACAAGGACCTCAAGACGATCAATAAAGTGTAGGAACTTGTGGATGTCGTCCCAGTCAACTTCAGTGCCATCAGTAACAGCCGAGTTGTTACAGAATAACAAACAAGTAGCCTACTTAACTCTGAAAAAACCTACACGTGCCACCAATTATAAGAAAATATTAGTTAGAAGTAGCATCTTCGTGAGAGATTCATTGCTACTTCTAAAGTTAAACTGTGATTAGTTAGACAGAATAGGCAGATTAAGAAGTAATCGAGGCAACAAGCAAGAACCAGATACTAACATGGATGAACAATTGGAATGACGTCGGGGTGGAAGATCGCAGTGAAGATGAGACCATGTTCTGCTATTTCCATCAACATTTGTGCACCAACTTTCAGTCCGTAGCAGTTGAGAAAGTTTATCCAAGTTCAGCCATAAAAAAGCAGCGATCTTCTTGGTTCATGAACCAAACTCGGAACTTATATCCATGGCTTGTCTTCATTGTGACCATTAAACTGGTGTATTCAGTTATGGCAAGGCCGAGCATCTTGAGTACATGTGTTCTGGCAGAGCAAATAATGCACTGCAGGAAAAATAATATGAGAACACAATGTATTCCCTATCCAAATCTAGAAATAACTTCCTCCTTCACGTCAGTGTTGACCATCGTACTGGTAGTACTTTTTATCCAAATATAGCAATCCAAATTTCCAAATTAGTCGACATCATGTTCAAAAAAACCCCACCCTCCCGGATAGAAAAGAGGATTCTAGGGACATACTATGCGCGTTTTAAAATCCTGTGTTAGGATGAGAAGGAACAAGTGTGGCGTCTCGCCGAGGGCGCAGAAACCTGTAGGGTCCTCGCCCTTTGGTCACTGCAAATGAAACAAACTATATTCAGTAGGAAGAAAAATGCATCAACGGCGGTGGCTGCCATCCTAGGATTACCCGCGACCAAGGGACTTGGATTTATCGGGGATGGATGAAGAATTCGTACCTGGTTCTCCATGAGAAAACCCTATGCAATCGCCGAGAGGGGTTTTTCTCTGAACAAGCAGATGTGGGAGAAGGGGATTCAGGCCCGGTGAAATATTGCCGCTTCGTCCGCCCAGCTTACTGCTAAAGCTGGAAAAGGAGTGTTTGTGATTTGACGGCTCATTGGGCATTACTACGGTGCTACGACCGGGGTGTGTCTACCATGCAGTTGTGCACTCTAATTTGTGCATATGGCACGTGGACCCCGTTGCCGGATGCCCCACATATCAGCGAAAGGAAGTAGAAAGACATGAGTAACTAGTTACACAAAAATATATTTTTGACAGAGAGATACTCCCTCTGTAAAGAAATATACAAATCTTTTATATCACAACTTTACACATACAAAATTATATCTGACGGATAGGAAGGAAACTATGGCAATTTTGCAAAAAGGTACCCACACACCTCTCCACATTTGCAAATAAGGCCTTCCCTCGTTCATCATTTTCTCTCACAAGATAAAATACTCATACAAATGCATCTTGATGTTACATTGTTACGTGCAACGCACAGGCATTATGGGGGTTCAGCTTTTTTTTGAGACAATTATGGGGGTTCAGCTGAGAATATAATACCCAGACAGGCTCATGGTTCTGGACTTGGGCCGTAGGCCCACCCTGCATATTTGGGGGCCCATGTGTTCTACCTCATCGCTTTTCATATTGCAAGCGATCGGTACGGTGCTAGTTTTAGATCCTGTTGCAAGGCGAATACCCAAAATTGAATAAAGCACGACAACTGTTGGAATGAAATCAAACGACAGTTCCTAACCAGCAATGAGAGTTGCAATTCTATCAACGATATACCATGTGATAAATAATACTACTATCGTATTACTTATATACACAGGACACTTGTTTCACAATGCCAGATTATTACATCAAAATCTCTCATAGGATAGACCAGTTCGGCAGTTGCGTGCTGCTACTGAAGAATTTCAAAGTTGATTTGGGCCAGCTCTCCTTGCCGAGAAAGTTCGATTTTGAGATCATCCCCTACCGCAAGATATGATTTAGATTTGAACCTTGACCATCCTTTAGCATCAATCATCATGCGACCATCCTTTGTACTTACGGTATATTGAGCAGGTTCATTCACACCAAGGCTGTGCATGGTAAGAGAAACTTGGCCGCTGTCGCTCGGATTGTTGAACGACTCCCTCGTTGCTCTAGGAATTCTCTATTTGCAAACAAGAAGACATACCCAAACAGTTAGATCAACACAGTGAATCATGCGAAACAACATGGAAAGAAAAAAGAATGAAACACTTGGGAGGCCAATGCTTACCAAGAAGGTGTACATGTCGGTTTTTGTAAGGACTTTGGTATATGAAGTGCGAACTGCAACCCCGTCTGTTGCTGCTGCACCGGCTGGAGCAGATGCAAGTGCACGTGTTGGTGCAGGTGCCGAAGCCGCTGCTGCTGCCGGAGATGGTGCTCCTTGTAGAGCTGGTGCCGGTGTCGGAGCAGGTGCCAGTGTCGATGCCCGATCCTCCGGTAGATCAGCCTGATCCGCTGACGCGGTTGGTGCCCAATACTCAGCTGGATCAGACTGAGCTGCTACCGCTATCAGTGCTAGAGCAACTGTCGATACTTGATCCGTTGCTGAAGGTGGTACCGATGTGCAAGACAGCGACGATCGTGTCTGGTCTGTTATGATCAGCTTTCTAACTTGACTAGGCTTCGTGACCGTAATCCAGTTTTTTTCTTCATTTCTTTTAAACGCGATAAGGACTAATTTGGCGTTTTTGTTAAACCAAACTGCAGTTCATCATAGGGATTCAGCTTGTACTCAAACAACAGGCTGATCCAATTTTTTCCAGTAATATAAGTGATGGACAGTGCCTTCGTTACTGACACGACATAAGAAGTGAAACCTGCAAAAATAGCCATCGTAGAGCAAACCAAACGGTTTATTATGTGATGAATGTCACATGGCAAAATTTGCATCGTAAATTTGCAGGAAAAGAAAGAAAACATGACATTAAATCAATAAGATTTAGACAGTAAATCAATAAGATTTACTTGATGTGACACGAGTGAATCCTTACCAGGAAATCACTATGTTGAAGTACTGAACAGGAGATTGATCGTCCAACTACGGGTGGCATGCAGGGGCCCCGCCTACTCCCACAAGCAGGACAGTCCAAAGGTCGTGACAAATCGTATGGACCGAACATCCATGGGACTGGAAATCCTGGTGGGTGCGATAAACCCTGCAATGCATACATATATTGGAGTGTAACCATAATTGATAAACCGTCCTCACAAAAAAGATGATCTGGATACTTCAAAATATACAGACTGAATTGAGTGGACAGACATTAACATAGACCGTTCTCAGGACTGACCACACACCAAAAGCGACAGTACTAATAAACAATACAGGGTTCACAAACACAAATCAAGTACTGAGCAATAGTACTTACTACAGACAAGCAAAGTTGCACTAATTAAACTCTGCAGAATATTTCTTGCCACCGACCTATGGGATGAACCCCGCATAACTGACTAGGCCATGGACTTCGTGAGAGATGTCTACATGCACCATCACCATCTCAACAACCTTGGAGAACCTAACAGAGTGGTCTTTCCACTCATAAACATGATGATGAAGACATGCCACATCAGATTTGTTGGGAAGCTTTACAAGAACCACACCCTTCGTAATCGAAGGCACAACCATGAAATTGTTGTGGTCAAGTACAGCCTCGAGAACACGCCTCACAACAATGCTACAGGAAAACACTAGTTCAGGACACGTGGCAACAAGGACACATCAGCTGGATAGTTTAGTAGTAGAATTCATCCTCAGGTCTTCCAGTTCACACGGCATGACTTTGAGAACTTCATCTCCACCGTTCTAATTCAAACAGAAACCATATTTTATTACTACCTCCGTTCAGAAATATAAGATGATTTTCGATATTATACTCCATATATGACTACATATACGCACAGAAATGAATGAACAAAGACACTAGAACATGTCTTCAAAGGCATGAGGGCAGAGGGATTACTTGCAATATCCATAACAAAAGTTACTGAGGCAAATATACCCTCTTCAAAGGTACGGTAGCATTGATGTTCATAAAGTACTAGTTGAAAGTAATCTATAAGAAATCAGTGTCAACCTCTTGCATGTTTTGGTCAAAAGAGGAATTTAGAACCGTCATTTGGCACACAAAAATCACATGCAAGATCACCCAGAAAGTTGTACTACTAGTACTAGTACTGCGTGTTAGATGAAAAAACACGATCAAGATCGAGAAAAAGATCGTCAAGAAGAGATATTACCTGGACTTGCTTAATGAGGGATCCCGGAGAGGGGGGCTTGGACAGGGCGATGGCTTTGAGCTTGTCGGCAGTAGTCTTGGTGGGGTGCTTGCGCTTCTTCGTACCATGAGCCTCGATGGTTTTGGCCAGAGCCATAGACATCATGGTTGCTTCGTCCGTCCAACTTACTACTGGAAAGGAGGGGTTTTGTGATTTGACGGCTCATTGGGCATTACTGCGGCACTTTGATCGGGGTAGTCTATCTTCACTCTACTACGGAGTAATTAGTGCATGGCTAGTGGACCCCGATGTTGGCTGTCCCACACATCGACGAAAGTGCGTAATTTAGTGCATGGCTGGAGGAGGATCCACACCGTAGATCGTGTCCACTATTTTTCTGAAGAAAAAAATGATTACAACAAGCGTTTCCACTCTTACGACGGAGGAGTGCGAAGCACGGCAGCCACTTGAACATACACAGTGCTCCTACTACTAGGCATGTGCAGTGGTTCATACGTCTACATAATCTTGTTGCTAGTGTAGTAAGATATGACGACAACAAATGATGCTGTGCGCGTGTCAACTATATGAACAGTAATGTAGTAACATAGTACCACTTTCTCGACTGTCCGGTCGAGAATGAACGGTGAGATCAATGTTAACAAAACTAGGCCTACAGCGCACGGAGAGTACTGCGACCAAGGCGGAGAGGAAAATGAGAAAACTTAATGTATTTTTGCTAATTAAGAGCATTGCATGCAATGAACTAACCACTGCATGTCATGTTTATTAGTCTCAAGTCACTGAAAGCATGCACGGCCCACATCTCTTATTGGTTGATATGTCACAAAACAAGAAATGGGGAGGGAGTTAATGTACCGTGCCTAAGTGTTTTGGGATTATTTGGTTTTTGTAAGGTGACTTACACACCTAGATAGAGGAGTATATTGAGATGAGAATGCAACCAAACAGACCCACACGCTTTGTGCTACAGTGACTGATCTGCACCGTCTGAGTTTGATCCAACGGTCATGTTGCGCCGAGACATGGACATGCCCATGCAGAGGGCGCCTAAACACCACCGAAGTCCCTCTGCTTCTCAAGGCGCAGGACGTTGGTGATGCAGGGGGTGAAACGGCTGAAAGGCAATGCAATCTACGGGAAGCCGGAGGGAGCCAGCCGAGGAGCGGGGAATCTTTTGGTTTTCACCATGGTAAAACACCAGTCGATGACTTCTCACATTAGGGAGCAGTGGGTTTTATAGGAGGAGTCATCGTGACTAATTGCTGCCGCGCCTGCTCCCGTCAATAAAAAAATTAAAATTCCTGCCGCGCCTGCTCCCGTCAATCAAAAAAATAAAATTCCTGCCGCGCCTACTCCCGTCAATCAAAAAATTAAAAATCCTGCCGCACTCAAACACCAGAACAACACGGCAGTGGATATTTAAATTTACCTGCCGGCAAGTAGATAAAAAAGGGGTGAAAAAACAAATGTGGCGGCGGCCTAGCTAATCGGTCAAACTAGCCCAACTAGCTTGCCACCGTGCTTCACTGATGTACTCGGCGGGAAAAGTGGTCTTACGTGATTTGACGACTCATTTACTTGCTTCGGCGAAAACGTGCGGTAGGGCGTCCCACGTCAGGAAGAATATATGCGTGCACCACCCGAGAGGACCCCGAAACCGCGCGGTAGGGTGTGCTATGTCTCGGCACGGAGGAAAAATATGCGTGTAAAAATTTACTGTATCAGACGTAGTACCTATGGTTCGACCTCGGGACCCAGCCAGTCGGTCGAAAACACCCCACTAGGCACACAGCTTCATCATGCTAACATGGCACGGAGGATAGGTGTGGTTAGCTCCGTCTCGACCAGCCACAATGTCTCTTGTTCTAGGCGATTCTTCTATTTTCCAAGCTTTTTCTTTTAGTTGTAATCACACCACGGCAAGCTAGCGCCGCTCTTCGTGTGTGCCCGTGCAAAGGTTAGACGATGAAGAGAAGAGAGAGATCACAGACCTGGGACCCACCAGTAAGTGAGTCAACGGTCATGCACGTGTTGACGAGGCACTCTCTCTACTCTACTCAACGTAATATTGTATAAAATCAAGTTATGGGACAAAGCCAACAACCGTTGTTGTTTCAGGCTATCGACTTACGCTTTGTAGTCCAGGTTGCCAGTTCCAATCTCGTTTATCATATTTGTTAGTTTTAGGTCCAAATTTGATTAATGACAAGTGGGACCCCCGTGTGTTGTTCCGATATTTCAGTGTAGGATGTTTTTTTTGAACAAACACTTTGCACGGTTAGACAAGTAACGGCACAAGTTACACGTATTTTGCAAGTTTACGAACAAAAATGACAGCGGCATAGAATATCACATCCACCCCGCAGCTTAGATGCTATGGTGATACGAGTTTTTACACCGTTGGAAGTGAGATCCAATGTCTTGGGAGTAGTCTTTGTAATTATGCGCAATTTCCAAACTCTCCAAAGGTTTTTTTGCAAATAAAACATTCAGGCCTCGTGTGTGCCGCTGCATCTTGGATCCAACGGCTGCCCGTTGCTCATATTAGGTGCTCCCCGTAGCTTAATTACCCGCTACGGTGATATGAGCATCTAGGTCGTATGATCAGTGATCAGATGGCATATGCGTAGTACTTGTACTTTCTGCGCAATTCCCAAACTATCTCAGCCGTATATTGCAAAAACATTCAAACTTTCTACTGTGGACCTTAGATCTCCGTGAACTCGTATCACCATAGAATCTATGGTGCGGGAGCACCTCATATTCTCCCATGCGAGAAAACAGAAGGTGCTCTCGCAGCTTGGATGCTACGGTGATACGAGCTTCGAGGTCGTTTGATCTGAGATCCAATGGCATCTGAGCAGTCTTTGTGCTTGTAAGTAGTGGCCGAACTCTTTGGGGGCTTTTCTACAAAAAACCATTCGAACCACTGAGGAGGTGTTGGGTCACAAATCCAATGGCTCCAAAGAGCTTGTATCACCAAAGCATCTAAGGTGTGGTAGCACATGATATTCTTACATACAAGAGAATATGATGTCCTCCTTCATCTTAGATGCTACGGTGATACGAGCTTCGAGGTCGTTTGGTCTGAGATCCAATGGCATCTGAGCAGTCTTTGTGCTTGTAAGCACTAGCCGAACTCTTTGGGGGCTTTTCTGCAAAAAACCATTTGAACCACCGAGGAGGTGTTGGGTCACAAATCCAACGGCTCGG
>LR738712.1:88579080-88612877 GCA_902687465.1 Secale cereale
GGACATGATATTCTTACATATAGGAGAATATGATGTCCTCCTTCATCTTATATGCTATGGTGATACGAGCTTCGAGGTCGTTTGATCTGAGATCCAATGGCATCTGAGCAGTCTTTGTACTTGTAAGCAGTGGCCGACTCTTTGGGGGCTTTTCTGCAAAAAACCATTCGAACCACCGAGGAGGTGTTGGGTCACAAATCCAACGGCTCCGAAGAGCTTGTATCACCAAAGCATCTAAGGTGTGGTAGCAGATGATATTCTTACATATAGGAGAATATGATGTCCTCCTTCATCTTAGATGCTACAGTGATACGAGCTTCGAGGTTGTTGGATATGGGATCCAAGGGCAGCTGAGTAGTTTTTGTACAAATTGTGTGCAATTCTCAAACTCATCAAGGTTTCCTGTAAAAATATTAAGACATCATGTGAGCTGCTATATCTCAGATCTACAAGCTCCAAGCAACTCACATCGGCATATCCAAGGTATGGGGGCACATGATATTCTCCCAGGGAGGAGGGGTGGGGGGTGCACAACCAATCGGTGGTTGGGAGGGTGGGGACAAATATAATCTAAACAACCCTAAACAGAGCTTCACAATTTTATCTAAGGTCGAGGGGGTGACCCCCGACAATCATAGCTCCACCTAATTAAACGCAACATTTGCATGTAATGTAGTACTAGACCTAATATTCATGTTTCAGTTTCATGTTCGTTTTAAATATTGAATTGAGGACCATGCATGTCTTACATTTTACTCCCTTCGTTCCTAAATTTTAGTCTTTTTAAGGATTTCAGGTGGACTGGCACATACAGATGTATATAGACATATTTTAGAGTGTAGATTCACTCATTTTGCTCTGTATGTAGTCGCTTATTGAAATCTCTAAAAGACGAATATTTAGGAAAAGAAGGAGTATTTTTGAATTCATGTCATACATGCATGGTTTGGAAAAATAGATGCACTATACTTATCGGATTGTTGTTGTGTTCGTGTGTGGGTGTCTCTGTGTGTGTGTGTGGGGGGGGGGTCATATGCTTGATACATACAAAGTTTTCTCACCTCCATATTGTTCATCTTTTAAATTTGAATTTGCATTGAAAAACTTACCAAGGATACCATGAAATGTGAAATCCATGTTGAGATCACTATATCACAAACTCACTCTAATTCAACAACTCGTCATAAATCAATTACCACATTGAGATTAGTATTTGCAAGGAAAATACGGGCATTGTAATACACATAGATTCGTTCGGCAATTTAAAAGGTTCCTTTCATATTCTCGAATGGTAGGACCCAACAGCGTACCAGCCAGACCTTGGCTCGTGTTGATCCTAAAAAAGTAAAAAAAAAAAGGGCTCGTGTTCTTCTGGTGGCGTGCGTGGTACGCACATTAGGCATCCCCAACCAGTCGAGACTCCGCGTTTCGAGTCGAAATATACGGCGGCCAAAATTCCAGCCCTAGGAAATTCCCCCCATGTCCCCGGTCCATAATGACTACCGATGAACAACAGAGGGATGCTTTAGTAACTAGACAACATTACCTACCGTGCCGAGCACGGTTCAATTCCCTCGGTCGCCGCTCACCAAGGTCACCCGTCAACTGCATTGCCTAGTACTACTACTACACCATGATGAGCACATAATTGAGCCCGTTTGTTCGTGCCTAGTACTTGAGTTAATATATCAGGCAATGCACTGGTACAGAGGAATTATCCTTTTGCTCTGCATATATAACTTGTCTGAAGTCTAACTAAGCAAAATGTTTGACCAAATCCTTTCTTAAGAAATACAACAGGACAGATGTATGGCTTGAAAATTTATTGCATGACACAGGTTATGATATTGTTTCAAATCCTGGATCTTAAATTTCAAAAAATCCAAAAGTGACCATAAATTCTTGAAACAGAGCATGGTCACGTGATATGGCACAAATATTAATTCGTAATTTTTTTCTTCAATTTGAGACAAGCTGCTTATGACAAGTTGCACAAATGAAGAGCGAAGGTATTTTGGAACAAAGACCTGTCACATTAAAGGCGAATGCTTTCACTAGTGAAACCGTGGGCGTTTACGTGCCGCCACGAGTCCCGCTTCTCATAGGCAGGTGCCGTCCGAGCAAGAGTGTGAGTCGACAGGAGGCGTGCGAGCAGACCGCTGCGCTGGCTGACAGGGAGGTGTGCGAGCAGACCGCTGTGCAGGCTCACCATGAGGCGAGCCCTTTGACCAGGCTCCGCCGCTCACCTTCTTCCCAACTGCTCCCACTTTCAATGTCACCGGCGCCGTAGTTTGAAATCAACCCCGCACTACCCGGTATCGCTACAATCTTCTCTCTTCCTCTCCGATTCTCCTGTCGTCTACCTCCAACCACGTACGCCATGCCGCATCATGATGGTCTGCCCTTAGTCTTCCAGTTTCCTGAGGAAGACACCCAGCCAGAGTCTCGAGAACATAAGGCGCCTTGGGACGAGCTTGAACTGGCCTTGCGGGAAGACGCCACGCCTGTCCCCGCTCCCGTTCCGGCTCCCATCGCCCCGACTGTGTCAGCGCCCATCCCCGTGGCATCGATGGGCTAGGAGCCGCACATTGTCGCCGATCTTGATCCCACGGGGTTCCACGAGGTCCCCGCGGACTTTCACGCGCCCGTGCACCTGCCAGCGCATGTGCCTGCGCGTGCACTGACTCGCACGCCCGTGCCGGTGCCCGTGCACCTGCCAGCGCATGCGCTTGCGCCTGCACTGACGTGCGCGCCCGTGCCAGTGCCCGTGCACACGAATGTCTCCGCCGCACTGTTGATAGCGCCTGTCCTCGCGCGGGTGCCAGTGCCCCCCTCAGCGGCATGGATGGCCGCCGTCAACCGCTTCCTTGCACCACCGCCAGTCGCCTCCTCCCGCCAGTTGACTCGCTCCGAAGTCCAGAACATTTTGGCCTTCCTTGAAGCTAGACCAACGTCTAGGAGTACGCCAACAACGGCGCAAGGCACCACCGTCACCGTCGGTCAGTGGCCCGACGACACACAGAGCACGGCAGAGGAGCTGCTTCCTACCGCAAGACGCCCCTGCCACCGCCGCGTAATCTAAATTTGCCATGAAAAACGTTCGGATTGCCATGCTTAAAACCGAACGTTTATCATTTTCGTTTATTTTAGATCGATCGTCGTATAATTTAAAGTCGGAGTCAGACTGAACGAAATTATGGTTTGATCGATTGAATGTTCTGCTAGAGCCGTATCAAATTAAATATAAAACATCATCAAGCCACATGTATTCCTTGTCATCCAACGACCTAGACTACTTCAATGTCGAGCGCTCAACACATTTAGCGTGCAGTTAATTTCATGCCAAAAATAGTGCTAATCACATAATAACACGCAAATAATATCCTACTTAATATCCGCATGCACTTAATATACTTCCAAATTAACGTGCATTGCACGTACACACTGACTAGTGCTGCTAGCACGTGAAACTGGTGCCGTAACTTGTGAACGCGTCCAGATATGGTCAACGGCAACATCGCCCGCGATTCTTCGTGTTTGCCCGTGCGTCTAAACGCAGAAGGGGAGGAGAGAGAGAGAGAGAGAGAGCACACATGGAGCCCACCAGTAAGTCAAGGCAAATAGTACTAAAAATAATATTACATGTTATCAATTAAATGGGCTGTGGTAATATAAAAACATTATGTGAACAAAGGGAGGTACAACAAACAGTGATGTTCTAGGTATGTTGCCTATTGACGTGCGGCTTGAAGGCCCTGGTCGCATGATCGACCCTCGTCCTTTATTTTTTAATTTGTATATGGGTCCAAATTTGTTTCATGACATGTGGGCCCCCTCGGTGTGTAGTTTGTAGCACTTTAATTTGTGGGTCGAAATTTGTTCCATTCCAAGTGGACTATCGGTGTGTAGTTTTGTAGCTTATTTATAATAATTAAAGAGAACAACAGAGTTTTTTGCAATAATACCATGGTGCGATGTTGAAGGCGGGAAAGGACGTGCGAGAGAGCGATGACCGAGCCACAGGGAAATCAACTAGGGGAGTTGCGGGGGGTTGCAACGGTGTTTCGAGTAGTTGTGGACCGAATGCTACGAAAATATAATCTAAACCGACCGGAATAAATGCCTACACAAATTAATCCAAGGTTGGAGTGCCCCTCGCAATGTAAATAGCTCCGGCTTTGCGAGGGATGGAGAGGTAGCTTCAATGTGTGGAAGATACGGCGTGAGAAAGCGAGGTCAATCGAGAGACATATAGATAGAGAGACAAAGTGAGTGTGGTCCGACATTCATTGAACAAATATATATGCTCCGGAGAGATATTGTCCGATTGAGATTTTTGCAAGGGTGAGGGCTGTAAGATAGAGCTTGAGAGATGATCCAGTCACAGACGTGTAGATATATTTTGTGCGTGGGAGGAAGTAAGGTCAATCGATCACATAGGGTCGTCGTGCGATCGAAAGAGTGAGACGGGTTGGAGAGAGTGACCTAGATAGACAATGTGCGTGAGAGAGTATACAATGTGAATAAGTCGAATTGGGCTCAAGCATGGTGATATATCATTTTTGTCCGAGAAAGAGCGAGGTTAATCGAGACATACAAAGAGAGAGAGAGAGAGAGAGAGAGAGAGAGAGAGAGAGAGAGAGAGAGCGTGGCCCGCCATGAGGTCGAAAGAGTGGGGGCGGCTTTGATGGACTGACCTAGATAGACAATCTGCGTGAGAGAGTATAGAGTGTGTTGATCGAGGCCCGAACAGGGAGATATATCATTTGTGTGTGAAAGAAAACGAGGTTAAACGAGACACAGATAAAGAGAGCGAGATTGAGCGAGTGTGGCCCACCGTGCGGAAGAAAGAGTGAGACCGTCTCGAGGGAGTGACCTAGATAGACAACGTGCGTGCGTGCGCACGAGAGGTTGTGGGGCTAGATAGGCAATGCATGTATTTAGCGCGAGAGGGTGAGAGGGAGAGGGAGTGAGAGAGAGAGCTCGACATGGGGGTGCAATGGCGGGTGTGTGAGGTAAATACATTTCGTAACAGAGTGGAAAAAGGGGGTTGTGTAGTTGAGAGAGTTAGAGATCGAAACATGGAGAGAAAAAATGGATGTGTGTTGGAAACCGATAGCTTCCTAAGGTGGTTAGGAGAGGAAGATTGACCGATACAGGAAGTATGTAGCATGTATGCGGGGGAGGGGGGGGGGGCTAAAAACAACATTTGAATGTAGATAGTATGAGACTTAATATCGATGTTTGAATTCGGTGTACATTGTAAGATTTGAACTGGGGACCATGCATATGGGTAATTATTTTGAATTCGTGCCATACTAGGTTTCGAAAAGCTGACATTGATTCGATTTGTTGTGCTATTTTGTAGGTCATATGTTTGAATCCATCCAAAAGTTTTCTCACTACCATGGTGTTCATCATATACATATGAATTTGTATTAAAAAGTAGCGTGTATACAGTGAAACGCGAAATCCACGTTAGAATTGGAGATCGCTATGTGACACACACTCTAATTCAAATAACTAATTGTGTGACACACACTCTAATCCACGTTAGCGTGGATACCGTTTCGATTTTTTTTCAAATAACTCCTCATTAATTAATTTATAGTATCTCGTTTCGACTGACTAATTATTGCAAGGAAAACACATGCATGGTAATACATTCAAATTCGTATGCAAATGAAAGAAGATTTGTTTGCATTCTCAAATGTAGGCGCACCAGGCAGACCAGGGTCGTGTCGTGGTGGTCGCGTGTGTCAGACGGCAAAATAAGTTCGCGCTTCCACGTTTCGGATTGAAATATCTGGCGGCCCCAATTTCAGCCCTGCAAAATCTCAATTCACCACCGTCCCCTTCTGCGCCCAGATTGCTCAAATCCCTAATTTGCCGCCAACCCAAGCAAAGTTCGAATCGCCCCTCGTCTCGTCTCTTTCCCCACCTCTGTGCCAGACGACGACGACGAAGACGACAGTCGCGCTTCACCACCGCACCGGAGCTACCTCATCTACGCCCTCGTCCACCCCACCGGGTGGTCCACCGACAACGTCGGCCGCCGCAACCGACATGCCTCACAGCCACCGACTTCCACCGCATCAGGTGCGCTTCACCGATGCCGCCTCCCAGCTCACCGGGGCTACTTCACCGAGCACATCGTCGCGCCTCCGCCCCCCGAGGCCGTTGGGGCTTCACCAACGGTCTCGTCCACCACATCATAGCGCTCCGCTGCCACTCAAGATCTGCATCTGTGCGCGGCCAGCCAACGCTAGCGCATCACCCTCAACGGCTCTGAAGTGACCCGCGCTCTAGCTAGGCGAGCATGCCCAAACGCCGGCCCGAACTAGGTATCCACACATCACTCCCTTGTGCACTGTTCCGATGATGTTTGGATATCCTTTCATTGCTTTCTTAGCTTACACGCCTATCCAACTCACACTTTAACTCTTATTTCTTCTGGAGATATCATCTGAAACAAGCAAGCCATTTTTAGCAAGCATGACGGCGCTACGGGATCTGGTACACATCCCGCACACCCGTATAACCTTGTAAGTATCCGTCCTCCGGTACAACAACAAGGTCGATTCCTCTTATCTGATGAGCCATTCGCCGTGTCAAAAATGCAGAGGGGGATGCAAGGAGTACAAGGCCTGCACATCCAAGCAAGTGGTAGCATGGACTTGTACATGGAACATCCCAAGCGCAAGCAGAGCTGCAGTGAGCCTGTACAACGAGCTAGCGTAAGTCCCTGCATTTCATTTAATTCGTACTGGCATTCGTGTATGATTTGTGTGCAGTGGTGGCCACGAATTCAAGTTACCAAGGGCGAACATTTAACTTAAAAAATACGAAGTCACTTGCACTCCAGAAATCAACATAACTTGAGAAATGTGAAGCTACATGCACTTTGAAAACCAGCTAATGATCCAAAGTAGTTCAGATTATAAACACTAAATGCAAGCACCAAAAAACACAAAATGCAATATGGTGTACAAGGACTACAGACATGGTCTGTACCTGCATGAATTATTCGTTCTCTGGCTGAAAATATCAAAGTGCAATTGCACCTATAACCAGTGCGCAAACTGCATATCAATATATCTATCATGCACAAGTATGCCAATAGTTTCAAACAACAGATTAGAAAAGTATTTATGCTACATTGTCATGATACGGGGACTTTCTAGTAGATGGCCTCGACGTTTCCTCAAGCCATGAAAATGCACTATAATTTGCTTGTCATCAATGCCTACAAATCTCTATGTCTCTCTCAACATATCATTTCATCATTAGAGACTAAATCCTTCAATGGGAGCTTGCAAAATGCTTGCATTAGATGCCTCATTAGGCACTATATGTTCATCACCAGGAGCATGTAAAATGTTTGCATCAAATCCTTCATTACCAGTCTGTTCATTAGACACTTCAGGCTTAGGAACAACACGATCTTGGATGTTTGCACCGGAAACTTGATTAGATTCAGTCAGTTCAGTATTGATTGGGGGAGTTATAAAATAAGTAGAAATTGGTTTCATTTTCTCATAGATTCCCTACTTACAAGCAGTTTTACAACACCGTTAGGTTTAACTATTGGCCAGAAAATGAAGAGTTGAATTAGATATAATCAGGGATGCGATGTACCTGCTCGTTGCGCATGCTACTCTTGCAAGCTGCGACTGTCCGTTTGCGCAAGCTCGATGCCATGCCCGTGCTGCCGCCGCTGCCTCCCATGCAGGCAACACCCAGGGTTGGATCTTCATCTACTTGTCGTTCCGTTTGCTTGAAGCCCGGCGACCACCCTCCAACGAGGGCGCAAGGAAGTGTTGTGTCGGTCTGTCCAGCGGCGGCTAGCTTATGAGCGAACCAGACTGGAGGCTAGAGCGGATGAATTGGGATTTTTCCTGCTGTCGATCGGTATGGGAGGCGCTCGTTTGGGACGCGAGCCTGCTATAGGGCCTGCCTTGCACTTATGTTATTGGCCTATCGAAATTCAAACATTTTTCTTCATTTTTTCATTGCCTGCTTGTGCGTTGGGGCGAACAAAACTAGCCTGGGCCAACCTGGACGACTCAAACTAGGTGCACACTTTCAAGCCACCCGAGGCGGCCGCCCATACCAGCCCCTATGGTGGCATCGCCCCTTTTTGCGTGTATGATAGGGGTAGTGAAAAATATTCCAGTGGCGCTTTTGATTTTCCCACAGAATGGTTGAATTGCTTGTTTCTATGAACTGAGTTCGCCAATAATGTGAAGGTTGCCAGTCTTTTCATCCTATTGTAGATTGCTTAGATCTTGATATGCCAAAAGTAATCGCTTGAAATATACAGTAAAAGTCAGTGTGATGTATGTGGCTACAACTAGTCTGACTACACGTCCTCATATAACATATCAAGGATGCACCATCTTACCAGATTAACCATTCGAATTACCAATGCAGTGTGGGAAGAAAGAAGTATTGAGACTGCGTATCCAAGCAATTGATGCCATGGACTCCTTCGTACAACCTTGTAAGCGAAAAAGAAGTTGCAGTGTGCCTGTACAAAGAACTAGCGTAAGTTCAGTTACCTGCTTCTCGGAATTTTAGTTAGCCACTTATTGCAAAATTGTTCAATTACGTTGCCTGGCTTAATTTAGTTTCCTACTGATTACATAATGCCACAACCAGTTAATCCTATTATAGACTGCGCCTATCTATGTGTTTGATACTTACTGTTAAGAATTACCTGTTTGCCTGAACTTAAATAGCTACTTGTTTGTTTAACTACTTTGCTGCTGCAACAACGGGTTACAATGATGTTAATAACTACTTTTCAGCATCGAATTGAAACTCTTTAATTCCTTGTTTGTTTAACTGGTTTGCTGTTATAACTCCCAGTTGAGATGTTTTGCTAACTTCAACTTTTCTGAATCCAATCGGAACTTTAATGGCAAAACAGGTTAGCCCAAGATCAAAGAGCGAGGTCTCCATGGACGTTGTATCATCCCACAGCAGTGGCACCGGCCCAATCGTGCATTATGAATTGCCAACTGCTGATGCTCTAGAGGCTAAACTAGTGGTAGAAACAGATTCTGCTTCTGCACTTAGATATGAAGTTGACATGTTGAGGAAGCAAACAACACAATCAGTAGCAGTACTCAAGACAACCATTAAATATTTGGTGGATTTCAAAACGAAGCAAGCTGAGACTGACCACATTGTTAAGGTCCTGAAGGAAAAAAGGAAATTAAATTCCCACTTGGTAAATCATAGGTGAAATGTTCTTTCCATCGTTGAATAACCTTTGTGTTGTTTGTTCATGTAATCAATCAAACCATTTGTTTAGAGATCATGCAATAATTGTTTTTTGTTTTTTGTTTTTTGGTTTTTAATTTTATTTGAGCACAAGTCTGTATTAATTGATAAGACTCGGAGACATATCATTTTGATTGCTGTGCCTGACCTACAAATATGTCAATCGGGCTAAATGTGCATTCAACAATAATAGTAGTATAGATGGACCATAAGTGGCACGCATCAGAAAGGGCCAAGATGCTGTAGTAGCTTGGCTAAAAAAGGATGCTGTTGTAGCAAAGAAAAGTACAGCGGCCTGGCTTATGTATGTTAGTTGATATTATTGATCCATATACTCTATAAGTGTTTATATGTCTGTTAGTTCTGTACCTTCTTGGTTGATTGACTCGGTATTTGAATCTTGATACATCGCTTGTGTACATATCTAAATGGGAGTACACATTATGCTGCGTGTGACATTTGAGTTGGACATGAAGTGTTCCAAATATTCGAATTCACCTTAAACTGGATTCTAGCTTCTGAATTTGAGTATCGGCATTTGAAAACCATATTCATATATGACAGTGGAATACATCTTTGTCATCCTTTTGAAGATATATAAAAACACATAGAATGATTTATAAAGATTCGTATAGGAATACAAAATGGTTTCGAATTTAGTTGCCAGGGTAAACGTGGATGCTTATTGTCCCGAAATTCGAAAGAAGCGGCAAAATGTTCACTCCCACGTCGGCTGCCCGAAGCCAAGTGTTTGGGAGATGGAAATTACTGTCTACCCATTACACGGACAATCCATCGGCCCGATTTCCACTGCTCTAAATAGGGGTAGGATAGTAACTTCAATTAGACGTGACACGACCGCCTCTAAGCCCATTCCGACACGGTGGGCGCCAAACATGGGCGACAAAACACATTCGATTCAAGCTCGTCTGAAAGACCTCTGTTTCTCCCTCCATTTCCCTATTCATACACGGTGGGCGGCAAAACAAACTCGACTCGGCCGAAATCGATGTAGGCAAATATTTTCAATAGGAGTAGGTTTGTAACTTCACACAGACGTGACACAACCGCCCTACCCGTCAGCCCCGTTCATACACCGTGGGCGCCAACCACCCTCTCCCGCTCTGGGCAAATATTAGCGAGATGCGAGATTACCGTCGTATCCCCAACGGACGAGACGTCCAAATTTTAAACGGGGGCTAAGTTCGTAACTTTCCCATATTTCAGACAGGCGCGTCCCAAAAACATGGTTCCCCGTACCTCTCCCTCCATTTTCCCATTCATACACCGTCTGCGCTAGAACACCATCCCCACACCAGCCTCTGTCCGCCACCCCATCCATCGCCGCCGTCCTCCACCACATCCATCGCCGCCGTCCTCCACCACATCCATCGCCACCGTACTCCACCATGCCGGAGCGCCTACCAAGACCGCGTCGTCCACTGCTAGAGATGGACGTTTCTCATCCATGGCGACGGACCAAGAGCCTTGCATCCTGTCCTCTCGCTTCATCGGCGCCGTCGTCCTCTTTGCCGGGGCCGCTCACACGACCTTCTCTTCCACCGCAACGGGACTTATCCCCCGATGCACCCGTCTACCGTCGCACATCTGCTTCAACACCACCGACAGCCATCGCACCCCCGATGCCTACACGGCCCCGTAAGAGAGGTGGTACTTCATATCTCCTCAACTTTTTGATCTCAACCAGAAAATAGATCTTAACTTGGTTACTCTACTTTGTTTTCAGCTCTTAGAATTTAGTTCTTAGTTCGAAGCAAACAATGGCTGCTAAATACCATTTCTCCGGTTTCCCCCTTTTATGATCATTATACAATCAGAATACATGCTTCGTGTCATAATAGCACTGCTCGACTCATCAAGCTAAACAAGCTTAGTTGTTCAAATACGAATCTGATATTATTAAAACAGATTCATTTAATTAGTCAGCTAAATGTTCCTAAATTAGTTTCGAAATGCATGTTCGCCGCTCGGGTGTGTATCTCCACATGGTGCCCACGGTGGGCCGGCCCACCCTGGGATTTTGGGTCGCCCCAGGCCCCGATTCTTGATACGTCTCCAACGCATCTACTTTTCCAAACCCTTTTGCCCTTGTTTTGGACTCTAACTTGCATGATTTGAATGGAACTAACCCGGACGGACGCTGTTTTCAGCAGAATTGCCATGATGTTGTTTTTGTGCAGAAATAAAAAGTTCTCGGAATCGCCTGAAAATCAATGGAGAATTATTTTGGAAAATATAAAAAATACCTGCACGAAGATCCACACCAGGGGGCCTTGGGCTAGCCCACGAGGGTGGGGGGCGCGCCCCCTGCCTCGTGGCCCCCCTGGTGCTCCACCGACGTACCCCCAGATCCTATATCTTCCGTTTCGGGGAGAAAAAAAACCAGAGAGAAGGAATTATCGCGTTTCACGAGACGGAGCCGCCGCCAAGCCCTAATCTCTCTCGGGAGGGCTGATTTGGAGTCCGTTCGGGGCTTCGGAGAGTGGAGATCATCGCCATCGTCATCATCAACCTTCCTCCATCACCAATTCCATGATGCTCACCGCCGTGTGTGAGTAATTCCGTCGTAGGCTTGCTGGACGGTGATGGGTTGGATGGGATCTATCATGTAATCAAGTTGGTTTTGTTAGGGTTTGATCCCTAGTATCCACTATGTTCTGAGAATGATGTTGCTATGACTTTGCTATGCTTAATGCTTGTCACTAGGGCCCGAGTGCCATGATTTCAGATCTGAACCTATTATGTTTTCATGAATATATGTGTGTTCTTGATCCTATCTTGCAAGTCTATAGTCACCTACTATGTGTTATGATCCGGCAACCCCGAAGTGACAATAATCGGGACCACTCCCGGCGATGACCATAGTTTGAGGAGTTCATGTATTCATTTTGTGTTAATGCTTTGGCCCGGTACTCTATTAAAAGGAGGCCTTAATATCTCTTAGTTTCTAATAGGACCCCGCTGCCACGGGAGGGTAGGACAAAAGATGTCATGCAAGTTCTTTTCCATAAGCACATATGACTATATTCGAAATACATGCCTACATTGCATTGATGAACTGGAGCTAGTTCTGTTTCACCCTAGGTTATAACTTCTACATGATGAATTGCATCCGACGTAATTTCCCATCACCAATCCAATGACTATGAGCTTTACCTATATTGCTTGTCGCTTATTTACTTTTTCGCTGCTGCTATTACAAAAACTACAAAAACACTATCGTTACTTTTATTGCTGCTACCGCCACTATCATATTACTTTGCTACTAAATTATCTTGTTGCGGATATTAAGTTTCCAGGTGTGGTTGAACTGACAACTCAGATGCTAATACTTAAGAGTATTCTTTGGCTCCCCTTGTGTCGAATCAACAAATTTGGGTTTAATACTTTACCCTCGAAAACTGTTGTGATCCCCTACACTTGTGGGTTATCAAGACTATTTTCTGGCGCCGTTGCCGGGGAGCATAGCTCTATTCTTTAAGACACTTGGGATTTATATCTGTTGATCACTATGAAGAATTTGAAGGACTCAAAAACCAAGATCTTACCCTCAACTATGAGGGGAGGTAAGGAACAACCATCTAGCTCTGCACTTGATTCTCCTTCTGTTATGAGTAAACTTGCGACACCTACTCCTGCTATTGAATCTGATATGTCGTATGTTCTTGATGATGCTACTTCTGCTATGTATGATGAAACTACCTCTATGCCTGATACTGTGCCACTAGGTGAATTTCTAGATGAACAAATTGCTAAGGTTAGGGAGAGTGCAAATGTTGAAACTGATGATATTTATGAAAGTGATGATGAAACTACTCCCAATAGATATGAATTGCCTGTTGTGCCTGAAGGTTATGTTATGGATGAAGAAACTGCTAGAGACTTTCTTGCTTGCAATGATAGATATGATCTTAAGAAGTTATTAGCTAAGCTGAAAGAAAAGTCCTTGAATGCTAGAATGAAACATGACCCTGCTTTTGCTACTTCACCTATCTATGTCACTGATAAGGATTATGAATTCTTTGTTGATCATGAGTTAATTACTTTGGTTGAATCCGATCCTTTCCATGGCTATGAGTCTGAAACTGTTGTGGCACATCTTACTAAGTTGAATGATATAGCCACCCTGTTTACCAATGATGAAAATATTCGCTACTATTATATCCTTAAGTTATTTCCGTTCTCGTTAAAGGGTGATGCTAAGACTTGGTTTAATTCTCTTGATCCTGGTTGTGTGCGTAGTCCCCATGATATGATGTATTACTTCTCTGCTAAATATTTTCCCTCTCATAAGAAACAAGCTGCCTTACGGGAAATATATAACTTTGCTCAAACTGAAGAAGAGAGTCTCCCACAAGCTTGGGGGAGGCTTCTCCAGTTACTTAATGCTTTGCCTGATCATCCTCTTGAGATGCATGATATACTTGATGTCTTTTATAATGGACTAACCGATCCTTCCAGAGACCACCTGGATAGTTGTGCTGGTTATGTTTTCAGGGAAAGAACAGTTGAACAAGCTGAATTACTATTGAATAATATGCTAGCCAATGAAAATAATTGGACACTTCCTGAACCAGCCCCTAAGCCAACTCCGAAGAAAAGAGGTGTTCTATTTCTCAGTCCTGAAGATATGCGAGAGGCAAAGAAATCTATGAAAGAAAAAGGTATTAAAGCTGAAGATGTTAAGAATTTACCGCCTATTGAAGAAATACATGGTCTTGATAACCCGACACAGGTAGTAAAGGTAAATTCTCTTTATAGATTTGATGAAGGTGATATTCCTCGTTATAAGTCTGCTAGCCAATGCTTAGATGAGTTTGACAATTTTATTGTGAAACAAGAAAACTTCAATGCTTATGTTGGTAGACAATTACAACACAATGCTCATATGATTGAATGCTTGAGTGATTATCTGTCTAGTGCTAAAAGTGAACTGAAACTTATTAGTAAACATGCTTCCATGGTCACCACTCAAGTAGAACAAGTACTTAAGGCTCAGAATGATTTGCTCAATGAATTAAATAGTAAGAATAATGACTATGATGTTAGAGTTGCTACTAGAGGTGGTAAGATGACTCAGGAACCTCTGTATCCTGAGGGCCACCCTAAGAGAATTGAGCAAGATTCTCAGAGAGCTAATTTAGATGCACCAAGTTCTTCTAAAAAGAAGAAAAAGAAAAATGACAGAACCTTGCATGCTTGTAGTGAACCTGTAGCTGCCACACCTGAGAATCCCAATGATATATCTGTTTCTGATGCTGAGACACAATCTGGTAGTGAACATGAGCCTAGAGATAATATTAATAATGATGTTCATGATAATGCTCAACCTAGCAATGATAATGATGTAGAGATTGAACCTGCTGTTGATCTTGATAACCCACAATCAAAGAATCAACGTTATGATAAGAGAGACTTTGTTGCTAGGAAGCACGGTAGGGAAAGGGAGCCATGGGATTAGAAACCCATGCCTTTTCCTCCAAAACCATCCAAGAAAAAAAATGATGATGATTTTGAGCGCTTCGCTGAAATGATTAGACCTATCTTTTTGCGTATGCGTTTGACTGATGTGCTTAAAACAAATCCTTATGCCAAATACATGAAAGATATTATTACCAACAAAAGAAAGATACCTGAAGTAGAAATTTCCACCATGCTTGCCAATTACACTTTTGAGGGTGGAATGCCTAAGAAATTAGGAGATCCAGGAGTGCCTACTATACCTTGCTCCATTAAGAGAAACTATGTTAAAACTGCTTTGTGTGATCTTGGGGCCGGTGTTAGTGTTATGCCTCTCTCTTTATACCGTAGACTTGACTTGAGTAAGTTGACACCTACTGAAATATCTTTCCAAATGGCTGATAAATCAACTGCTATACCTCTCGGTATTTGTGAGGATGTGCCTGTTGTAGTTGCAAATGTTACTATTCTAACGGACTTTGTTATACTTGATATTCCCGAGGATGATAGTATGTCTATTATTCTTGGAAGACCTTTTTTGAATACTGCAGGGGTTGTTATTGATTGCAACAAAGGCAATGTCACTTTTCATGTCAATGGTAATGTGCATACGGTACACTTTCCGAGGAAACAACCTCAGGTTCATAGTCTCAATTATATTGGAAAAACTTCGACTATTACTATTGGAGGTTTTGAGGTTTCCATTCCTACTATCAAGAAGGCATATGACATACTTATTGTTGGGGACATACATATCCCCATTGAGGTAACATAGTGTTATTCGAAAATTCTCTGGTTTCATGTTACTCGGAAAGAGTTTATTAACAAGACCTGATCAACCTTGTTAATGGATTCCTTTTGATGAACATGGGATAGGTGAATCTAGATAGCACGAACCTTATGTACCCTCTTTTTACTTTCTGTTAATTAGGTTAAATAAAAGAAAAATAGCATTGTCTGTCTGTTTCCAGACTTATCTGTGCAATAAAAAAAATATCCCGAAAATAAAAGTTCTCCAAATGCCATGAAAATGAAATATGATTTTTTCTAGAATATTTAAGAAAATGTGGCACTGAACACACAGCGAGGGGAGCCAGCACGTGGCAATGAGGGCACAGGGCGCGTGATACGTCCAAAACGTATCTATAATTTCTGCTTGCTCCATGCCTCTTTTGTGTGATATTTCTATGATATTTATGCACTTCCATACACTTTTGATCATATTTGGACTAACCTATTAACTCAGTGCACCCCACTGCCAGTTTCTGTTTTCTGCTGTTTTTGTATTTCAGGTTTTCCCATTACGTAAACTGCCAGAAAAATTCCGGGAAAAATATATAAAAAATCAGCGTTCCAGAAGCTTCCATGCGGCCAAAGTAGGGCCGGAGGGGGGCCACCAGGGCTCCAGGCGGCCAGAGGGCGCGCCCCCCCTCCTGGCCGCGCCGCCAGGGCGCCTGGGCCCCCCAGGCCTCCTCTGACACCCCCCTTTGGCATATATTTACACCGCGTCCCGAAACCCTCGAGGACGAAACCCTTTTTCGCGATCTCATCTCTGTTCCGCCGCCGCCGCACTTCCAAGATCGGGAGCACCAGGAGAACTCTTCCCGGCACCCTGCCAGAGGGGAGGCTCACCACCGGGAGCTTCTCCACCACCATGGACTCCTCCCGGATGAGTTGTGAGTAGTCTCCCTTGGACCATGGGTCCATGACCAGTAGCTATGTGATGTTCTCCTCCCCTCTTTGTCCTTCACCAATTAGACCTCGTGAGCTGCCCTACATGATCGAGGCACATATGTAATCCTATGCTATTGCTATGATGAGTTTGCTGGGATCCGATGGATTATGAGATTATGTTCAGATTGTGTGTGAGTAATATATTTGATTTACCTCTTTTATATTTATGTTCTTGAGTAATTCTTGCATGTTCTCCGTTGCTGTTTATTGCTTTGGCCAAGTAGTAGGTAGTAACTCCAAGAGGGAACGTTATGCTTGATTGTGGGTTCATGCCCCTCGATGACTAGCTTGAGTGACAGAAACATGAGTCTAGGGGATGTGCTGTTGCCACAAGGGGGAAAACAACGGTGCTTGTACTTGCGGGTGCAAGGATTGTTTACTTTACGCAAAGTTCTTTTAATGCAGTTGTCTGTTGCTTTGAGTTTACACTTTGGGTGGGACTCGCAACTTAATACCAGCGAGATGTTCTGGATAGATATCTCAAGGTGGATGATTAGTAGTAGATGCAGATGGATTTTGGTCTACTTGCCTTGGCGTACCGCCCATGCTTTTGAGCCTCTACCTTTCTTGCAGCATAGTTAGCATTGGTTTGTGCACATAATCATGTCAATTGCCCAGCTGTAATTTGTTTACCTCGCTTAGCTATTTTATCGTCTTTTGGGAGAGAGACATCACTAGTGAACATCATGGGACCCCGGTCCATATTACCATCACTGATCACATCCGCTATTTACTTTCAGTTCTTACTTACTAGTTGCAGTCATATCTATCACTATTACCTCTTGCGTTTGATCCTTTGTAAACGACAAGGCCGGAGGGATTGACAACCTCTCTATACTCGTTGGGAGCAAAGTTATTTGTATCTGTGTGCAGGTCCGGTCAATCGCTGGTTGCGCCGCTAGCAGTTGGCACCTTCTTGTTGAACCTTGGAGTCTCAGGGGAAATTCGATCCTTGGTATCTTTGCCAAGGGAAAACTACCGCTACACTGCATCTCAAACCTTCCACTTGGGGTAACCAACGAGGGGCGAGAAGCCATCAGCGCGCCCCCTGCCCAGGGCGCGTCCCCCTACCTCGTGGGCCCCACATGGCCCCCCTCCACTTATCCTTTCACCCATGCTCTTCTTCTTCCTCCCAAAAAAATCCCCAACCAGCTCAAACGCGAGTTCTAGCTCATCTTGCTGCCATTTTCGATCTCCTTGCTCAAAGCACCATTCACCAAACTGTTTGGGGAGATTGTTCCTTGGTATGTGACTCCTTCATTGGTCCAATTAGTTTTTGTTCTTGTGCTTTATTTGTTGCAAATTTATGCTGCTGTGGTGACCTTGTTCTTGAGCTTGCATGTCAAATTTTCTTGGTCCCAAGTAGTTCTAATGCATGATATAGCCTCTAGGCACTTATAGGAGTTGTTGCTATCAATCTTGTTGAGTTTGGTTAACTTTTATTTTGAAGTTACTAAAAATTTCAGAATTTTTCAGAAAAGGAAGATGTTAAAAAGATTATTGAGGGGCTCCTCCAGCAAGAGCTCAGAGGAGAAGAAGAAAGAATAAAATAAGAAGCCCAAGTATAATCTTCCTTGCATGGCGGAAGTTCGACCGTGCGAATGGCCTTGTAATAATTTCATGATGTCCGCCGGTATTTACGAAGACTTTTATTGGTTGGCGAATAATGCAGGCCTCACCGACTTCCTCAACGACCAGAAAGAGCAGTATCTCTTACTCACCAACATTTTCACGCAAAGCTTTCATTTTCATTCTAGGAAAACACCACCTACGGTGGAGTTTCGCTTATATGATGTGGTTAAGGAGATATCACTTCTAGATTTTTGTGAAATATGCAAAGTACCCTTTGGAGGTAGACTTGATGAACCACGTCGTGAAGACGTTGAAGGGTTTATTGATATGATAGCTGTAGGGGAAACTAGACAAGTTTCAGGGACAAGAATCACTAGTATACACTTCCCTGTTCTACGCTACTTTGCTTTATTTGCTAGTAGATGTTTAATTGGTCGCGGGAACAGTGGGAATCTCAGTGCCCCTGATATTATCATTTTATGACATGCTTTGTTTCAAGACAGAACTTTTAGCTTGGGCACCGTCGTTGCCAAACAATTGAGTCTGAACCGCTCAAAGGGGCCCGCCTTTGGAGGCATCTTTGCTTCTCGCCTTGCTGAATATTTTAATATACCTATTAGGCATCATGAGAAGGAAGAAAAATTGCTTGCCCCTGTTTATCTAGACTACAAGAGCATGGTAGCCCATGATTTTATTGTTAAAGACAAGAATATGCGGCTTAACTATAAATTAAGGTTTGATGAAATATACTGTGAAATTGTTACCTTGCCTACACCATCTTTGTTTGATCTGTCCACATGCAAGTATCTCATTACATCAGATACCTTCTACAAGTACCAAGGCCAGGCACAAGCTTCAGAGCCTGTGCCAGAACCACCACTTGATCCTTCTCATCAATCTGTTTATGGGTGGGAGCTGGATGAGCTCGCCAACCAATGGCACCCAGAGGATGCATCTCAGTACCCTGGAGGGAGTGGCTTCGATCCATGGCCATAGACCAACTTAGGCCAAAAGCCTAAGCTTGGGGTGTACGTGTTTGTCACTGACTTACATTCATGTTCACACACTTATTCTAGCTGTCGGTGCTCACACTCTTTCTCTGTACCATCCATGCTTAGTTTAAATTTCTTTCTCTTAGTCTTTTTCTTGTGTGCTAGAAAAACCCAGAAAAAAAATTAGTTGTAGCTTCTAGCTAGTTTACTTTCTTTGCTTGTAGTAGTAACTAAAAATGAAAACCCAAAAAGATTTCCCGTTCTTCTTTTGCTTGTTGGGAGCTTTCCCGTGTAAATAGTTTCTTTTCTTTTCTTTAGGGGTTAAGAGTAGAAGACCATGATGAAGTTGCTTAGAGGCTCTCATATGCTTCGTTGTTGATTTAACCTTGAGCCATATTGCCTTGTCTTCTCTCTTGTATTAAATGCCTGCAGATTCCAGCTTAGTCCAATGCACGTGCACTATTATTATTATTATCCACACCGTTCGGTCGTGCGAGTGAAAGGCAATAAGGATGATATATGATGAACTAATTGAGATAAGAAAAGCTGGTATGAACTCGACCTCTCTTGTTTTTGTAAATATGATTGCTCGTCGTTCCTGATTCAGCTTGTTATGAATGAAACATGTTTGCAATGACAACTAGAGATCATAGCTGCTTATGGCATGCTTAATTAGCTGAGAGTTTACAATGGTCTATCCTGCATGCCAACATGATATTAAAATGGTTGTGATGTGGTATGATGGGTGGTATCCTCCTTTGAACGATTTAAGTGATCTGACTTGGCACATGTTCACGCATGTAGTTGAAACAAATCAACATAGCCTTCATGATATTTATGTTCATGGTGATTTATATCCTACTCATGCTTGCATTCATTGTTGATTAATTTTAATGCATGTTCATGACCGTTGTTGCTCTCTAGCTGGTCGCTTCCCAGTCTCTTTCTAGCCTTCACTTGTACTAAGCGGGAATACTGCTTGTGCATCCACTTACATAAACCCCAAAGTTATTTCGTATGAGTCCACCATACCTTCCTATATGCGGTATTTACCTGCCGTTCCAAGTAAATTTGTATGTGCCAAAGTCTAAACCTTCAAATGAAATTCTGTTTTGTATGTTCGCATAGCTCATGTATCAACTAGGGCTGTCTATATCTTCCATGCTAGGTGGGTTATTCTCATGATGAGTGGACTCTGCTCATCATTCATGAGAAAATGGCTGGTAATCGGGATGCCCAGTCCCAAGCTCAAAATCATAATAATTAAACAAAACTCCCCCAGGGTTGTTGCTTGTTTGGACGGTACCCCGTGGATTCAGATGGCCGTGGAGTGTGCTTGTTGGTGGTTGGGGGAGTATAAACTTTACCATTCTGTTTGGGAACCGCCTATAATGTGCGTAGCATGGGAGATATCGAGATTCTTGGTTGTTATGTTGACAATGAAAGTATACCGCCCAAAATGTTATTCAATCTCTATTTAAAAATCGAGCTCTGGCACCTCTACAAATCCCTGCCTCCCTCTGCGAAGGTCCTATCTATTTAATTTTATGCAGAGTCATCATCCTCTTATCAAAGAGCACCAGTAGGAGAGCACCTCTGTCGTTGCATGTATTACTATTAATTTGCATTGGGTATGATTATGACTGGATCTCTTTTACCATGAATTACAATGTCTAGTCAGTCCTGGATCTTTAAAGGTGCTCTGCATTTATGTTTTGCGGTCTCAGAAAGGGCTAGTGAGATACCATCCTGTTATATCATATCATGATTGTTTTGAGAAAGTGTTGTCATCCGAGGTTTATTATTATTGCTCGCTAGTTGATTATGCCATTGATATGAGTAGTCTTGAGACCTAAAAGTTATTGTGAATATGGTTAGTTCATGATCTTGTTGAAAACCTGAATGCCAGCTTACATATTTACAACAACAAGAGCAAACAGAGTTTGTCAAAGTTTTTCGTTATCACTTTCAGTTTATCAACTGAATTGCTTGAGGACAAGCAAAGGTTTAAGCTTGGGGGAGTTGATACGTCTCCAACGTATGTACTTTTCCAAACCCTTTTGCCCTTGTTTTGGACTCTAACTTGCATGATTTGAATGGAACTAACCCGGACTGACGCTGTTTTCAGCAGAATTGCCATGATGTTGTTTTTGTGCAGAAATAAAAAGTTCTCAGAATCGCCTGAAAATCAACGGAGAATTATTTTGGAAAATATAAAAAATACCTGCACGAAGATCCACACCAAGGGGCCTTGGGCCAGCCCACGAGGGTGGGGGGCGCGCCCCCCCTGCCCAGGGCACCCCCCTGCCTCATGGCCCCCCTGGTGCTCCAACGACGTACCTCCAGATCCTATATCTTCCGTTTTGGGGAGAAAAACCCAGAGAGAAAGAATTATTGCGTTTCACGAGACGGAGCCGCCGCCAAGCCCTAATCTCTCTTGGGAGGGCTGATCTGGAGTCCGTTCGGGGCTCCGGAGAGTGGAGATCGTCGCCATCATCATCATCAACCTTCCTCCATCACCAATTCCATGATGCTCACCGCCGTGTGTGAGTAATTCCATCGTAGGCTTGCTGGACGGTGATGGGTTGGATGGAATCTATCATGTAATCGAGTTAGTTTTGTTAGGGTTTGATCCCTAGTATCCACTATGTTCTGAGATTGATGTTGCTATGACTTTGCTATGCTTAATGCTTGTCACTAGGGCCCGAGTGCCATGATTTCAGATCTGAACCTATTATGTTTTCATGAATATACGTGTGTTCTTGATCCTATCTTGCAAGTCTATAGTCACCTACTATATGTTATGATCCGGCAACCCCGAAGTGACAATAATCGGGACCACTCCCGGTGATGACCATAGTTTGAGGAGTTCATGTATTCACTATGTGTTAATGCTTTGGTCCGGTACTCTATTAAAAGGAGGCCTTAATATCCCTTAGTTTCCAATAGGACCCCGCTGCCATGGGAGGGTAGGACAAAAGATGTCATGCAAGTTCTTTTCCATATGCACGTATGACTATATTCGGAATACATGCCTACATTGCATTGATGAACTGGAGCTAGTTCTGTTTCACCCTAGGTTATAACTTCTACATGATGAATTGCATCCGGCGTAATTTCCCATCACTGATCCAATGCCTATGAGCTTTACCTATATTGCTTGTCGCTTATTTACTTTTCCGCTGCTACTATTACAAAAACTACAAAAACACTATCGTTACTTTTATTGCTGCTACCGCCACTATCATATTACTTTGCTACTTAACTATCTTGCTGCAGATATTAAGTTTCCAGGTGTGGTTGAACTGACAACTCAACTGCTAATACTTAAGAGTATTCTTTGGCTCCCCTTGTGTCGAATCAACAAATTTGGGTTTAATACTTTACCCTCAAAAACTGTTGCGATCCCCTACACTTGTGGGTAATCAATTCCCCTCTGTTCTGCTGCGCGCTTCCGATCTCTACTCGCCCCTAGCCGCCTGCCTCGCCGGCGACTTGCCGTCCCCGTACGGCATGACTCTAGGAGGAGACGCCGGACTAACAGGAGGTCAGAAGCCGCTTGCCCCACATCATCACTGCTGCCCGGGCGCACCGCCGTGCCTACCTTCCCAATCCGTTTAGGGCTCAGGCATGCAACACCCACTAAGCCAACCCGATTTATCCTGAAATAAGTCCTCAACACTCAGCAGCCACTCCTCATCATCCATTTTCTAATTGATTCATTACACATTAGGCAAGACTGTCATTAGGGTTTGTTGTGTGCTCAGTGCTACCTACACTTAATGGTTCAGATGTATTTCGATAATCTTTAGTACCTGTAAAGTTCATAGGGTTTTCAAAATTCCAGCCCTAGGAACAGACACTAGTCATTTTGGATTGTTGGTCGTAGTGACATTGACCCAGATTACTACTGCAAGCCAGGTTTGTTGGCAATTTTACTTGTTTTTCTTACTCATTCGATATAATATCCAATTATTCACGTCGATTAGTTGCAAACAATAAGTGCTAGACAAACTTGATTCAGAATTTGTACAGTCTCTTACTCCAGTTACAATTCTGCATACTTGTCGTAGTAAGCTCACAAGTAAATGATTGATTCACTACATCTATGCTTGCCTTGTCATATTTGTTGTCAATATTCTTTTAGGGTGGACCACCCTATTTCTAAATACTGCAACCGTAGACATGAGTGAATAGTATTTCTCTACGTGATCTCTTCCATCATGTGTGGGCAACAAACACTGCATTGTATAGAAAGAAAGTGTCATTTCCAGCTTTTACATAGGCTTCGATCTTTTACATGGAATACAATCTGCCTATTTGCTTTGTGTCGCACTACCAACACTCCACCCTTGAAGCTAAACATTATGGCACTCATAATTCCTTAGTTTATTTGTTCAAATACGAATTTCATATGATTCTAATGTTCCTACTTCAGTTTTGAAATGTGTGTCTGCCTGTTAAGGGGTTTGTATTTCTGTGTGTGGTCTGGTCAGCACGGTTGGGGGGTGAACTTTGCATATGCAGGGGTTTATAGGGAGACACTCTTCGAGTTGAATCCGCAATGCATTCCATAGATAATCTGACTACTTTTTATGTTTTCATGAATCCCAGATTCTGAACATCATCATAATGATTACTAGATGATACCCCGCGCGTTGCTGCGGGAATTGGTTGCAAAATATTTAAGTGAGATTTATTTTTTCCTTTTGTAGGAATATGAACATTGGTAATGAAATGACAAATTGGAATTGAAAATAATATAATTTACTGTACTTGAGTATATTGTATAGTTTCAAAATATGCATTACATATAAGTAATAATAAAATGAATGGTGGGTCTATACCCATGCATGAATATGCCAGACTCATTTCATAAAAACCAAAGTGTATAGCTGAATCATATGTATTTTCTAAGAATACACGTGCACCCGCTTTACAAAAATTTTCCTGGAGCCTTAGACAGTAAATATATGCATTTATGACGTATAGTAGAAAAAACAATAAATAAATTAGACATTCTTGATGTGTGTAAGTATGACCATCGGTTTATATATCTTAGTTGACCTCACTCTCCACCCATATCTCATCTTCTAAAAGACATTCCAAATCTCGACGTGTGAAGGTTGTGTCATGGATATTCACCAACTTGGTTTTGCTAGGGAAGGACATGATGTATTCCTTCATTTTAGCAAAATTAATAGCACATGCATTTTCACTTATCTCATTCAGATCCATCTGAAACAACATAGACATTAGTCGACAGCGGAACACATGCAACAATTACCACACATAAGCATATGTAGAAGCTGATCCGTCGGTTGCTAATACATGAATGCAAGGAGCTCACCTCGGCGGGTGCGACAGACGTGACGAGCGGAGCGCAGAGGCAACGGCGGTCGTGGCGCAGCATCACTGGAAGGACGGTCTTGAGGTGCTTTACACCAGTGAGCCCATCCCGGCTGCCGTCTGGTCGTCGCCGTCCACAGCTTCTCTTCCACACCTAATGAACGTGCCCACAAAGGATCGGCCAGAGAGAGAGAGAGAGAGAGAGAGAGAGAGAGAAGAAAGAGATATATGCAGGGCCGTCAATGGGGTCAGGAGAGAAGCCTAGAGATTTATTTCCTTCTCTTCCGCTGAACTCGGGGAATCATTCCTGCATGTGACGCACGGCCTTAACTGCCCTGCAATATCCACGATTATCTTCCCTACATAAACATGATTGTTTCCTTCTGATTTGTTAACAGATTGGCTAGCACCATTATCGCATGCAAAAATATTGGGAGCAATAAAATCGCCCGAGATATCGCGTTTGGAAAGAATTGATTGTCGTGCATTATTGCGTTTGGAAAGGAGATATGCTTTATTGCATTTGGAAAGGAGATATCACGTTTGATATCGCGTTTGAAAATCGCCCAAGGAAAGGAGATTGATGACCGTCATGAATGAATTGATTGTGTCTGGTTACCTTAAGTTAATTGCTTGCATTTGGAAAGAATTGATTGTCATGCATTATTGCGTTAGGAAAGAATTGATTGTCATGCATGAATCGGGGACGTAAAGGGGGAAACGGAACCTGACTGCGTGCGGTGAGTGGGGTGGGGTGGGGGTGAGGATGGTGTGACGAAAAAAACCGGTTGAAAAAAAACCAGACGAGGTGGGACGAAAAAAACCTGGAACAAAGACTACAACTGCTCCATTAGGAGTAGAGATGAGCTTGCGCGCATGAAAAGAATAAAGCAGAACAATGCCATGGCTGTCAAACTTGGCACTAAGGGACAAAAATCAAGTCTGGATGCAATGCAATGCAAATGCTCTAAACCTACAGATTCATGCTCAGAATATGATCCTAACAGTGATTCTGAGCTAGAGGGAGACCTATGTCAATGTAGCTCCCTAGTGGAGGAGTCAGAGGAAGATGCCCTATCTTATTCACCCATCAAGGTGCTTGCTTTAACTTTCCAACGTTGTATTTGTCGCACATATCTTGCAACTGATGCTTTGCATTGCTTCTACTTTGTTGAACTGCCATTAGCTTAGTTTACACATCGTGTATGTGAATACGCCCTGCCTATCCATTTTCAGTACATATTCCATCTGTCATCATACCATATTTATCCATTCAAATGTTGTTCTTGTGTATCAGACGTTCAAAAGGAAGAGGGAGATTGCTGATCGTGGACAAGCACAAGCAAAGTATTTGGAAAAGGTAGTGGCACCTGATAAATCAAATAGCCCATTAGGTGTAGTTGCAATATCACTGCTACTTCTCGAGCTTGCGTTGTATGCCCTCGAAGAGGAAAGGGTGATGCAGCACAATAGCGTAAGTATTTCCCTCAGTTTTTTAGAACCAAGGTATCAATCCAGTAGGAGACCACGCGCGAGTCCCTCGTACCTGCACAAACAAATAAGAACTTCGCAACCAACGCGATAAGGGGTTGTCAATCCCTTTACGGTCACTTACGAAAGTGAGGTCTGATAGAGATGATAGTTTGATATTTTTGGTATTTTTTATTATAAGAACAGAAAGTAAAAGCAGAAAAGTAAAGTACATTGTAGATTGATATGTTGAGAATAGACCCGGGGCCATAGTGTTCTCTAGTGGCTTCTCTCATGATAGCGATATTCTACGGCGGGTAAACAAATTACTGTCGAGCAATTGATAGAAGAGCGAATAAGTATGAGACTATCTAGGCATGATCATTATATATAGGCATCACGTCCGAAACAAGTAGACCGAAATGATTCTGCATCTACTACTATTACTCCACACATCGACCGCTATCCAGCATGCATCTAGAGTATTAAGTTCACAAGAACAGAGTAACGCCTTAAGCAAGATGACATGATGTAGAGGGATAAACTCAAACTTAGTGATATAAACCCCATCTTTTTATCCTTGATGGCAACAATACAATACGTGCCTTGCTGCCCCTAATGTCACTGGGAAAGGACACCGCAAGATTGAACCCAAAGCCAAGCACTTCTCCCATTGCAAGAACTATAGATCTAGTAGGCCAAACCAAACCAATAATTTGAAGAGACTTGCAAGGATATTATAATCATACATAAAGTGTTCAGAGAAGAACCAAATATTTCTCATAGATAATCTTGATCATAAACCCACAATTCATCCGATCTTGACAAACACACCGCAAAAAGAGATTACATTGAATAGATCTCCTCGAAGACCGAGGAGAACTTTCTATTGAGTTCCAAAGAGAGAGAAGAAGCCATCTAGATATGGACCCGAAGGTCTGTGGTAAACTACTCACAACTCATGGTGAGGCGATGATGATGATGTAGAAGCACTCCGTGGTAGATCCCCCCTCCAGCGGAGCTCCGGAACAGGCCCCAAGATGGGATCTCACGGGAATAGAAGGTTACAGCGGTGGAACTAGGGTTTTCTCTGTTGTTCTGATGGTTTCGGGGTACGTATGTATATATAGGAGGAAGGAGGGCACCGGGGGCCAAACGTGGGGCCCACGAGGCAGGGGGGCACGCCCCCACCCTCGTGGGCACCACGTTTTCCCTACTCCGTGGTTCTCATGTCTCCCGTGCGTTATTTTCTCCAAAAATATCTCTCCCGAACGTTTCATTCCGTTTGGACTCTGTTTGATATCCCTTTTCTGTAAAACCCTGAAACAGGCAAAAAACAGCAATCTGGACTGGGCCTTTGGGTTAGTAGGTTAGTCCCAAAAATAATATAAAAGTGTATGACAAAGCCCATTAAACACCCAAAACATCATAAATAATAGCATGGAACAATAAAAAATTATAGATAAGTTGGAGACGTATCAAGCATCCCCAAGCTTAATTCCTGCTCGTCCTCGAGTAGGTAAATGATAAAAACAGGATTTTTGATGTGGAATGCTAACTAACATAGTTTTTCAATGCAATTCTCTTAATTGTGGCATGAATGTTCAGATCTGAAGGATTCAAGACAAAAGTCTATATTGACATAAGAAATAATAATACTTCAAGCATACTAACAAAGCAATCATGTCTTCTCAAAATACTATGGCTAAAGAAAGTTATCCCTACAAAATCATATAGTCTGGCTATGCTCCCTCTTCATCACACAAAATATTCATATCATGCACAACCCCGATTTCAGCCAAGCACTTGTTTTCATACTCTATTCTTTCATACCTTTCAACTTTCACGCAATACATGAGCGTGAGCCATGGACATAGCACTATGTGGAATAGAGAGGTGGTTGTGGAGAAGACAAAAGGAGGGAGATAGTCTCACACCAACTAGGCGTATCAACGGGCTATGGAGATGCCCATCAATAGATATCAATGTGAGTGAGTAGGGATTGCCATGCAATGGATGCACTAGAGCTAAAAATGTATGAAAGCTCAACAAAAGAAACTAGTGGGTGTGCATCCAACTTGCTTGCTCACGAAGACCTAGGGCATTTGAGGAAGCCCATCGTTGGAATATACAAGCCAAGTTCTATAATGAAAATTCCCACTAGTATATGAAAGTGAGTAAATATGAGACCCTCTATCATGAAGAACATGGTGCTACTTTGAAGCACAAGTGTGGAAAAAGATAGTAGCAATTGTCCCTTTTTTCTTTTTTTCTTTTTTCCCTTTTTTTGGACCTTTCTTTTTTCTTTGGCCTTTTTTTTTGAGGGGCTTTCTTGATTTAGCCTTTCCTCACATGGGACAATGCTCTAATAATGATGATCATCACACTTTCATTGAATTACAACTCGATATTACAACTTAATGCTAGAACAAAGTATGACCTATATGAATGCCTCCGGCGGTGTACCGGGATGTGCAATGAATCAAGAGTGACATGTATGAAAAAATATGCATGGTGGCTTTGCCACAAATACAAGTTAAGTGGAGCTCAATATGCAACGAGTTGCATATTGAAAAAACACCACATTATATTTATTTAGTTGACTCTCGTTTATTTACAAGACAAGATTAAATGTTTTTATTTAACATGGCAAGAGGTGAAGCATGAGCAAAACTACACTATCTAGTCAAATTAAATGAGGCCGGAAATAATAGAAACAATTCCGGAAACTCCTCATGTCATTTAGCAATTATTGAAGCAACAACAATTTTAACCATTTAAATGTTGTTATCATGATGCGGATGACATTTTCAAGTTTTATGCAATTTTATTAAAAGTTGACATAAGGGATATGAAGCATTTGTCACCGTGGTGGAAAGGGGTGCCACGACGACGATAACCGAAAATGGTGCCGCAACAACATTTCGGTACCGGTAACTCGTCGAGAGACCGGTGCAAAAGAAAGGTGGCGTGAGCATGTCATGCAAGAGATGGGGTGCTCTCGTTGCCGGGTTCCCACGGGTCGGCGACAAGGAAACGAGGGGTACTTCGAACACGGTGCAACAAAGGAACATCTCATACACCACACATTCAAATGCATCATCCACGGGGTCATCGGTTCGACAGTTATACCTTCGAAGCGTTCGTTTTCGAAGCGGTTCGAGATCGTAGTGGAAGTAGTGGAAGTAGACGTTCTCGAGGCGGTTGTCGTCGAAGTTGTCGTTCACGTTGCCAAAAGGAAGTAGTCGTTCACGTTCGTCGAGGAAGTAGTCATTCACGTTCGGAGAGGTACACGCGGTCTACGGCGACGGTAGTGGTACTCGTTTTGTAGATGTACTTAGCGTCACATCGTGTAGTCGTTTGTTTCATAGATGAACTTGACAAAAAAATGCACTCCGGCTGTTGTGGTACATGGCGCCTTCCCGTGTAGTCGTACACTTGTCGGATCCGGAAGGGGAACTCGGCGCCCACGGGTGTTGCAACTGCAGTGTTCACAACAAAGGAAAAAGGGCAGCAAGGTGCACAGAAGGCGGCCGGTGATGGCGTTGGGGAGGTCGCCGGTGGCTATGGAAAGCAGTGAGCTTCTGCTGGAGGTCGTCGGCGACGCGGTCGAGCGAGAGGAGCGTTGGATCCAGGGCGGCAGCACCCATCGCGAGCTCGAGGGGGGCGACGGGGTCGCTGGGAGGCGACGAGGAGGTCGCCGGCGTGGCATCTGGCAGAAGGACTCGGCGGCTCCTGATTCGCAGTGGTAGGCGGCGGCATCGGCTCGCCGGCCGACAGGGCGCCATGGCCGCGGGAGGAGGAGGCGAGGGCGCTTGGGGGCGCGGACGCCAGACAGCGGTGGGAGGAACCTGGCGCAGCGCTTGGCAAAGTGGCGATGCCGAGGCATGGCGAGGGCGATGGAGATGTGGCGGGGCGGCGGCCCTACTGGCTGCAGTCGCCGGCGAACGGCGGGATTGGCCGATGCACGAGGGAGGAGGAGGGAGCGAGGGAGATGGGATCGAGGGAAGGTGCGGCGGTCGCGACTGTGGAAGGAGGACGAGCGAGGGGATGGGATGTCGGGCGAGGGGAACGAGAGGAGGAAAGTGGCGGCGCGAGGGAGGAATAGGAGGATGAGCCCGATCGGGCTGCGGGGCTAGGTTAGATAGGCAGAGGCCAGATGGCCTTAGGTGGGCCGCAGGAGAGGCCGAAGCGGCCTCGTGTGTGGCTAGTCTGGGTGGAGGCTCAGCTGGGCCTGGGGCAAAAGGGGCCGGTCTGGCTGCAGGGAGCAGGCCGGGCTGGAACTTTTTCACTCCTTTTTCTGCTTAACATTTAAACAGAAGGACTAGAGAAAAAAAAAGAGAAGGGGTCTAGAAGAAGAATTAGAGCAGGTGGCCATTTTTCTTGGACTCATAAAAATGTGAGGAATTTTAACAAAATGGCCTGGGGTTTATAGAGGAAGTAAAATCCAAACAAGTTGAAAATAACTCGACATGTTTGAATTTTTAAACCCATTCAAATGAACTCCAAATGAGTTCAAATTATAGGAGGTGACCCTACACACTAGATGTGATTTATGGGCAGATTTCGAAAATTTATGGAGAAAGTAAAATTGCGACCCAATTTTACTAAAATGCCTCAAAGGAAGAAATGAAGTTGAGTTGGACAAAAGGAAATTGAAGAACGGTGCAAATGTGTTATAGGTGATTCCAAGGAATGGAATATTTATATAGCTACATATTTATTAGGAGGATATGTTATAAAGAGAAGTCACTCTTCCCTCGATTTAAATAGACCGAAGGTCCACACGATTTATTTAGTTGAGTTGTAGAAATTAAAGACATGATGGCATGATGACATGATGCAATGCAAAATAAATAAAACAAGCACAAATGAAACACACGGGAAAACCCGGAACATCTGGAATCTTCTGGGGCGTCGGTCTTCGGGCGTCACAAAAGCTGTTCGGGGGGCTCCAAACCCTAAACTATAACGACCATTTTGGTCAGAAAGGTCGTAACTTCCTTACACGAAATGGTCATAAAGCAGATAGCACTGGTCCGCTGTCTTATTTCTAGCTGATCATGACCAATATAGATGGTCATAACCTTGTAAATTGTGGTGGGTTGCTACAACTAGGCGCCACCTCATCAGTTTTGCCTATGTGTCATGTCCATGTGGCAGTTTTTGCCCTAGGTTGTGAAGCAACCTATATTTCTGTCATTCCCAAAATTCCCCAAAAAATCTCATAAATTCTTTGGGTCATATCTTCATCAAATATGTAAAAACCTTCCTTGTCTAGTTCAAAAATAATTCAAAAATATTCATTTTCCTATTCTGTTAAACAACACTTTGTGAAGGAAGTACCACTTTGGCATGTCCAAATGGTATCCATTTTCTACAGTGCTTTCCTATGCCCAAATAACTACCCTCCACCAAATGCCAGCTCAATCCATTCATTATTTTGAGCCCAGCTTCAACATTCGTATTTATGTCCAGTGTGGTACTTTGCAAAGCAAGTACCACCTAGACTCCTCCTTTTGAGCTGAAAATTTGTGAAGACAGTCTTCTTAGTAACTGATCATCCTCAACCAAAACTCACGCCCATTAGCCATGCGCATTTCCCGTACCGCTAATCAAACACTTGGCTGCTAATTCATGTTTGAGCATCGATCGGTCTCCTCGTGAGAATCTTATGTTGTAATTTTCTTCCTAGCACCTACCTAGGGAGTGCCCAACCCACTAGACATGCCTAGGCCTCCCAGAACACATGGCAACGCCACAATCACGCGGTGACCACGCGGCGGGCATGCGAGTTTACGCGCTCTAGAGTTGGGTCCCTCGACCACCGCCCAAACCTCGACGTATCGCTACCAAACCATGTATTTATGATTAAATAGGTACTTATGTAACTACAAATGATTTTTGGAAAAAATAAATAGCAAACTATGGGGCAGCTGCAGTTCAAATTTGACCCGCTTCCAACTGAATCGGCGGAAATTTGTCTTTTTCACGAGAGGTGGATAAAAACTTTTTACACCCAACCATTTTTTCAATTGTGCATTAAATATGTCCTAGTATTTTAGAAAATTGATTTGGTCCAATTTTGCAACAATTATTTTGGAGGTCCTTCACAAAAAACCTCCTTTTGGGCACTCGAAAAATTGGAAAATGAATTTTTCGTCCAAAGAAAATGAAAACTTCCTTAGGCAATATTGTTTGCCATTCCAAGATGCACCCTTGTGCACAATATAGATCATTTGAACAAACTATAACATGAATGTGGCCATAGGATTGATCATTGGGCTCGAAAGCCATGAATCTTCACGCATGATAGCTCATTCCTGAGAACACTTTTTTAAAAGAATTGCCGTATTACAAGTTTATTATTTTTCCTAGTAACTTGGTCATATAATGACACAATGCGAATGTTTTCCAATTTTTTGATTTTTTGAATTTTTTATGCCCGTTTCAAAATGCGGTCAAAACGATGGGAATGACCGTGCCTAGCTAGTGGTTGAATCTTGGTATTTTTTTGGTGTTTCTCTGATTAAATAGATACTTATGTACCTAGAAATGATTTTTGTAAAAAATAAAGAGCAAACTACAAGGCAGCTACAGTTCAAATTTGACCCACTTCCAGCTGAATCGGCCAAAATTTGTCTTTTTCACGAGAGGTGGATCAAATTTTTTTACACCCAACCATTTAGTCAATTGTGCATTAAATATGGCATAGTATTTTATAAAAATGATTTGCTCCAATTTTGCAACAATTATTTGGGAGGCCCTTCACAAAAAAACCTCCTTTTGGGCACTCGAAAAATGGAAAATGAATTTTTCATCCAAAGAAAATGAAAACTTCCTTACGCAATATTGTTTTCCATTCCAAGATGCACCCTTGTGCACAATATGAGATCATTTGAATAAACTATGCCATGAATGTGGCCATAGGATTGATCATTTGGCTCGAAAGCCATGAATCTTCACGCATGATAGCTCATTTCCGAGAACACTTTTTTTAAAAGAATTGCCGTATTACAAGATTATTATTTTTCCTGGTAACTTGGTCATATATAATGACACAATGCGAAGGTTTTCTAATTTTTTGATTTTTTTTTTGAATTTTTTATGCCCGTTTCAAAATGCGGTCAAAATGGCGGGAATGACCGTTCCTAGCTAGTGGTTGAATCTTGGTATTTTTTGGTGTTTCTCTGATTAAATAGATACTTATGTACCTAGAAATGATTTTTGTAAAAAATAAAGAGCAAACTACAAGGCACCTACAATTCAAACTTGACCCACTTCTAACTGAATTGGTCGAAATTTGTCTTTTTCACGAGAGGTGGATCAAAATTTTTTACACCCAACCATTTAGTAATTGTGCATTAAATATGGCCTAGTATTTTATAAAAATGATTTGGTCCAATTTGGCAACAATTAGTTGGGAGGTCCTTCACAAAAAAACCTCCTTTTGGGCACTCGAAAAATGGAAAATGAATTTTTCGTCCAAAGAAAATGAAAAGTTCCTTAGGCAATATTGTTTGCCATTCCAAGATGCACCCTTATGCACAATATGAGATCATTTTAACAAATATTTGATAGGACTTTCACAAAAAAACTCATTTTGAGCAGTGAAAAATGGAATGAATTTTTTTATCTTGAATCGATCATGACCAATTTATATGGTCATAAGGTCATCAAATGGTTTGCCGCGTTCTGATTAGACCATGGGCATATCACGCGGATCACGCATCAACCACCGTTGGATGCTTCCGGATCCAATGGCCCAAACCCACCCGAGCCGAAACCCTAGGTCTGTCCTCATGGACATTTTCCACCCACCCCCCGCCTCCATTCTTTCTCTCATTCCTCCCTCCCCCACCTCCATTCCAATCCCTCTCCCCGATCCAGATCCGCCACCCCACCCCAATC
>LR738712.1:88613007-88743922 GCA_902687465.1 Secale cereale
CCCTGATCCAGATCGACGATGATGGCCCCCCGTCGCCGCCCCCTCCTTCCCCATCCCGCTGCCGCCTTTCTCTCCCACCCACCCTGTTCCATCCCCTCCCCTGGCGGGATTCGCCGCTCCCCCTTCCTCCGTCTCACTCACACCCACAGCCGCCGCCGCCCTCACCCACAGCCGCCGCCGCCGTCACCCACGGCCGCCTCCCACCGCTGCGCCAGATCCCTCTCCCCTCGCTGCCGGTCTGAACCCTCCCCTCCCATACGCGTTGCCCTATCAACCCCCACTTCACCGCCGCGCATCCACAAGAGCAACACGAGCGGCACGCCATGGAACGGCACCGCCTACTTTTTCTACGACGAGCCGACGCGCCGCACATCTGCTGCATCGCCGGCTCCGCCGTCCCTGCTCCCCGTCCAGCAGCCTCAGGGCCACCTCGTCCGCCCCGGCGAGACGCCACCCGAGGAAGAAGCTGGCGATGGCGCACGGCGGCCAGCCCCGCCAAGCCTTGTCTTCACGGTGGCGATCTCCGCGCGGACCTCCCTGGCGCTGACGCAGTGCACGGCGCGCCCTAGCTCGGACATGAGCCCTGGGCGGCCGGTGCAGCACACCCACGCCCTGACGCGCAGCACACCCACGCTCTGACGCGCTTGGCGCTCTCCCTGTCGTGCCTGGGAGTCCTCCTTCGGCGGCCTCTTCGGCTCCTTCGATGACGAGAGTAAGAATGAAATTGCGCCTACTCATCTCAACTCAGTTTATCTTTCCATCAAGAGTGTCAGATATAGTTTCAGCACAATCTGACATGCGATGTCGTAACGTGTGTGATGCGATTCGTAGTTAATTCAGTGTTACAATGGTTGATTGCAAGAATGAGCAATGGACGGGTGAAAGTAAATCATTTCTCTTTGCCATCCCTCTTCTTAAACTAGAAGAGGGGTCTCTCTGAAAACCAAGGAGTACATCTATTTTACCAGGAAACAATCACACATTGAGGAGATTCTTTGCCTTGTATAAAGATACGATGCCAAGCTGACAACACTGTATATTATAAAATGAACAAACAAACCATCGGACCAAGACAAGGTACACATGCACAACATTTCCACCATGGGGTGTTTTTGGAGAGCTACAGATAGTGCAGCTTCACTAATTAGTGCTTGGTCCTTCATACCTGACTATGTAATGTAGAAGCTCTAGTTTATCCTAATAGTTGCCTGTAGCATTGTGCTATGTGTGATGCTGAACAATATGCTCTTAATCTGTTGCTATATTCTCATGTGTTGTTTACCATTTACACTTCTTTTGCATTTGCCGGTAACTTCTTATCTCCCTCTCTCCCTCCCGCAGGGCATGGAAGCAGTACCTACTCTAGCTGCAGCTCTACCCTCTCCACACCTAGGTTACTGATTTGACCCAATTTGACAACTGTTTACAGCAGCAGTTCATGGTTGAGCCTCCTTCTACCTCTCTCTTGTTCCCTTATTATGCTGATGCTCTAAATTCACTTTCATGCTTGACAGAATCTAGTGCTACTGCTGTCAGTCCCTAGTCCCTAGTGCTAGTGCTCTAAATTCACTTGCATGCTTGACTAAATTCACTTGGCACTGAATTGTTTGCCAAATTAATTTGCTTGCTTGCTGCCACAAAAAGTTAGTACTCCCTAGTGTTGAATCAGTATTTACATGCTTGCAAATATTGGTTTGAATCTGTGATGCTCCCTAAAGCTTGACTGAATCTCATGGAGTAGATTTCAGTTCACCAATTAGTCTGAATCTATTTACACGCTTTACTGAATTTTGCTTGGTGCTGTTGGCGTCGGACTCTAGTGCTGAATCACTTGGACGTTGCCTTGCCATAGCTGTAATTTCTTGCAGTATAGCTATAGCAGTCCATTAGGAGTAGATTTGCATCATTAGCATTAGGAGTAACTTCTTCCGGAAACTCTTTGACACAAATATTGTCATGCATCAGTAGCATGTTTGCTTGTTTTGTAGTAGTGATTAATTACTTGTAATGTCTGAGCATACACATTAAATGAAACTTTTTCAGATAATTATAATTAGCTGAAATTAACTGAAATTGTTATGTATGTACATGAATATAGTGTATCTGCAGCTAGTTATATAGTGTATCCGTACTGTATGTCTAGAACTGAGTTTTTTTTCTTTGCGGGAAATAAGTCTAGAACTGAGTTACTGGGCCATTTCTCTTGAATTTATGGTAAAGCTTCTGTGCACTACAACACAAGCCTAATAGGTTACTCCTCAACTATCATATTTGAGAATTGAGATGGACTTGTAGCATGCACAATTAGGCCGTTGTTCTATTGTACATGGGTTAAATTGAGGTGGCACAATAATTGCTCCTGACTAAATGGCTACCATATAGTGTAGCGTTTCCTTCTTTGAACAGATTTGTTGGTTGTTGGGAACTACATAAAATGTGAGTATGTGTGGTTCGTGGTCTTTTCGCTAGTAATATGGCAAGAGATAATTCGGCTTCAGTTTGGACATCATTAAAAAAATACTCCCTCCGTCCAGAAATACTTGTCATCAAAATGCAGAAAAGGGGATGTATCTAGATGTATTTTAGTTTTAGATACGTACCCTTTTGTCCATTTTGATGACAAGTATTTTCGGACGGAGGGAGTATTTGATAATCTGATACATTAGTTGATGCAAGTAGCTCTGTTATGTGAACTTGTGGTAGTTCATTTTCTTATTTGTATGCCCTGATTCTGTGGCTTTTCTTGTCAAGTCTCAACTTTATTTTCTCACGAAATGGAATATTGATACACATCATTAGTTCACTATAAAATTACATTTGTGTGACTACTATATTTGTATTTTCACTTCAATATCAAGGTGGATTTGTGTTTTGGAAGTTTGATACTATATTATATATTGTATATGAACATCCAATTTTTTGATTTGCATGTTCGAGATTCAGGCTTACGTTGCCCAGGCTTCACAAAAGTTCCAGCTCCGCCACTGGCTTTGTTCGAAAAGCTGCATCCTGGCCAGCCTGTAGGTGGCTTCTCTGCTATCCATAGTCGCAGCTGCGGCTGGACACTTGGTCCTTCTGCTATCGTCGCTGGAGCTGCTACTGCTGCGTCTGGCCCTGGCCTAGTGGATTTCTCAACGGATGTGCTTGCGGCTGGGTATCGAGGTATCTTTCTCGATCGCTGGTGTTTTTATTTGTGGGATCGAACTGGTGTCCCTTCGCTGGCCTCCTGATTCGTTCTCGCTAGTGCTAGTTTGTTGCTGGTTGTGCTAGTATGAAGCTTCCGGCTGAGTTGAAGCAAGTCAAAGTGTAGTACTATTTCTAAGTAGGAAAAATCAATTAAGCTAGTTGCATTAGTACAAGGCGTGGGTGAGGCTTCCTTTGCTTTGGCCAATAGCACACCGAATAGTAACATCACATGTTGGCCCAGTCATATGAGAATGCAATTAGGAGAAAGTTATATCAGCAAGTTATTGTACGTGTTAGAGAAATTAGCATTGATTTATTTGTTGTTCTTTTTTTCTATCTAATTTTTGCATGAAAGCAAACTGGTGTAGCTAGCTGGACTATGCAGCCATGAATCGAGAAGTAGCATATTCAGTTTTGCTAATAGAAAAAATGCATTAAAACTTTAAATTTGTCTGTTAGAGATAGCAGTACCGATTGTACCCGTTAAACAAGCATCAATTCTTCTTGGAATGTTTGTCTATCAGCTAGTATGATGGCATATTAACATCTTTCTCCGGGTGATAGAGTGACATACTCTTGGGTTCCATGTTAAAACAAACTAATGGCTATATATATTGTTCCTAAACATTTATTCTGTTATTTATTGCTAAATATGCTGTTAGATTTACTTCTATTTTGTTCCTAAACATTTTGTTCTGGAACGTGCAGATGCTGGGCTTTCATGTTTCTTCATGAGCATCAGGGCAAAGATGTCGGAGGAAGAATAGTTCTAGCTCATTGGAGCTAGTTCTGAGAGTAATGAAGCCCTTTATGCTGCTTCTATGTGTATGTGTGTTATATGATGTATCAGAATCTGGCTCATGTGATTGTACACTTGTGGAGCTTGTTATGTGATTGTAAACTTGATGTTGATCACATTTGTATGTGTGTTATATGATGTAGCACTTTGATGGTTGATAATATTTGAAGTATTTCGTGTGTTTTGTGTGCCAATTTAAATACTAGGTATTTATTTGCGTTAAATTAAAAAAGTTGAAGAATATTGCCCTGACGGCTAGGACCCAGTATTAGAACCTGACAATGGGGACCCACCTGACTAGTGAATTCACTTTATAAAAAAAGAAAAAAATGAAATTGTTGAGAAAAAAAGGCAATGGTCCAAAAATAAAAAGGCTGCAATGTTGGGCTTGGTCCATGAAATTGACGAAAAATTCACAGGGAAAAAATATATAAATGGGCTGAATTAATGGGCTCGGCCCATGTAAAACACCAAACTGGATTGGGCTGATTCTTATCAATGACCTTTTCATTTGGTCGCAATTTTGCCACGTCAGTTTGCCACGTCGGATCCGACGTGGCCTGGGCAGACAGCTAGTGACCAAAGCAAAAGGTCGTTGAACCAATGACCTTTTGTTTTGGTCGTAAACGTCTATGACCTTCTCACAAAGAAGGTCGTTAATTTCAGTTTACGACGGCCAGGTTTTGACCATCCGTTTTTGGTCACAGAAGGAAAATAATGACCATTCAGTGACCAATAGTCAAGGTCACAAGTTGACATATTTCTTGTAGTGGGAACTTCCGTGTCATCCACGAACCGCGGTACCTCAAGTACCCGGGGTAAGCAACCGATCACTATCTTTCCCTAGACGACACTAACATGGAGTCCACTCGATTGGTAGCAACCCCCGTGCCCAACATTTCACATCTTAATATTGTGGAGCCTCGCTCCCATATCACATACCACTAGCACGAGGTACCAACGGTGTGTTCGGTGCCCTGTGAAAACAGTCATGGCCGCCTATCCAAGCACGACCCCGTCCCAAGAGTGACCTCATGTCACTCCCGTCACTAGTAATGCGGGCACCATGCTAGTATCGGTCTAGGTAATCAATAATGCCCTTTCCCATATAAGGGTAGAGTGGTTGCGCATGTAAGGTTGGAATAATGGTCGCAACTTAAACCAATCCGTTTGAAAAACACCACACACACTTTCCTCGGTACACCACTTCGTCATCAAGTGGTTACCCAACTCATCATCTCCCTCGGGCATAAGTGACACCCGGCGGGTTTTTTGAAAGAGTCTTTTGAAAGTACTATGCTTCCACCATCATGCATATTCTCGTTCCACTTGCATAGCCACTACCATAGTAACCTATCTACTCCCACCCGCATTACCCTCATAGGAAGGTAGGGTCATGCTTGATGCAAGTTTCAATATGAAAGAAACAAGGTGACCCACACAAGTGGTCATCATCTCAACATGATTCCGGTGCATTGACAATAAGTGCTATATGACATGCGTAGAAAAGGGGGTTTCATAGACATGGTCAAAGGGTTGCTTGCCTTGGTTGGCTTGGTCTTCAAAGCCTTCAAGTCCTTCTCATTCTTCTTCTTCAGCAACTTCGTCAAACACGGTATCTAATCGTCGCAATAAAATAACGGGAAAATACGAAAATAATAAAAGCAGAAAAATCAAAGTGCTCAGAAAAATGTCAACCTATTTTTATAAAATACTAGATGGAAAACTAAGAGGGCAAAAATTCTTAGTTTTGGATTTGGAGTGATAGAATAGGGTGAATGGATTTTTGAACAGAGGTTATATTGTTCAAATTTGAATTTTAATTTGAACAGTACATAAAAAGTTTAGGAACATGTGTGAAAGTTACATCATTAAATAGGTTGGAATATTACAAGATTTTAGGGGTTGGAATAAATTAATTTGGATAATTATTTTATCCTGTAGATTTATTTGAAAATCTATAGAAAAGAAAAAGAAAAAGGCCACTGTGCAACTGAGCCAGAACGGCCTCAGTGCACAGGCCCAGAGAGGTTTCGGCCCGGCAAGCCGAGCGGTGCGCGCGTGCCAGGTTTAAACCTGACGGGCGGGGTCCAGTGGCCAGTGGGAGAGAGGGGAGGCGAGGGGGATGGGAGGCTGACAGGCGGGGCCCGCCTGTCATCCCTAACCCACGTCCTGACGGCCGGCGAGCTCACCGGCGATGATGCAGGGCACGGCAGGGCGAGCTGAGGGCATGGACGGACTCAGTGCGGAGTCGCCGTTCGGGTGGTGGTGGAGGCGGTCGCCAGAGCGGTCGGGTTCGCCGGCGTCGAGGATGCACGGCGGAGGGGCGTCGGGCGGTGGCTGCTTCGGTCGTTTCCGACAGCAACAGAGAGGGGAAAGAGAGGGGAAAGGGTCAGTGAGGCCTGGTGGTTCCAGATCGAGTGATAGTGGAGGCGGAGGAGGCGTGTACCCCTGGATCGACGGCGACCCAAGGCGGCGGGGCTCCGGTCGATCCCGAGCACAGAAGCCCCTAGAGGGCTAGGGAGAGATGCGGGAGTGTTCTAGGAGGCGAGTGGGGGAGGTTGGTGCTGCTGGAGCGGCCGGGGGCCTGCTTATATAGCCGGGCGCCGGTCCACCGTGGACTTGTGCACCGACGAGGTCATGGGCGCGGCCAGAGGCTATGAGGGCGCTCGTGGGAGTGTCCAGGCTGATCGTGGACGAGGTCCACGTCTAGAGAAGGGAAGGGAAGGAGCGGGGGAAGGCTCCAGAGGCTCGCGCGTGTGAGGCCAAAGATTGGAGCTCGCGGGCGGGCGGCGCGCGTGCGAGGTAAGCCATAGGAGGGAGAAGGAGGAGGGGGACATGGTCGTGGCGTGTCACGGACGTCGAGGCGCCTCGGCTGGCGCGAGGGGGAGGCCCGAGGTGGTCGGAGGCGCCTGGTCAGGAGCGGCTACAGTGCCAGAGCGCACTGTAGCGTGCTCTAGAGTGCGCATATGGCCGACATGGCATTCTTTATGCCCTGTGGTCGTGGCCACCAGTGTCTAGATGATAAGGGAGGCAATAAACAACATGGAATTGGCATTGGATGCTCTGGAGGGCTTCTAGAAGGAGAGAGGACTGAGAGAGAAGGGTGCAAGGGGCTGTACAGAGGTGTAAAATGGGGTTTTATCCCCCTCAATCATTGAGCTGCGGTGCAGCCATTGCTACTGGAGGTAGGAGAGGTCTTGGGGGTGCTGTGGTAAGAACTTGAGGCAAGGGGAAATAGTGGAAGGGGTCACAACAGGGGTTTTGGTAAAATAGCAGAAGGTGTTTGATGATGTTTTGGGCAAGCAAATGGGTTTCATTTGGCATGATACTCCACAGGATGAAATGGCACATATAATTAGGCCCTTTCACCAAATTAGAGCTCATTTCGGTAAAGTTGCCAATGCAACTTTTGTAAACCCTAGAAATCAATAGAAATGGATTTTCCAAGATTTAGTCAAGCAAATCATCCCTTCTTGGTGCACCACTTGGTGTAGTGTCATCATTTGGGGTTGTGGGCTTGTCCACCAAATTTGGGGTGACAAGTAAAAAGTTGGTAATGTAAAGTTGTTCAAATTTGAATCTGAACATGAATGATTTTGGGGCACTTTGATCAAGTTACCCTTCTCCAAAACTTGTGCCATTTGGTGTAGATGCATAATTAGACCATTTTAGCATGTGTACCAAGTTTGAGAGCATTTGGACAAGTTTGGCAATGTAAATTTGCTCAAACTTCAAAATGGACAGAAATGGTTTTGAGGGGATTTGATGATGTTTTCTTGCTCCCCAAAGCATGAGGCTTGGCAAGATCATCAAATATGCCATTCTTGACATGATAGAATTTCCCTAGAATTTTTTAGAGAATATTTCCTTTGTAAATATTTCAAAAGCTTGAAATATCTAGAAAGGGTTTCTGAGGGATTTGCCCAATATTTTGAACATGACCATGTGTTGAAATTCTTATATATTGACAATATATGTCCTAAGAGTCTCTCTGAATTTTGACAAATATTTTTGAAGCAGTTAAATAATTTTTACCTATTAAAGAACATTTCTGGCCTAAAGAAAAAGCCTTTAAATAAAATTAGGAAAATAACTTTTTAAATTGTACTTTTGTGGTTTTTGGGAGTCCTATACCTAATAGAACTCAAACATATCTTTTCAAAGATTTTTATCACCCTAAATCAAGTACTTGCAGTGCAATTCTCAATTCAGGGGTTTTTGGAAAACTAATTTTTGAAAATACCCTTTGGCCAAAATATTTTTATAAGAATATACTATATTGTTCTATACACATGGTATGATCATTGGGCAGAAGTTTGGGGTAAGGAGATGAAGCATAGAAGGTGAGGCTATGTTGACTTTTAAAGAGCACTTGTAATCACACACACAGAGAGAGAAATTCAATTCCAAATAAAAGCCAAATGATGCAAAAAGTTTTTGTTGGTCCAAATTTTCATGATTTATTAATTCAATAACCATGTTACAAAATGCAGGGTGTGAGAGACCTACCCCCTTACAAGAATCTCGTCCCCGAGATTCCTAAACTAGGCTTTAAAAGAGGTCGGGATACTCGGATCTAAGATAGTCTTCATGTTCCCAGGTTGCTTCTGCTTCCGTGTGGTTGCTCCACTGGACCTTGAAGTACTTGATGGTGCGGCTTCACGTCCGTTGTTCTGCTTCATCCAGAATGCAAATGGGCCTCTCGCGGTAGGTCAAATCAGGTTGAAGGTCAATGGCTTGGTGATCGACATCCTTGTAGAGATCAGGCTTGTCCGGGACTTGGAGACACTTCCGGAGTTGCGACACATGGAATACATTGTGCACATCGGATAGCTCAGGTGGTGGTTCCAACTGGTAAGCCACTTCTCCTCGTCGGTCGGTGATCTTGAAGGGGTCAATAAATCTTGGTGCAAGTTTCCCTTTAATGTGGAAACGCTTGATACGTCCAAAACGTATCTATAATTTCTGCTTGCTCCATGCCTCTATTGTGTGATATTGCTATGATATTTATGCACTTCCATACACTTTTGATCATATTTGGACTAACCTATTAACTCAGTGCACCACAGTGCCAGTTCCTGTTTTCTGCTGTTTTTCTATTTCAGGTTTCCCCCATATTAAAAGTGCCCTAAAAATTCCGGGAAAAATACAGGAAAAATCAGCGTATCGGGAGCTTCCAGAAAAACCAAGGCAGGGCCAGAGGGGAGCCTGGGGTGGCCCAGGCGGCCACCCGGCGTAGCCCCACCCCTGGCCGCGCCAGGGGGGGCACCTGGGGCCCCACCTCCACCTCTGGTGACCCCCTTTGGCATATATATTGCACGCGTCCCGAAACCCTCGAGGACGGAACCCTTTTTCGCGATCTCATCTCTGTTCCGCCGCCGCCGCGCTTCCAAGATCGGGAGCACCAGGAGAACTCTTCCCGGCACCCTGCCGGAGGGGAGAACCACCACCGGGAGCTTCTCCACCACCATGGACGCTTCCCGGATGAGTTGTGAGTAGTCTCCCTTGGACCATGGGTCCATGACCAGTAGCTATGTGATGTTCTCCTCCCCTCTTTGTTCTTCACCGATTAGACCTCGTGAGCTGCCCTACATGATCGAGGCACATATGTAATCTTTATGCTGTTGCTATGCTGAGTTTGCTGGGATCCGATGGATTATGAGATTATGTTCAGATTGTGTGTGAGTAATATATTTGATTCACCTCTTTTATATTTATGTTCTTGAGTAATTCTTGCATGTTCTCCGTTGCTATTTATTGCTTTGGCCGAGTAGTAGGTAGTAACTCCAAGAGGGAACGTTATGCTTGATTGTGGGTTCATGCCCCTCGATGACTAGCTTGAGTGACAAAAACATGAGTCTAGGGGATGTGCTGTTGCCACAAGGGGGAAAACAACGGTGCTTGTACTTGCGGGTGCAAGGATTGTTTACTTTACGCAAAGTTCTTTTAATGCAGTTGTCTGTTGCTTTGAGTTTACACTTTGGGTGGGACTCGCAACTTAATACCAGCGAGATGTTTTGGATAGATATCTCAAGGTGGATGATTAGTAGTAGATGCAGATGGATTTTGGTCTACTTGCCTTGGCGTACCACCCATGCTTTTGAGCCTCTACCTTTCTTACAGCATAGTTAGCATTGGTTTGCGCACATAATCCTGTCAATTGCCCAGCTGTAATTTGTTTACCTCGCTTAGCTGTTTTATCGTCTTTTGGGAGAGAGACATCACTAGTGAACATCATGGGACCCCGGTCCATATTACCATCACTGATCACACCCGTTATTTACTTCCTGTTCTTATTTCCTAGTTGCAGTCATACCTATCACTATTATCTCTTGCGTTTGATCCTTTGTAAACGACAAGGCCGGAGGGATTGACAACCTCTCTATACTCGTTGGGAGCAAAGTTATTTGTATCTGTGTGCAGGTCCTGTCAAGCGAAAGTTTCTGGCGCTATTGACACCTTCTTGTCGACCCTCGGAGTCTCACGGGATTCGATCCGTGGTATCTTTGCCAAGGGAAATTTGCCGCTACGCTACATCTCAAACCTTCCACTTGGGGTAACCAACGAGGGGCGAGAAGCCATCAACGCTTGGTTCCCTTCAGAGGAGTTACTCGCAGGTACACATGGTCTCCAACACGGAAACTCATGTCTCGGCGACGTGAATCGGCGTAGCTCTTCTGTCTTGATTTGGCGGCCTTCAAACGTTCTCTGACTAGTTGGACTTGCTCTTTTCCTTCGCGGAGAACATCTGGTCCAAAGACTAGCCCTTCACCGGTTTCTAACCAATTGAGGGGTGTGCGACACTTGTGTCTGTACAACACCTCAAATGGTGCCATCTGAAGGCTCGACTGATAACTGTTGTTATAGGAGAACTCGGCAAAAGGGAGGCAATCTTCCCACTTGGCTCCATATGCTAATACACAAGCCCAGAGCATGTCTTCGAGTATTTGATTTACTCGCTCCGTCTGTCCTCCGGTTTGCGGGTGAAAAGCGATGCTGAATGACAACTTGGTTCCCAAGGCTTCTTGGAATCTTTTCCAGAACCTTGAAGTAAACTGAGTGCCTCGATCTGACACAATCTCCTTTGGAACACCATGGAGGACGATTCGATCGATGTAGAGGCTGGCCAGCTGGTTCCCACTGTAGGTTGTTTTGACAGGAATGAAATGGGCTACTTTGGTCAAATGGTCGACTATGACCCAGATGGAGTCATGTACTTTATTCAACCTTGATAATCCAGTGATGAAGTCCATTCCGACTTTATCCCACTTCCACTCAGGAACCTTGAGTGGTTGGAGCAATCCAGCGGGTCGCTGATATTCAGCCTTGACCCTTTGGCACACATCACACTTTGCAACATAGGTGGCAATCTCTCTTTTCATCCCGTGCCACCAAAATCCTTCCTTCAAGTCTTGATACATCTCGGTTCCTCCAGGGTGGATGGAATACGGAGTGTCGTGTGCTTCTTGCAGGATCAAATTCTTCAGCTCCATCTTGTTTGGTACGCAGATGCGGCCTTTGTACCAAACAATCCCGTGCTCGTCCTCGGAGAATCCTGGGGCCTTGCCTAGCTTCATCTTCTTCTTGATGCCTTCAATGCTTGCGTGCCCACTTTGTGCTTCCTTGACTTCGTCCATCAGGGTTGGTTTGACTTCCAGATGGTTTAGAAATCCTTGGGTGACCAATTCCAAGCTGAATTGTTCGAGCTCTTCAAATAGGGATGGCTGCCTTCTTTTAATTATGGCATTCAGGGAGCAAGCCTTTCTGCTTAAGGCATCAGCTACCACGTTGGCATTCCCGGGGTGATGTTGAACACTGAGGTCATAATCCTTGATCAGTTCCAACCATCTTCGTTGCCTCATGTTCAATTCCTTTTGGGTGAAAATATACTTCAGACTTTTGTGGTCTGTATATATCTCACACCGCTTCCCTAGGAGTAATGCCGCCATGTCTTCAAAGCGTGAACCATTGCTGCTAAATCAAGATCGTGAGTAGCATAGTTCTCTTCATGAGGTCGTAGCTGCCTTGAGAGGTATGCTATGACTCGTCCTTCTTGCATCAGAACGCTTCCCAATCCGGTTCGAGAGGCATCACAATATATCACAAATTCCTTGTGAATGTCAGGTGTTGCCAGAACTGGGGCGGTGGTCAATATCTTCTTGAGTTCTTGGAAGCTTCCTTTGCATTTTAGCGTTCATTCGAACTTCTTGTCCTTTTTCAGGAGCTGAGTCATCGGCCGGGCAATGCTGGAGAATCCTTCCACGAATTTGCGGTAATAGCCCGCAAGTCCGAGGAAGCTTCTGACTTCCTTGACGGTCGTTGGGGACTACCATTGGGTCACAGCTTCGATCTTCGCGGGATCAACCGACAATCCTTCCTTGGTCAAGACGTGACCCAAGAATCCAACTTTATGCAGCCAAAACTCACATTTGCTGAATTTGACGTATAGTTGGTGCTCTCGAAGCTTGTCTAGGACCATCCTCAAATGTTGCTCGTGCTCTTCCTCCATCTTCGAGAAGACAAGAATGTCATCAATGAAGACAACAATAAACTTGTCCAAATATTCCATGAAGACCTTATTCATGAGATACATGAAGTAAGCTGCGGCATTGGTTAATCCAAAGGACATGACCGTGCACTCATACATGCCATTTCTTGTTACAAATGCCGTCTTCGGAATATCTTGGGGTATGATCTTCAGCTGGTAGTACCCAGATCTGAGGTCGATCTTGGAGAACACCTTGGCTCTGCTGAGTTGATCAAACAGATCTTCAATCTTGGGAAGTGGATACTTGTTCTTGATTGTAACTTCATTGAGGGAACGATAGTCAATGCATAAGCGGATGGTACCATCCCTTTTTGCCACAAATAGAACATGTGATCTCCAAGGGGAGGCACTAGGGCGGATAAATCCCTTCCTCAACTGCTCTTCCAGTTGCTTCTTCAACTCGGCTAATTCTTCCGTCCCCATTCTATAAGGCTTCTTATAGATGGGTCTTGCTCCGGGCATGAGCTCGATGACGAACTCAATGTGACGGTCAGGAGGCATTCCCGGTAGCTCATCAGGAAAGACATCGGGATACTCACACACTACCGACACTTGCTCCAGTCCAACTTTAGACAGACAGTTGACTTGAGTGGTTTGAGCTGAAGAGGAGTTGGAGGCAAACTTAACTTTGACTCCTTGGTTATTGGTCACAGTGACAGTCCGGTTGGCATAGTCTAACAAGCCTTGGTGCTTGCTGAGCCAATCCATTCCTAAGATCACATCCAAGCCTTGTGATCTTAAGATGATAAGGTTTGCTAGGAAATCTACTCCGTTAATGATAATACCGACTCCCTTACAGCCTATCTTGGCTCTCATCTCTGCTCTAGGGGTTTGTACCACCATGGGATTATTCAGGGGTGTAGGGGTCATGCCACTTTTTAATGCAAATCTTGGAGTGACAAATGAATGTGTGGCTCTGGAATCAAACAAGACAGTTGCAGGTGCTGAGTTGACAAGGAACGTACCCAGCACGACGTCCGGGTCTTCCTGGGCTTCTTCTACAGTGACGTGATTCACACGCCCCTTTCCATTGTTGGGCGGGTTGTGAGGAGCTTGGTTCCTTGGCGGCATCCCGCGGCCTTGTCCTGGGTTCTGCGCATTGGGGCGCGGGGCATCGAGCTTCTTATTGGGGCACACCTTAGAGATGTGTCCGGACTGACCACACCCAAAGCAAGTGACTTGGTTTGGGTTGTTGATCTTGTTGCCACCAGTGTTATTGGGGTTGAATGCTGGCCTTGGGTTGGCATACTGCTGAGGCTGATAGTTGGTGCGAGGTGCAGGAGCTCTTGGCTGCTGATAGGTTGGCCTGACCGGGGCTGACTGCCACGGGCGAGGCTTCTGGTTACTGGAACTTCCCTTGCTGATCATCTTGCGCTTGCGAGTGTCTTCCAGAGCACGCCACTTGTCTTAAAGCATGAGTGCTTTGTTCACCAGGTCAGGAAAGGTTGGGCAGTCACACACGACAAGCGAGTACTGCAGAGTCTGATTGAGGCCTTCCATGAAGTGTTCCCTTTTTGCAGCATCTGTGCTGACATCTTCAGGGGCATACCTTAACAGAACACTGAACTTCTGCATGTACTCCTTGACAGTGCCACTTCCTTGCTTCAGGGCTCAAAACTCACGCTTCTTGATAGCCATGATTTTGGAAGGAATATGGGCCTTGCGGAATTCTGCCTTGAAGTTATTCCAAGTGATGTCTTGCCCAGCATGCATGACCTTGAATCCATCCCACCAAGCTCTAGCAGTGCCCCCGAGGCAGTGGGCAGGATAAGCCACCTTCTCGCGGTCTTCGGTGCAGCCGACTAGTTCCAGCAAGTCCTCAATGGTGCGGACCGAGTCGTCTGCATCCAGGGGTTCAGCAGTCTCGATGAAGGTTGGTGGTGCATGCTTCTTGAACTCCACCAACGTGGGAAGTCCATTGACATTCCCCGCCGGCTGGCAGTTGTTGGTGACGGCTTGAGCAATCATCTGGAGGGCTGTGGTGTTGGCTTGGTATTCCTCTCGGAAGGCTTGGAGACGCTGAGCCATGTCCATGATCGGGGGAGGTGGTGGTGGAGCTTGGTCGTGGGTTTGGTCTTGGCTGGCCTCTGCTTGGGCGGATGCTCCGGCTTCGGGCTGCTAGGTAGAGGTACCAGTACGAGTTACAACAGGCATCCTGTTGGAGCAATCAAGGTCTTATGATTTGGAAGGAAGAGGGAAAGCAATAAATATGGGTTCCTAGTAAGGGGGTGGGCGTGACACTAATTATTTTCATGCACGGCCAAAAGGGCCAAACACATTCATTAAAATTCCAAATGGGTGATGTAGTCGTTTACACGTTCCCGAAGGGAAGATACGACTTACATCCAAACACAACAAAAGCAAACACTAGATGGCTTCATATGAACCATACAAGGACTTGACTTCGCATAAGGGTTACATGACCTATCCTACCGTAGAGGTCACTACCTGGCATATCCGAGTTGCGAATAATGCCTAAGTGGCGAAATGCTCGGTCGCATATTCTGGCTCTTCTGGGTCTTCCTCCTTGTCTTCATCTGTGTGGGCCCCCCTATCACTTGAGGGTGTGGGGGAGTGGATGAGTTGGACACGGCGTTGTTTTGCCGGTTGTGTAGGAAAGAGCTTGCGAAACTCCATCATCGTCATACGACGTCGCTGGGGTGGTTCTTCATCCTTGGAAGATACATCTCCTGAGGGCCTTCCGCCTCGATACGCGACAGCGGGTTGCTGATGGGCCTCGAACCCCTCGTTGGTTACCCCAAGTGGAAGGTGTAAGATGCAGTAAGTAGAAGTGTTTTCCCTTAGCAAAGATACCAAGGATCGAATCCCCAGAGACTTCTAGGTTCAACAAGTAGGTGTCAATTGCTACGGTGCCAGATTAGTAGCAATCAACGTGAACCTGCACACAGATACAAATAACTTTGCTCCCAACGAGTACAGAGAGGTTGTCAATCTCTCCGGCCTTGTAGTTCACAAAGGGTTAAAAGCAATGGTAGTAGTGATAGATAGTTTTTTGCAATAGTAAATAAATAGCGAAAAGTAAATAGTGGATGTGATCAATGATGGTAATATGGACCGGAGTCTCATGATGTTCACTAGTGATGTCTCTCTCCCAAAAGACGATAAAACATCTATGTGAGGTAAACAAATTACAGCTGGGCAATTGACAGGACCACGAACGCAAACCAATGCTGACTACATTGCAAGAAAGGTTGAGGTTCAAAGCATGGGCGGTACGCCAAAGTAAGTAGACCGAAATCCATCAATATCTACTACTAATCATCCACCTTGAGATATCTATCCAGAACATCTCGCTGGTATTAAGTTGCGAGTCCCACCCATAGTGTAAACTCAATGCAACAGACAACTGCATTAAAAGAACTTTCCGTAAAGTAAACAATCCTTGCACCCGCGGGCACAAGCACCGTTGTTTTCCCCCTTGTGGCAACATCACATCCCCTAGACTCATGTTTCTGTCACTCAAGCTAGTCATCGAGGGGCATGAACCCACAATCGAGCATAACGTTCCCTCTTGGAGTCACTACCTATTACTCGGCCAAAGCAATAAATAACAACGGAGAACATGCAAGAATTACTTATGAACTAAAATATAAAAGAGGTGAATCAAATATATTACTCAAGATCAATCTGAACATAATCTCATAATCCATCGGATCCCAGCAAACTCAACATAGCAACAGCATAAGGATTACATAGGTGCCTCGATCATGTAGGGCAGCTCACGAGGACTAATTAGTGAAGCTGAAGAACGGGAGGAGAACATCACATAGCTACTGGTCATGGACTCATGGTCCAAGGGAGACTACTCACGAGTCATCCGGGAGGCGTCCATGGTGGTGGAGAAGCTCCCGGTGGTGATCCTCCCCTCCGGCAGGGTGCCGGGAAGAGTTCTCCTCGTGCTCCCGATCTTGGAAGCGGCGGTGGCGGCGGAACAGAGATGGGATCGCGAAAAGAGTTCCTCTTCTGAGGGTTACGGAGGGTCCTTTAAATATATGCCAAAGTAGGGCACCGGGGGAGCCTCGGGGGGCCCAGGCGCCCCCCGGCGCGGCCCAGGGGGGGCGCCGCCAGGGCGCCTGGAGCCCTGGTGGCCCCCCCAGGCTGCCCTTCGGACGCAGTGTTGTTTCCGAAACGCTGATTTTTTATATAATTTTTCTGGATTTTTCTGGGCAGTTCTCGAAACGTGAAAACCTGAAATACAAAAACATCCGAAAACAGAAACTGGCACTGGGGTGCACTGGATTAGTAAGTTAGTCCAAATATGATCAAAAGTGTATGGAAGTTATGAATATCATAGCAATATCACCCAAAAGTGGCATGGAGCAAGCAGAAATTATAGATACGTTTCGGACGTATCAGTTGCCCGGGAGGCGCACCTTCCTTCTTGATCCTATCTGTCTTTTCTTGTGCTCGCTGAAGAAGTGCCTTGGTCTTGTGGATTTCTTCTCGGAGCTTCATCAATTCCGAGGCCAACTCTTGTGCCAAGCTGTCGGCACAAAGGGTGAAGTAGGTCTGGAATCGATGTGGAAGTCCTTCCGGGGCTCGTGCGCTGCTCTCATCTTCACCTTCCTTCCGGTAAGGCAAGAAGCGGGTTGTCATCTTGGCTGCCATCTCCGGAAGAAGTTCTCGGAGGCGGGTTAGTGCCTTGAGTGCAGCTGCCTCGACAGCGAGGAGTAGTGTTGCCATCTGGGGTCCCTCGAAGAACCAACTTGTGGGAGGATCGTTTGCCTTCACGATTACTTCCACATGGTACTCCTCCTTGGTGTCGCTAACCCAATGCTCATGGTAGGTGAGGATGGGTGCTCGGTGAAACTGGCACTCCTGGAGGCTATCCTCGAGAAGCAAGGGGAACCCAGTGGTCAGGAGCTCTTCAGGTACATCGGCCATCTACAAAGTTTGAATGGGAGAGGTTAATAAGCTGATGATATCTCAGGTTTGGCAAGGTTTAGAAAAGAAGAGAGGTTCAGAAGGTTTAAGAAAATGGTCTTATCGTAACTAGCTCCCATGCTAACTAAGTCTTCCTACAGTCAGGATGGCTCTGATACCAGCTCTGTGGGGACCCCGACTTGTAAGTCGAGATCGCCGAATGCACTTGTATAGTGATCCCAAAGATCAATGCTTACTGAACACACAGAAGCTGAATAACAAGAGTCTTACATCCATACATACCGTCTTAGACAAATTATGACCATTATGGCCAAGTCTTACATAGATAATGCCTCATGGGCTGAATAGCCAATAAACTCAAATAGTGGAAGTCTTCATAGATAAGTAGAACCCATGCCATCTGCCTTAACCCTACATGCATCCTATTTGGGAAAGCGTCCTAGTTCACATGTTCGTCTCCATAGAACTCTTCTTCAAGTTCCTGCTCTTCCATGCCTGGCCAATTAAGTAACCAGTGGCAAGCCAATGAGTACTTTGAATGTACTCGCAAGCAAACCATGTTTTTGGTACAAGTATGACAAGGTATGAAATAGCACTAAATAGGGTATGTTTGCAGAAAGCAAATTTGTGAGTGCAATGTCATGAACTACCTCTTTAGTGAAGCATGCATCATAGGAGAATAGGTTACATATATCAACATAGCCAAGTTATGATCTCTTTGATCTTGTCAAGTCTTTTTGACTTAATTCAAATGGTGCCTTCACACACACACAAAGGGTTTCGCAAACATTGGACGTAGCCCAAGAGCGATTACCCAACCGTCCTTAACCGTGGACACGGCTATTTGGAAAGTTTTACACTCTGCAGAGGTTGCACACTTTACCCACAAGATCCGGGGAACTTCCGTGTCATCCATGACCCGCGGTATCTCAAGTACCCGGGGTAAGCACCCGATCACTATCTTTCCCTAGACGACACTAACATGGAGTCCACTCGATTGGTAGCAACCCTCGTGCCCAACATTTCACATCTTAATATTGTGGAGCCTCGCTCCCATATCACATACCACTGGCACAGGGTACCAACGGTGTGTTCGGTGCCCTGTGAAAATAGTCATGGCCGCCTATCCAAGCATGACCCTGTCCCAAGAGTGACCACATGTCACTCCCGTCACTAGTAATGCGGGCACCATGCTAGTATCCGCCTAGGTAATCAATAATGCCCTTTCCCATATAAGGGTAGAGTGGTTGCGCATGTAAGGTTGGAATAACAGTCGCAACTTAAACCAATCCGTTTGAAAAACACCACACACACTTGCCTCGGTACACCACTTCTTCATCAAGTGGTTACCTAACTCATCATCTCCCTCGGGCATAAGTGACACCTGACGGGTTTTTTAAAAGAGTCTTTTGAAAGTAGTATGCTTCCACCATCATGCATATTCCCGTTCCACTTGCATAGCCACTACCATAGTAACCTATCTACTCCCACCCGCATAACCCTCATAGGAAGGTAGGGTCATGCTTGATGCAAGTTTCAATATGAAAGAAACAAGGTGACCCACACAAGTGGTCATCATCTCAACATGATTCCGGTGCATTGACAATAAGTGCTATATGACATGCGTAGAAAAGGGGGTTTCATAGACATGGTCAAAGAGCTGCTTGCCTTGGTTGGCTTGGTCTTCAAAGCCTTCAAGTCCTTCTCCTTCTTCTTCTTTAGCAACTTCGTTAAACATGGTATCTAATCGTCGCAATAAAATAACGGGAAAATAAGACAATAATAAAAACAGAAAAATCAAAGTGCTCAGAAAAATGTCAACCTATTTTCATAAAATACTAGAAGGAAATCTAAGAGGGAAAAAATTCTTAGTTTTGGATTTGGAGTGACAGAATAGGGTGAATGGATTTTTGAACAGAGGTTATATTGTTCAAATTTGAATTTTAATTTGAACAGTACAGAAAAAGTTTAGGAACATGTGTGAAAGTTACATCATTAAATAGGTTGGAATATTACAAGATTTTATGAGTTGGAATAAATTAATTTGTATAATTATGCTATCCTGTAGATTTATTTCAAAATCTACAAAAAAGAAAAAGAAAAAGGCCACTGTGCAACTGGGCCAGAACGGGCTCAGTGCACACGCCCAGAGAGGTTTTGGCCCGTCGAGCCGAGCGGTGCGCGCGCGCCAGGTTTAAACCTGACTGGCAGGGCCCAGTGGCCAGTGGGTGAGAGGGGAGGCGAGGGGGGCGGGAGGCTGACAGGCGGGGCCCGCCTGTCATCCCTAACCCATGTCCAGACGGCCGGCGAGCTCACCAGCGGCGATGCAGGGCATGGCAGGGCGAGCTGAGGGCAGGGACGGACTCAATGCGGAGTCGCCGTTCGGGTGGTGGTGGAGGCGGTCGCCGGAGCGGTCGGGTTCACCGGCGTCGAGGATGCACAATGGAGGGGCGTCGGGCGGTGGCTGCTTTAGTCGTTTCCGACTGCAACAGAGAGGGGAAAGAGAGGGGAAAGGGTCAGTGATGCCTGGTGGTTCCAGATCGAGTGATAGTGGAGGCGGAGGAGGCGTGTACCCCTGGATCGACGGCGACCCGAGGCGGCGGGGCTCCGGTCGATCCCGAGCACAAAAGCCCCTAGAGGGATAGGGAGAGATGCGGGAGTGTTCTAGGAGGCGAGTGGGGGAGGTTGGTGCTGCTGGAGCGGCCGGGGGCCTGCTTATATAGCCGGGCGCCGGTCCCACGTGGACTTGTGCGCCGGCGAGGTCACGGGCGCGGCCAGAGGCCGTGAGGGCGCCGGTGGGAGTGTCCAGGCTGATCGTGGACGAGGTCCACGTCTAGAGAAGGGAAGGGAAGGAGCGGGGGAAGGCTCCAGAGGCTCGCGCGTGTGAGGCTGAAGATTGGAGCTCGCGGGCGGCCGGCGCGCGTGCGAGGGAAGCCATAGGAGGGAGAAGGAGTAGGGGGACAGGGCCGTGGGGTGTCGCGGACGTCGAGGCGCCTCGGCTGGCGCGAGGGGAGGCCCGAGGTGGTCGGAGGCGCCTGGTCAGGAGCGGCTATAGTTCCAGAGCGCACTGTAGCGTGCTCCGGAGTGCCCATATGGCCGGCATGGCATTCTTTATGCCCTGTGGTTGTGGCCACCAGTGTCTGGAGGATTGAGGGAGAAGGGTGCAATGGGCTGTCCAGAGGTGTAAAATGGGGTTTTACCCCCCTCAATCATTGAGCTGCGGTGCAGCCATTGCTACTCGAGGTAGGATAGGTCTTGGGGGTGCTTCGGTAAGAACTTGAGGCAAGGGGAAATAGTGGAAGGGGTCAAAACAGGGGTTTTGGTAAAATAGCAGAAGGTGTTGGATGATGTTTTGGGCAAGCAAATGGGTTTCATTTGGCATGATACTCCACAGGATGCAATGGCACATATAATTAGGCCTTTTCACAAAATTAGAGCACATTTGGGTAAAGTTGCCAATGCAACTTTTGTAAACCCTAGGAATCAACAGAAATGGATTTTGCAAGATTTAGTCAAGCAAATCATCCCTTATTGGTGCACCACTTGGTGTAGTGTCATCATTTGGGGTTGTGGGCTTGTCCACCAAATTTGGGGTCACAAGTAAAAAGTTGGTAATGTAAAGTTGTTGAAATTTGAATCTGAACATGAATGATTTTGGGGCACTTTGATCAAGTTACCCTTCCCCAAAACTTGTGCCATTTGGTCTAGATGCATAATTAGACCATTTTAGCATGTGTACCAAGTTTGAGAGCATTTGGACAAGTTTGGCAATGTAAAGTAGCTCAAACTTCAAAATGGACCGAAATGGTTTTGAGGGGATTTGATGATGTTTTCTTGCTCCCCAAAGCATGAGGTTTGGCAAGATCATCAAATATGCCATTCTTGACATGATAGAATTTCCCTGGAAGTTTTTAGAGAATATTTCCTTTGTAAATATTTCAAAAGCTTGAAATATCCAGAAAGGGTTTCTGAGGGATTTGCCCAATATTTTGAACATGACCATGTGTTGAAACTCTTATATATGGATAATATATGTCCTAAGAGTCTCTCTGAATTTTGACAAATATTTTTGAAACAGTTAAATAATTCTTACCTATTAAAGACCATTTCTGGCCTAAAGAAAAATCCTTTAAATAAAATAGGAAAATAACTTTTAAAATTATACTTTTGTGGTTTTTGGGAGTCCTATACCTAATAGGATTCAAACATACCTTTTCAAAGATTTTTATCACCCTAAATCAAGTACTTGTAGTGCAATTCTCAATTCAGGGGTTTTTGGAAAACTAATATTTGAAAATACCCTTTGTCCAAAATATTTTTATAAGAATATACTATACTGTTCTATACACATGGTATGATCATTGGCCATAAGTTTGGGGTAAGGAGATGAAGCATAGAAGGTGAGGCTATGTTGACTTTTAAAGAGCACTTGTAATCAGAGAGAGAGAAATTCAATTCCAAATAAAAGCCAAATGATGCAAAAAGTTTTTGTTGGTCCAAATTTTCATGCTTTATTAATGCAATAACCATGTTACAAAATGCAGGGTGTGACATAGTGACAAGCAAGCAATCCAACACACAAGCAAACAAGAGGCAAGCGAACGATAAAAACACGGCAGAAGAAGGGCAAATAAAACGGCAAGGGTGAAGTGGGGGAGAGGAAAACGAGAGGCAAAAAATGTAATGCGAAGGATAAGGGTTTGTGATAGGTACTTGGTATATGACTTTTGCGTAAGCCTCCCCTACGACGGCGCCATAAATTCTTCTTGCTACTTCTTGGGCTTGCGTTGTATTCCCTCGAAGAGGAAAGGGTGATGCATCACAGTAGCGTAAGTATTTCCCTCAGTTTTTGAGAACCAAGGTATTAATCTAGTAGGAGACCACGCGCGAGTCCCTCGTACATGCACAAACAAATAAGAACTTTGCAGCCAACGCGATAAGGGGTTGTCAATCCCTTTACGGTCACTTACGAAAGTGAGATCTGATAGAGATGATAGTTTGATATTTTTGGTATTTTTGATTATAAGAACAGAAAGTAAAAGTGGAAAAGTAAAGTAGATTTTAGATTGATATTTTGAGAATAGACCCGGGGGCCATAGTGTTCTCTAGTGGCTTTTCTCATGATAGCGATATTCTACGGCGGGTAAACAAATTACTGTCGAGCAATTGAGAGAAGAGCGAATAATTATGAGACTATCTAGGCATGATCATTATATATAGGCATCACGTCCGAGAAAAGTAGACCGAAAGGATTCTGCATCTACTACTATTACTCCACACATCAACCGCTATCCAGCATACATCTAGTGTATTGAGTTCATAAGAACAGAGTAACGCCATAAGCAAGATGACATGATGTAGAGGGATAAACTCAAACTTAGTGATATAAACCCCATTTTTTTATCCTCGATGGCAACAATACAATACGTGCCTTGCTGCCCCTACTGTCACTGGGAAAGGACACCACAAGATTGAACCCAAAGCCAAGCACTTCTCCCATTGCAAGAACTATAGATCTAGTAGGCCAAACCAAACCAATAATTCGAAGAGACTTGCAAGGATATTATAATCATACATAAAGAGTTCAGAGAAGAACCAAATATTTATCATAGATAATCTTGATCATAAACCCATAATTCATCGGATCTCGACAAAGACACCGCAAAAAGAGATTACATCGAATAGATCTCCTCGAAGACCGAGGAGAACTTTGTATTGAGATCCAAAGAGAGAGAAGAAGCCATCTAGATACTAGCTATGGACCCGAAGGTCTGTGGTAAACTACTCACAACTCATGGTGAGGCGATGATGATGATGTAGAAGCACTCCGTGGTAGATCCCCCCCCCCCTCCGGCGGAGCTCCGGAACAGGCCCCAAGATGGGATCTCACGGGAACAGAAGGTTATGGCGGTGGAACTAGGGTTTTCTCTGTTGTTCTGATGGTTTCGGGGTACGTAGGTATATATAGGAGGAAGGAGGGCACCGGGGGCCAAACGTGGGGCCCACGAGGCAGGGGGCGCGCCCTATGGGGGGGGGGCCACCCTCGTGGGCACCACGTATGCCCTACTCCGTGGTTCTCAAGTCTCCCGTGCGTGATTTTCTCCAAAAAATCTCTCCCGAAGGTTTCATTCCATTTGGACTCCATTTGATATCCCTTTTCTATAAAACCCTGAAATAGGCAAAAAACAGCAATCTGGACAGGGCCTTTGGGTTAGTAGGTTAGTCCCATAAATAATATAAAAGTGTATGACAAAGCCCATTAAACAACCAAAACATCATAAATAATAGCATGGAGCAATAAAAAATTATAGATACGTTGGAGACGTATCAATCACCTGACCCGCAAAACACCCCAACTCTAGCAGACTCTAGCCCTACTACACTGGCCATTTCTGATGCCCCAACTCAGCAGACCCCGACTGCAGCAAACATTATGATTATGCCAGTTGACATAGCACCAGCTCTTCGACGCAAAACCCCCATTCCAGCAAAGAGTACACCAAATCCAGTTGCCAAATCCCTTTTCGAACCAGAGAGAGCCCCAATTGCAGCAAATAGGACCCCTGTTCCATTTCTTCCCAGTTTAGAAGACAAAGCTTATATTGTTGTCAGGAACTTTGTGCGCATCTTTCCTTCATGGAAAGATTATACCGCAGACACAGAACAATTTCCAGTCTTCCTCCGCAACTTACGCGTAAGTAATGTACTAATGTTATTCATGGTCATTGCTGCATATGTTTCTGCTGACAAAAGACACAAGATTTCATTCTTTTAAATAGGCAAGGACCAAACTAGATTGTGAAGACGAGAAAGGGTTGGTTGCGCTTTTCAAGCACTCGTTGATGACGTATCGTTCCTACCTGAGGCAAGCGCACTTCGATGGCAAGCCTCTAAGCAAAATTTCTGAAAAGTCTCCAGTGCTACATTTATCGGACGGTGACTGGAATAATCTTGTTACACATTGGTCTCGGCTGCAGCGTAAGGTACTATCTATGATATCACATCACAATTTGAACTACATTTCTGCATTTGCCTTGACGTCTCACTTGTACGAAAAATGTTAGTAGAAGAACATTCATTCTCAAGGGACCACATAATCTCGCAACTATACTGCACACTGCATTGCTCTTGTGAGTACCTCTTGCCCTGTATGACCATACTTACTTTTATAGCGGTTTGATTATGTAGCATCACTGCACATGTTAGCCTCGTTATCGTCCATTTGGTGGACATTATAAGATCCGTATGGACTCTTACGTAAATTTAGAATCAACCCAATGCTTTTGAAGAGGTTTAGCTCTGCAGTCCTCTTGTAAGGACTGAACGTCGTCTATCACTGTACTTACATTAATAGCTACTCCCTCCGTCCCATAATATAAGAATGTTTTGTACAGTACACCAGTGTTCAAAACACTCTTGTATTGTGGGAAGATGGATTGGTTGATTGCGTAGCATTCTGCATCTTATCTCCCTCGCCCACCATTTACTAAAAAAGATCAGATCTATATTTAATCTTACCAAAAAGTAGAATACACAGACAATGCCAGTGCAGAAGTGTAGCCAATTGCTCTTGTTAGTACATTTTGTCATGTAATGCTTGTACTTCCAGGGATTGGTAGTTGATTATGTAGCATCAATCTGCATCTTATCTTCATTATCATATATCCCTTCCAGTATTATCATATCTATAATTACTCTCTACAAAATGTAGAGTACATGCAATGCTTATGAAGAAGATTCCGTGGTGAAATTCTTGAGTTATCCTTCCCTTGACATGGAGAAGGGCATTCTAAAGCCGGTGTTAACTGTTAATGTTAGTCAGTCCTTCTAAAGACTTTATCCTCAACTGCTGTTTAATTTGCTCATACTCCCTATCGTTTACTATTGTTTAGTTTGCTGTTTCTACCAAAATGCATGTTCCCAAGAACCATAAGGTCTAAGTTTTACTTGTAAAACCAAATTCCTTATTCATACCATCCACATTACTCAATACTCCCTATATGTATGCTTGTTTTTGTGGATCTATAATCCAGTGTGTGGTGTAGCAACCCACGTTTGCACCTTGTCATCTCCTGTTTTATCTTACTGATGTGGCTGATGATATGAACAACATGCCATGCGCATTAACCAAAATAGATACAATGATTTTCTTTGCCCTTCATCTATGCTTGTTATGTTGACATGGTAATCCAGTAGTGTGGTGAAGCTCCCCGCATTATGAACAATGCCAAATTATGCTATTGATATTTTGAACTTACTCTTTATTTTGTAATTTGAAATTGGATGGAATTGACAGCACAGTTATCATCTTTGTTTATGCACGTGCAAAACCTGTCATCTCTCTGCTCTATTTCAGGGTGATATGCCTGATGGCATGCACAAGTCTGCTGAAGGCTGTGAGACAAACCCAACATATATTGCAGCAAAGAAGGCAAAACATCTTGAAGATAGCGAGACAACCCCAAAGTCTTGTCTTGATGCAGTGTTCAAGTTACTTGAGACTAGCAGTCAGACAAGCTCACTGAATTCATTGTCTGAATCAGTTCGACTTCTTCAGTCCCAAGTTCTAGCAGAAAGGCATTCTGCAACTCAACTTCGACTTGAAGTCCTATCTCTAAGAAAGATTGCGGAGAACACCAATGAGAACCTCATCACTAAACAGCTAGACCTGGAAGCTATGACCGACATGCTAGGCCGGTCTCACAACCTTGCTCAGCAGCTTGCGCAATAGTTCCCGCGCAAGGCTAACCTTTCTTGAACTGTCTTGGAAGTGGTCTCGGTTCAGTATTATTTTGTTATCCTACAATGGTGCCCAGTTTTTGTAATCTGCCTCTTCGTTGCGCGTTATGATCACTCGTGGTGAACTTTGATGCCTAGTGGATGTGATATACCATAAATCCTTTATTGTATAGTGCAGGTTTGTTCTTAATTCTTACTGGTTACTGCCATCATTGCTATCTAAAAAAATCAGATGTAGTCGACCGGGCTGAAACATTCGCGTGTAACAGGCCTGGTGTTTAGCGGGCCACAATTGGGCCGGCCTCCATCTTTCTTGGGCCCGAATCATTAGGGCCTTCATACTTTGCACGAGGCCCACAACTTACACCGGCCTATATTTTAGTTGGGCCTTTTGTGGATCCAGCACTTAGTTTGGCCCGGGTAGCGTTGGGCCATTAACATGCTGAATATTGTACTGGCCCGTTACGGCCCAGATGAAACCATGGGCCTTTAGCAGGCCGAAATGCATATTGGGCCTCAATTTTCACTAGTCATCGACGGGCCTTCAGTAGGCTAAAATGTAGACTGGGCCTTTTTGGGCCCAGTTATATCACGGGCAGTTAACAGGCCGAAACATATATCGGGCTCTAGTTGGCCCACTAATATCATGGGCCTTTAAGAGGCCCAAAGAGTTGGGTGATACGTCCAAAACATATCTATAATTTCTGCTTGCTCCATGCCTCTTTTGTGTGATATTGCTATGATATTTATGCACTTCCATACACTTTTGATCATATTTGGACTAACCTATTAACTCAGTGCACCCCAGTGCCAGTTTCTGTTTTCTGCTGTTTTTGTATTTCAAGTTTTCCCATTACTTAAATTGCCAGAAAAATTCCGGGAAAAATATATAAAAAATCAGCGCTCCAGAAGCTTCCACGCGCCAGAAGTGGGGCCAGAGGGGAGCCAGGGGCAGCCCAGGCGGCCTGCCCACGCGGCCCCCCTTACCTCCTCTGGTGACCCCCTTTGGCATATATTTACACCGCGTCCCGAAACCCTCGAGGACGGAACCCTTTTTCGCGATCTCATCTCTGTTCCGCCGCCGCCGCGCTTCCAAGATCGGGAGCACCAGGAGAACTCTTCCCGGCAACCTGCCGGAGGGGAGAACCACCACCGGGAGCTTCTCCACCACCATGGACGCTTCCCGGATGAGTTGTGAGTAGTCCCCCTTGGACCATGGGTCCATGACCAGTAGCTATGTGATGTTCTCCTCCCTCTTTGTTCTTCATCGATTAGACCTCGTGAGCTGCCCTACATGATCGAGGCACATATGTAATCCTTATGCTGTTGCTATGCGGAGTTTGCTGGGATCCGATGGATTATGAGATTATGTTCAGATTGTGTGTGAGTAATATATTTGATTCACCTCTTTTATATGTATGTTCTTGAGTAATTCTTGCATGTTCTCTGTTGCTGTTTATTGCTTTGGCCAAGTAGTAGGTAGTAACTCCAAGAGGGAACGTTATGCTTGATTGTGGGTTCATGCCCCTCGATGACTAGCTTGAGTGACAGAAACATGAGTCTAGGGGATGTGCTGTTGCCACAAGGGGGAAAACAACTCTGCTTGTGCTTGCAGGTGCAAGGATTGTTTACTTTAAACAAAGTTCTTTTAATGCAGTTGTCTGTTGCTTTGAGTTTACACTATGGGTGGGACTCGCAACTTAATACCAGCGAGATGTTCTGGATAGATATCTCAAGGTGGATGATTAGTAGTAGATGCAGATGGATTTCGGTCTACTTGCCTTGGCGTACCGCCCATGCTTTTGAGCCTCTACCTTTCTTGCAGCATAGTTAGCATTGGTTTGCGCACATAATCCTGTCAATTGCCCAGCTGTAATTCGTTTACCTCGCTTAGCTGTTTTATCGTCTTTTGGGAGAGAGACATCACTAGTGAACATCATGGGACCCCGGTCCATATTACCATCACTGATCACACCCGTTATTTACTTCCCGTTCTTATTTACTAGTTGCATTCATACCTATCACTATTATCTCTTGCGTTTGATCCTTTGTAAACAACAAGGCCGGAGGGATTGACAACCTCTCTGTACTCGTTGGGAGCAAAGTTATTTGTATCTGTGTGCAGGTCCTGTCAAGCAAAAGTCTCTGGCGCTATTGACACCTTCTTGTCGACCCTCGGAGTCTCACGGAATTCGATCCTTGGTATCTTTGCCAAGGGAAAACTACCGCTACGCTACATCTCAAACCTTCCACTTGGGGTAACCAACGAGGGGCGAGAAGCCATCAAGCAAAGTTTTCTGGCGCCGTTGCCGGGGACTCCACTCTTCAAGATAGGGGAGTTGCACGCTATCTTTTATCTTTGCTTTTTAGTCTTGTTAGTTTACCTTTCAGTTTTCTTTATGTGTTTTCACTAGTTTTGCTTAATGGAAAACAACAAAAATATGAGAGAGCTTTATAAGCTCTACCTTGCTTTGGGACATGATGTGTTTGAAGAGAAAATTAAAAAACCTATGGAACTTTATTATTTGCATAACAATCATGATGGTGGTGATGTTATTAGTATGCTTTCTTTGAATATCAATATTGCTAATGATATGGAAAGCTCTAAGCTTGGGGATGACACGTTTGATGAACATGATATTTTTAGTCCCCCAACTTTTGAAGAGAAAATTTACTTTGATGATACTTTGCTTCCTATATACGATGATTACAATGATGAATATGATGTTTTCAGTCCACCTACTATTGAGGATAAAATTTATTATGATTATGATATGCCTCCTAAATACAATGATTACCATGATGGTTATGATTGCTTTACTCTCACTATTCCTAATAAGAAAGATTTTGCTTATATGAAGAGTAATGATACCTTTTTGCATGTGGATCATGGTAACAATGCTTTATGTGATGCTTATATTTTTGAGTTTATTCGTGATCCCACTGAAAATTATTATGAGAAGGGAACATATGCTTATAGATATTTCAATAATATCAAGTTCCCTCTCTTTATGTTGAAGGTTTTGAAGCTGCACTTGTTTTGTCTTCCTATGCTTATTGCTTTGTGCTTCAATGAATTATTGTATTGCAATATTCCTATGCATAGGAAGCATGTTAGGCTTAAATGTGTTTGGTATTTGCTTCTTGATGCTCTCTTTTGTTCTTCAACTCTTATTCCTACGAGAGCATCATTAAAGTCTTAAGCCTATCTTTATAGCTATAAAGAAAGAGCTCTAGGGAGACAACCCTTGTTATCTTTGCTTTCAGTTTGTTCTTTCAGTTTTAGCGGTCTTGATGTTTGTTACTACTGTAGCAACATCATTGTATCTTTATTTTTCAGCTTTGTGCCAAGTTTAGCCTCTGATTGCAAGAAAGTTCAAAAGTTGTGACGTGCTGTCCAGGAAACAGATTCTGTCCTTGGACAGAAAAATTCGTATAAAATAACCAGATCATCTTTTTGGTCTGAATTGTTTTGACAGCGTGCTCTATACAATTGGCTTTCGGGCGTCTGTTCTGAGTTTTTTGATTTGAGTTGCAGAAGTGCCCCGAAAAAATTATTTACTACCTGCTGGTCTGTTTTTCACAGATTCTGTCTTGTTTTGCCTTTTCTTCGTTTTGCAAACCTTGAGCTTGCTTTTTCTTTGCAAAAACCTTTTGGCAATCTTGAGAAACAGTAGCTGTTCAAGATTATCCTTATTTCCAGCAAGGAAAAATTATTTTATCATGGGTACTAACCTCGCTAATCAGATTATGATGAGTTATGTATGAAGGGAGTTTTCAAGTGTGCGAGGGAAGATGATAAAAAGATTCAGGAGGGTCAAACGCTCAAGCTTGGGGATGCCCCCGTGCACCCCCAAGAAATATTCAAGAAGACGCAAGCGTCTAAGCTTGGGGATGCCCCCGTGCATCCCCTTCTCCATCAACAATTATCAGTTCGTCTTTCGTTCCACTATATTTTAATCACTTCATGCGTTATGTGCTATGCTTGGAGCGTCTTTCTTTTAGTTTCCTTTTTAGTTTTCTTTAGCTTTGCTTGCTGTTCATAACGAGTTAGAACCCGGCTTTCTTTGTGTGGGAGAGAAACACGCTCCACTTCAACCTAGAAGACAACATAGGATTTTCATGTTTATCTTTGATGTGTATGTTCTTTGTCTTTCAATAGCTACTGTCATGTTTAGCTCTTAGTTTTCATGCTTTTCTTTTTAAAGAGCTTTTGTTTAGTTGGTTGCTTCTGGAACTCTCTTGAGTTATCATGCTTATCTTGTTAAGAGAGTTGGCATCTGTGGCACTGGTTGATATGTCTATGATAAAAATGCTATGTGCATAATGGTGCTTAGTAGTTCATGTTTTCTTATGGTTAGTCTCAAATAGCTGGGGGTTCTTAATGTGTTATTGAAGTACCAACATGATTTGTTTGCCTATGATGTGGTATGGTTTAGTGATATCTTCCTCCAAGAATTTATTTTGATTGACTTGGCATATGCTCACGCATATTCAAGCCTTGATGATCTTTAATTTCTGAGTAGCGATATAACTTCCATGCCCGATTCAATGTTGCTTTGTCGCTCTGCATGATTATGGCCGTCATTGCTCTCTTAGTTGGTCGCTCCCAGTCTTTTGCTAACCTTCACCTGTACTAAGCGGACTGACCGCTTGTGCATCCAAAATCCTTGAAACCAGTTATGCCATATGAGTCCACCATACCTTCCTATATATGGTATTTACTTGCCATTCCTAACGAAGACTTTCTTGTACCATCTCGAAATTATTCAAAAGCATTTCTCTTTTGTGCCTCTGTTTTAGCTCATGAGGAAGTAGTAGTTAATTCATGATCTTTTTAAGTTGGACAAGTTTTACGCCGGGATTGCATGTCTAATTTGCAAACCCCTAATACGAGAAGGAACTGGCAATGAGTGCGCCCGGCTCATAAAAAAATATACAACAAACAAACCCTCCTTCACGCTTTGTTCATGAGAAATCAGAAAACTTTTGGCAGCGATAAACAAAGGAGATAAAGGGGATGTGATCGTCCCCGTGCGGGAGCCGTTCCTCGAAACTTGTCCAGCTCGAGAAGTAATTGAGTTATCTACTAGCATTCGTTGACGAAATATATACCTCCCAAAAATCATTTTTACCTCTGTTTTTAAAAACCAAGAGCTCTGGTACATGTTTAGTCTTTGCTTCCAACCACGGGTTTTCAACCTTGCCATCAAAATCCACGGTTCGAGAGTCTCCACCTTCTTTCTTCAAAGCACCAACTATTGAGAGCATGATTGTCATTCTGAGTGTAATGTGCATTGTCCCAAAGTACCATTGTCTTCTGCATGATTATGATATCGCTTATTCTGAAATCATTGTATCTAGTCGTCACTTAAACTTCGGAGGTGCCCCTGCATTTATGTTTTGCTTCACTAAAGGGGGAAAGCGAGGTATCACTTTGTCATGTTTGCACACCATGCTCACTACAAATCTATTGGGTGTTTCAGTATCATATTGTAAAACTTTCAGTTCTTTGTGATATTCTCATGAGGCAACTTAATTACTAAAGATTCATTATCTCAGTAAGCATTTGTCATGTGACTGTGAAAAGTTCTTATATGGTTGATAGCATGTCACCACAGAAATTATGCTTGTTATCATTTACCTACTCGAGGACGAGCAGGAATTAAGCTTGGGCATGTTGATACGTCCAAAACGTATCTATAATTTCTGCTTGCTCCATGCCTCTTTTGTGTGATATTGCTATGATATTTATGCACTTCCATACACTTTTGATCATATTTGGACTAACCTATTAACTCAGTGCACCCTAGTGCCAGTTTCTGTTTTCTGCTGTTTTTGTATTTCAGGTTTTCCCATTACTTAAATTGCCAGAAAAATTCCGGGAAAAATATATAAAAAATCAGCGCTCCAGAAGCTTCCACGCGCCAGAAGTGGGGCCAGAGGGGAGCCAGGGGCAGCCCAGGCGGCCTGCCCACGCGGCCCCCCTCCTGGCCGCGCCGGGGGGGCGCCTGGGCCCCCCTTACCTCCTCTGGTGACCCCCTTTGGCATATATTTACACCGCGTCCCGAAACCCTCGAGGACGGAACCCTTTTTCGCGATCTCATCTTTGTTCCGCTACCGCCGCGCTTCCAAGATCGGGAGCACCAGGAGAACTCTTCCCGGCACCCTGCCGGAGGGAGAACCACCACCGGGAGCTTCTCCACCACCATGGACGCTTCCCGGATGAGTTGTGAGTAGTCCCCCTTGGACCATGGGTCCATGACCAGTAGCTATGTGATGTTCTCCTCCCCTCTTTGTTCTTCATCGATTAGACCTCGTGAGCTGCCCTACATGATCGAGGCACATATGTAATCCTTATGCTGTTGCTATGCGGAGTTTGCTGGGATCCGATGGATTATGAGATTATGTTCAGATTGTGTGTGAGTAATATATTTGATTCACCTCTTTTATATGTATGTTCTTGAGTAATTCTTGCATGTTCTCCGTTGCTGTTTATTGCTTTGGCCAAGTAGTAGGTAGTAACTCCAAGAGGGAACGTTATGCTTGATTGTGGGTTCATGCCCCTCGATGACTAGCTTGATTGACAGAAACATGAGTCTAGGGGATGTGCTGTTGCCACAAGGGGGAAAACAACGGTGCTTGTGCTTGCGGGTGCAAGGATTGTTTACTTTACGCAAAGTTCTTTTAATGCAGTTGTCTGTTGCTTTAAGTTTACACTATGGGTGGGACTCGCAACTTAATACCAACGAGATGTTCTGGATAGATATCTCAAGGTGGATGATTAGTAGTAGATGCAGATGGATTTCGGTCTACTTGCCTTGGCGTACCGCCCATGCTTTTGAGCCTCTGCCTTTCTTGCAACATAGTTAGCATTGGTTTGCGCACATAATCCTGTCAATTGCCCAGCTGTAATTCGTTTACCTCGCTTAGCTGTTTTATCGTCTTTTGGGAGAGAGACATCACTAGTGAACATCATGGGACCCCGGTCCATATTACCATCACTGATCACACCCGTTATTTACTTCCCGTTCTTATTTACTAGTTGCATTCATACCTATCACTATTATCTCTTGCGTTTGATCCTTTGTAAACGACAAGGCCGGAGGGATTGACAACCTCTCTGTACTCGTTGGGAGCAAAGTTATTTGTATCTGTGTGCAGGTCCTGTCAAGCAAAAGTCTCTGGTGCTATTGACACCTTCTTGTCGACCCTCGGAGTCTCACGGGATTCGATCCTTGGTATCGTTGCCAAGGGAAAACTACCGCTACACTACATCTCAAACCTTCCACTTGGGGTAACCAACGAGGGGCGAGAAGCCATCATTGGGCTTAATTTTTGCCACCTTTATCACGGGCCGTTAGTGGGCTCGATGTCCTGTCGGACCATATATGGCCCATGGGCAGCATGGGCCATTCCCAGGACGAAAGTCACACCGGGCTGAAATGGGCCCATGTCTACATCGGGCCTCTAACATGTTGAAAGTCACTGGGCTGTATTTGGGCCCAAATATTCGGCGAACAATTAACGGGCCAGATGTGGCTTCGGGCCGTAAATGGGCCCAAATATCTGGCGAACAATTAACGGGCCAGATCTGGCTTCGGGCCATAAATGGGCCTTTATTAAGCATGCCGTTATTGGGCTGGCCCACTAGTACCTGAGTAATTACGACGGGCCTCTGACTGGGTCGACCTTTTTAACCTACATGGGCCTCTGTTGGGCCGTACCACGTGTCGACGTATCATAGGCCGAAAGACGTCATGGGCCATACATGGGCCGGAAGTTAAAACGGGCTGGAATTATACTGGACGGCCCAGATGAGGCTAATGGGCCTAATTCAGATAGGCCGTAAATGGGCCCTGGGTTAGCGGGCTGTAAATGGGCTATATGCGAACATGCCGTTAACAGGCTTGCCGTGGGCCGGCCCGCCATCTTTTGACCAAGTCCAACGGGCCGTCCTTTTCACAGGAATGGGCCTCTGTTGGGCCGTGCCACGTGTCCATGTATCATAGGCGCTTTTTGTCCAATGACTGGATGACATATGTCCCAACGGTGAGCCGACACGTGTTTCCCCCAGCCAATGATGATTTTACACGTGGAAAATCCCCATTGGTCGGGGCTGTTAACGGGTTATCGGATCCAAAACCGGACCCGATAGCTTAACGGCGTTCCGTTACGGTGGATGCCACATGTCGGTCACCCTTGACAAAACCACTTCTGTGACGCGCGATTTATCGTCAAGGAAGTGGACACTTCTGTGATGATAATTTTGGTAATGTCATGGAACACTTCTACGACAGCACAGGTATAACGATCTTGATTCTGTCATAAAATCGTCATGGATGTACATGCATGACAGAAACGTGACCTACTGTGACAAACACGTAACATCACGGAAGTGTATTTTTTTGTAGTGAATGCAGTATCTATGATTCAAGAAGGCAAGCGCCAGATCTACAGGGTTAGATACGAGAAACTCCCGAACTGGTCAGCCATCTGTGGCATGCTAGGGCATCTTTTAAAGAGCATGGCAATGGAATCCATCCTTCGTCAGCCCTGATCTTTGAAATCTTGCGGACATCATGGACCATGTGAACTGGACAGGGACCAGGAGGGGGCCACGGTAAAAGAGGAGGACGTCGGGCAGGCCATGCTGGAGGACGTGCAAAAGGAGCCAGACCTAACAATAATGAACATATGCACGATCTGGACGCAGATCATGATGTTGTGATGGAGGACGCAGATAGCTAGAAGAGAGCATCAGAGCAAGCAACACTACAAAATAGTGTGTCCTCTCCTTCAGCAGTTCCATCAATCACAGGGAAGGGCGAGCTTCTGGCCCTCCCTCCACCTACAATCCCAGCGAGTCCGGGTGCCAAGCAGGAACCAAAAGAGCTAAAGTGGGGAGTGAAGCTGACAAGAACTCGGGCAACGGTGGAAATCTAGGGAAGAACGAGACAATGTTGGCGGGCGCCGCTAGTTTTCATCATGCTCATATGATCTGCGTTCACTACTTTGATAATTTGATATGTGGGTGGACCGCAGCTTGGGTGTTGTCCTTACTTGGAAAAGCCTCCCACTTATGATTAACCCCTCTCGCAAGCATCAAAATCATAGCATTAAACATGTGGATCAAAATCAGACCCTTATGAAGAATGCATAAACTAGGGTTTAAGCTTATGTCACTCTAGCTACCCATCATCTACTTGCTACTTCTCAATGCCTTCCCTAGGCCCAAATCATGGTGAAGTGCCATGTAGTCGACGTTCACATAACACCACTAGAGGAAAGACAGCATACATCTCATCAAAATATCTTCTATCTCAGCAGGTGCAATATCTTTCATAATTTCTTGATATAAAGTAAATGGAATAACACAGACTAGCACCCAAATCACATAAGCCATGATAACAATGATATCCTATTTTAACAAAAACAATAGGCATTCCAACAACATGTCTATTTTTAACTTTAGGATCAGTACTGGCAATTATAGCAGCTTCATCATAGAAATAAATAACACGCCCATCAATATTATCAACTAAGAGATCTTTAACCATATCAATATTATGTACAACTTTAATTTGTTCAGAGGGTGTAGGTGTTCTTATATAGGTTTTGTTAACCACAGTTGAAACCTTAGCATGTTCCTTTATCCTAATAGGGAAAGGGAGTTTCTCAATATAAGCAGTTGGAATAACTGGATTAACACTATAAGTGATAATTTCTTCTTTAGTTTTAGTAGCTTCTTCTACTTTTACTTCAATAGGGGGTGATATTTAAACCACTTCTCCTTAGGGAGATTGAGGGAGTCCTGGATTTGGGGGTCCTCAAGTGTTCATGCTACTTGTGGTGGGCCAGACTGATGGGCCCTGAAGATAAAGCAGAAGACTATCTCCCGTGTCCGGGTAGGACTCCTATGTATGTAGAAAGGCAAATTTGATGTCCGGGTGTAACGATTCCTTCCTCCTCAAGTCAACTTTGTACAAACCTAGCCCCCTCCGATGTGTATACAAATCGGAGGGTTTAGTACATAGAGGCTAATAGAACAATCATAGGCTAGACAGCTAGGGTTTAGCCATTACGATCTCGACGTAGATCAACTCTTGTAATCTCCATATTCATCAAAATCAATCAAGCATGAAGTAGGGTATTACCTCCATTAAGAGGGCCCGAACCTGGGTAAACATCGTGTCCTAGTGTCTATCGTTACCATCGATCCTTAGACTCACAGCTTGGCCCCCCTACCCGAGATCTGCCGGTTTTGACACCGACAGAGATCAACATGAGTAGCAAATGATTCACACAAAGAAGCTACTATCTCACAGTCAAGCCCATACTTACTGCTAAATTTATGAAAAGCATCGGCATCCATAAAAGAGTTAGCACAATCGAACTCAAGCTTTATACCCGATTCTTTCCCTTTGTCGAGTTCCCAATCTTCATAGTTGTGTTTAATTCTTTCCAAAAGGTCCCATCTGAATTCAATAGTCTTCTTCATAAAATAACTTGTACAAGAAGTATCGAGCATGGGTCGATCATTATGAGAAAGCCGAGCATACTTTTTTTGTATAATAATTTATTTTGAGAGCTCATGATTGGGGCATGAATATATCATTGACTTAAGCCTCCCCCAAGCTTGAGCGATACTTTATCCTTCACGAGGCCAAAACTTATATATATAATTCCGATCAGGATGAACCAGATGCATAGGATAAAACTTCTGATGAAATACCAATTTCAATCGGTTCCAGTCCCATGTTCCAATATCATCACATAGCCTATACCATGTCAATGCTCCCCCCAAAGATAAAGGGAAAACCTTCTTCTTAACTCCATCTTTGGATAAACCTACAAGCTTAAACAATCCAAAAATTTGATCCACATATATCAGTTGCATATCAGGACGAGTCGTTCCGTCTCCTGCATAAGGAATAACTAGCAGTTTCTCGTTCATACCCGAAGGGATCTCATAATGATGTTTTTAGTAGGTGCAGTAGGTTGAGGGACAACTCTTTTTGCTTCCGGTCGAGGTGAAGATACCCCAAACAAGCTCCTCAAAGGATTATTTTCCATAGTAATAAGTGACAGTAAATTTCACCACTTAATATAAATGTTCCCTTACCAAATTCCACTCACCAAAGGCGCTTCACTCCCCGGCAACAGCGCCAGAAAAGAGTCTTGATGACCCACAAGTATAGGAAATCAATTGTAATCCTTTCGATAAGTAAGAGTGTCCAACCCGATGAGGAGCAGAAGGAAATGATAAGCGGTTTTCAGCAAGGTATTCTCTGCAAGCACTGAAGTTATTGGTAACAGATAGTTTAGTAGCATGATAATTCGTAACGGGTAACAAGTAAAAAATGTAACAACGGTGCAGCAAGGTGGCCCAATCCTTTTTATATCAAAGGACAAGCTTGGACAAACTCTTATATAAAGAAATATGCTCCCGAGGACACGTGGGAATTTCTGCCAAGTTAGTTTCCATCTTGCTCATATGATTCGCATTTGCTACTTTGATACTTTGATATGTGGGTGGACCGGTGCTTGGGTGATGTCCTTACTTGGACAAGCCTCCCACTTATGATTAACCCCTCTCGCAAGCATCCGCAACTACGAAAGAAGAATTAAGATAAATCTAACCATAACATTAAACATGTGAATCCAAATGAGCCCTTACAAAGCAACACATAAACTAGGGTTTAAGCTTCTGTCACTATAGCAACCCATCATCTACTTGCTACTTCCCAATGCCTTTCCCTAGTCCAAAATCATGGCAGAGTGTCATTTAGTCAACGTTCACATAACACCACTAGAGGAAAGACAACATACATCTCATCAAAATATCCAACGGATACCAAATTCACATGATTACTTATAACAAGACTTCTCCCATGTCCTGAGGAACAAAAGCAACTACTCACAAAGCATGATCATGTTCATGATCAGAGGGGTATTGAATATCATTAAGGATCTGAACATATGATCTTCCACCAAATAAACCAACTAGCATCAACTACAAGGAGTAATCAACACTACAAGCAACCCACAGGTACCAATCTGAGGTTTTGAGACAAAGATTGAATACAAGAGATGAACTAGAGTTTGAGAGGAGATCGTGCCGGTGAAGACGTAGATGAAGATTGGTCCTCCCACGATGAGAGGATCATTGGTGACGATGATGGCTTCGATTTTCCCCTCCCGGAGGGAAGTTTCCCCGGCATAATTGCTTCACCGAAGACCTAGCTGCCTCTGCCCAAGTTCCGCCTTGAGACGGCGGCGCTTTGTCCCGAAAGCCTTCTCTTGATTTTTTTTTCTAGGTCAACGCTTCATATAACAAAAGATGGGCACCGGAGGTTGGCCAGGGGCCCACAAGCTCAGGGGGCGCGCCTTGGGGGGTTGGGCGCGCCCCCGAGACTTGTGGCCACCTGGTGGGTCCCATCCTGATATTTCTTCGCCCAATATTTTTATATATTCCAAAATAATTCTCCATAAAGTTTTAGGACATTTGGAGTTGTGCGAAATAGGGATCTCAGATTTGCTCGTTTCCGGTCCAGAATTCTAGTTGTCGGCATTCTCCCTCTTCATGTTAATATTCCAAAATAAGAGATAAAAGGCATAAGTATTGTATCATAAATTGTAATAACGGTCGATAATGCAATAAATATGAACATAAAAACATGATGCAAAATGGACGTATCAGCCGCAGGCCCCAATTAGTGTTTTTTTGTTGGAATTGTCGTGGTGCGGATAAAGCCACGATAGTTCGAGAACTTCACGATTTCACGAGGAACTTTACCCCTACCCTACTTTGCGATACTAAAACTCAAATTGAAGGTGCTAGGGTAGAATCTATGGCTAGTTCTATTGGCTTTGATAAGTCTTATGTAGTTGATAGTAATGGTAGAAGTGGTGGAATCGGTCTATTTTGGAACAACTCAATAAGTGCTCAAATTCTTGGTTATTCTGTGTACCATCTAGATGTTTCTGTTGTGGAGCATGGGAAAGATAAGTGGAGGATGACATGTCTTTATGGAGAAGCCCAGACACACTTGCGACATCTAACTTGGACGATCTTAAAAATATCAGTATTTTGAGCAGTTTGTCGTGGTTATGCATTAGGGACTTTAATGAAGTTCTACGTCCAGAAGAACCCAAGGGAGTTGGGCAACACATCAACGCCCAAATTCCAGTGTTCGAGATGCCACTGATGTTTGCATGTTGCTAGATATTAGCTATAAAGGTCGGCTCTGGACTTTTGAAAAGAAGGTTGCCAGCGGAAGTTTCACAAGGTGCAGGCTTGATAGAGCGCTGGTTAGCACAAATTGGTTATCAAGGTTTCCGTCAGCTTCTTTAACAAAACTCATGGCGGCCACCTCTGATCACGCCCCGCTACTGCTTGAATTTGGAAGCCACCAAGAGCCAAAAATAAAATGTACTTTTAAATATGAGCTAATGCGGGAGACACATGAGGGGCTTAAAGAAATGATCATGGCGGGATGGGATCCGGGGAACCCTTTGCTAGGATGGAAGTTACGAGAATGTAGCTCCAAAAGTTGTCTCAAAATTTGAGTAAGTGGGGTGATGATACATTCGGTAGCTTGCGGAAGGAGATTAAGAATCTAAAACGGATGCTAGAGGAGCTCCAAAGTGATCCATTACGTATGGCGTCGTCCCATTTTGAACTGGAAATCAATGAGAAATTAATAGAGATGTATCATCGTGAAGAGATCATGTGGCGACAAAGGGCACGACTAGAGTGGCTCTCGGCAGGGGATAAAAACACACAAAATTCATCTCTGTGCCAGCCTCAGGTAAAAAAAGAACATGATAAAAGCTCTCCAGAATTCTTTGGGCATCGAGATAAATGATCCAGGAGAGTTGAAGTCTTTGGAAAAATGCTTTTTACCAGAATTCGTATGAGTTGGAGGGAGTCCAGAACATGGAGAATGTTCTTGTTGACGTACCAAGAAAGTTAATGGAGGATATGAATGTGTCTCTTTGTGTACCCTATACCGGAGATGAGGTTTAAACTGCCTTGTTCGAAATGTTTCCCACAAAGGCACCGGGGTTAGATGGATTTCCGGCTCACTATTATCAGCGTCACCGGGACATTTGTGCAGAGGAAGTCACACATATAGTACTGAGGATTATCAGAGAGGAGGTGAGCCGTGAATGCATCAATGACACAATTCTTGTTCTTATTCCCAAGGTAACGAATCCCACAAATTTATCTCCGTTCAGGCCTATCGGCTTATGCAACGTCCTATATAAGATAGCCTCAAAAGTGGTCGCAAATAGACTGGAAGTTATCTTGCCTGGCATCATCTCGGAGGAGCAATCGAGGTTTGTTCTAAGCAGATTGATTACAAATAATATCATCTCTTCTTATGAATGCTTTCACTTCATGAAATAGACAAAATAAAAAACTAATAGTTTTGTGCTCTGAAGCTAGACATGGTGAAATTCTATGACAGGCTAGAGTGGTTCTACCTAAGGGCTATAATGGCCAAGCTTGTTTTTGCACGGAAGTGGATTGATATAGTCATGAGCATGGTTGCTTTAGTCTCTTTCTCAGTGTTGTTCAATGGTGAGAAAATCGAATCCTTTAAACCATCTATAGGGATCCAACAGGGAGACACGATTTCCCCTTAGTTGTTCTTGATTGCAACAGAGGGCCTTTCGTGCCTCCTGAAATCCAAATCTGAGTCATCAAACTTAGCAGGTATTAAGGTGGCCCCATCGGTGCCCACCATTAATCACCTTTTATTTGCCAATGACAGCGCGTTGCTTTTTAAGGCTAGTGTGGAGGGATCAGTTGCAGTGTCAAACATGTTGGACATATATTGCAGTGCATCAGGGCAAAGAGTTAATCATGATATATCTTCAATTTTCTTCAGCAAGGGATGCCTAGGCCCTGTGAGAGAAGCTGTGAAGAACTCTTTGCAGGTCCATAATGAAACTCTTAGTGAGCGCTATCTGGGGATGCCAACCTATGTTGGCAACTCCAAGAATGGGACCTTTAAATGTCCCGGAGATCAAGTATGGGAGAAGATCAATGGGTGGATGGAGAAGCTCTTGTCCGTGGCATGGAAGGACATTTTGATTAAGTCAGTGGCACAAGCTATACCAGTATTTTCTATCTCTTGTTTCAGGCTTCCACGGGGTCTATGTGAGAGCATTACTTCGAGCATTCGACAGTTTTGGTGGGGTTCCAAGCAAGGGAGAAGAAAGCCCTGTTGGGTGGCATGGGACATAATGATGCGGCCAAAGCACCTGAGTGGTTTGGGATTCCGGGACTTGGAGATCTCCAAATTGGCTCTTCTAGCGAGACAAGCGTGGCGCATAATGACCAATGATACATCTTGATGTCTACTAGGCAACCTTCTTCTTGTAGACGTTGTTGGGCCTCCAAGTGCAGAGGTTTGTAGGACAATAGCAAATTTCTCTCAAGTGGATGACCTAAGGTTTATCAATCCGTGGGAGGCATAGGATGAAGATGGTCTCTCTCAAACAACCCTGCAACCGAATAACAAAGAGTCTCTTGTGTCCCCAACACACCCAATACAATGGCAAATTGTATAGGTACACTAGTTCAGCGAAGAGATGGTGATACATGTGCAATATGGATGGTAGATATAGGTTTTTGTAATCTGGAAATATAAAAACAGTAAGGTAACTAATGATAAAAGTGAGCACAAACTGAGAACAAACAAAGAGATTATTATAGTATATGAAACCACCTCAAAGTTATTCTTTCCAATCAATCCATTGGGCTATTCCTATAAGTCTCACAAACAGCCCTAGAGTTCGTAGTAAAATAACACATTAACACACATATCAACCAAAACCCTAATGTCACCTAGATACTCCAATGTCACCTCAAGTATCCGTGGGTGTGATTATACGATATGTATCACAAAATCTCAGATTCATCTATTCAACCAACACAGAGAACTTCAAAGAGTGCCCCAAAGTTTCTACCAGAGAGTCAAGATGAAAACGTGTGCCAACCCCTATGCGAAGATTCCCAAGGTCACGGAACCTGCAAGTTGATCACCAAAACATACATCAAGTGAATCAATAGAATACCCCATTGTCACCACGGGTATCCCACGCAAGACATACATCAAGTGTTCTCAAATCCTTAAAGACTCAATCCGATAAGATAACTTCAAAGGGAAAACTCAATCCATTACAAGAAGGCAGAGGGGGAGAAACATCATAAGATCCAACTATAGTAGCAAATCTCGCAGTACATAAAGATCGTGCCAAATCAAGAACACGAGAGAGAGAGAGAGAGAGAGAGAGAGAGAGAGAGATCAAACACATAGCTACTGATACATACCCTCAGCCCCGAGGGTGAACTACTCCCTCCTTGTCATGGAGAGCGCCGGGATGATGAAGATGGACACCGGTGATGGACCCCCCCTCTGGCAGGGTGCCGGAACAGGGTCCCGATTGGTATTGGGTGGCTACAGAGGCTTGCGGCGGTGGAATCCTGATCTAGGTTTCTTTTCGGGGGTTTCTGTATTTATAGGATTTTTTGGCGTCGGGAACAAGTCAGGGGGGGTCTCCGAGTCATCCACGAGGCAGTAGGACACGCCTAGGGGGTTAGGGCGCGCCCTCCACCCTCGTGGATGGATCGGGACTCTTCTAGCCCAACTCTTTTACTTCGGGGGCTTCTTTAGTCCATAAAAGATCCACAAAAATTGGCAGATCAATTGGACTCCGTTTGGTATTCCTTTTCCATAAAACTAAAAAACAAGGAAAAATAGAAACTGGCATTGGGCTTTAGGTTAATAGGTTAGTCCCAAAAATAATATAAAATAGCATATAAATGCATATAAAACATCCAAGATGGATAATATAATAGCATGGAACAATAAAAATTATAGATACGTTGGAGACGTATCAAGCATCCCCAAGCTTAATTCCTGCTCGTCCTCGAGTAGGTAAATGATAAAAACAGAAATTTTGATGTGTAATGCTACCTAACATATTTATAAATGTAATCTTCTCTATTGTGGAAAGAATATCAAGATCCATAAGATTCAAAACAAAAGTTTAATGTTGACATAAAAACAATAATACTTCAAGCATACTAACAAAGCAATTATGTCTTCTCAAAATAACATGGCCAAAGAAAGCTATCCCTACAAAATCATATAGTCTGGCTATGCTCTATCTTCATCACACAAAATATTTAAATCATGCACAACCCCGGTTTCAGCCAAGCAATTGTATCATACTTTAGTATTCTCAAACCTTTTCAACTTCCACGCAATACATGAGCGTGAGCCATGGACATAGCACTATAGGTGGAATGGCATATGGTGGTTGTGGAGAAGACAAAAAGGAGGAAGATAGTCTCACATCAACTAGGCGTATCAACGGGCTATGGAGATGCCCATCAATAGATATCAATGCGAGTGAGTAGGGATTGCCATGCAACGGATGCACTAGAGCTATAAGTGTACGAAAGCTCAAAAGGAAACTAAGTGGGTGTGCATCCAACTTGCTTGCTCACGAAGACCCAGGGCACTTTGAGGAAGCCCATCATTGGAATATACAAGCCAAGTTCTATAATGAAAACTTCCCACTACTATATGAAAGTGACAACATAGGATACTCTCTATCATGAAGATCATGGTGCTACTTTGAAGCACAAGCGTGGTAAAAGGATAGTAGCATTGCCCCTTCTCTCTTTTTCTCTCATTTTTTTACATTTGGGCCTTTTCTCTTTATTTATGGCCTCTTTTTTTTCCTTTTTATTTTTATTTTTCGTCCGGAGTGTCATCCCGACTTGTGGGGGAATCATAGTCTCCACCATCCTTTCCTCACTGGGACAATGCTCTAATAATGAAGATCATCACACTTTTATTTACTTACAACTCAAGAATTACAACTCGATACTTAGAAAAAAATATGAATCTAGGTGAATGCCTCCGACGGTGTATCGGGATATGCAATGAATCAAGAGTGACATGTATGAAAGAATTATGAAAGGTGGCTTTGCCACAAATACGATGTGAACTACATTATCATGCAAAGCAATATGACAATGATGGAGCGTGTCATAATAAACGGAGAGGTGGAAAGTTGCATGGCAATATATCTCTAAATGGCTATGGAAATGCCATAATAGGTAGGTATGGTGGCTGTTTTGAGGAAGGTATGGTGGGTGTATGGTACCGACTAAAGTTGCGCGGCACAAGAGAAGCTAGCAATAGTGGAAGGGTGAGAGTGCGTATAATCCATGGACTCAACATTAGTCATAAAGAACTCACATACTTATTGCAAAACTCTACAAGTCATCAAAACAAGGTACTACACGCATGCTCCTAGGGAAGGGTGTAGCGACCACGATTCCAATGAACCGAAGTCTCTGTGCTCAGTGTCATCCCTGGATCGGTATGCTGACACACACCGTACTCGAGGATTTATAACAGAGTTTCAATCACAGTTTATTACATCAAAAATCCTCGAAGAGGCAATATCCATTACACGAGAATGGCTGAAGGCCATCTAATAAAATAAACTACGGAAGCTATGTAATGCCCAGGATGCGACTATATCTCCTACGTGTCGAGGCACGACTTAGAGACGTAAGCGCATTCTGGAATGATCGCAAGCATGGTATCTTTGCACAACTCATGTAAAGTACATGGATGAAAGAGGAAAATAGTTGGCTTACACTCGCCATGTCACACAATTAATACAATAGCATACATTCATCCAAATAACACAGGGTCCGACTACAGACGAAATACAAACGAGAAAAGATACCACAACCACAAGGCCTGATCGCCCCTAGTAGGAACCACTACTGATCGTCGGAATACGTTACATAGAAACGACCACGCTCTTCATCGAACTCCAGTGAAGTTCTGATCCATCTCCTGCATCGTTCTCGGCTGTACCTGTATCTGGTGTGTGTTGTAATCTGTGAGTCACAAGGACTCAGCAATCCCATTCCCGGGTATCAAAACTAACAAACCCTTTAGGTGTGGAGAGGTAATAAAGTATCTGCAGCAAGCACTAAGCAACGAGCTTACGAATTCAGAGCGAGAAGAGAAAAGTGCCAACGGTCACCAAAGATGATCAGTAAGTGATCCTAGCTACTCACGATCAAGCATAACCCCACCGTGTTCACTTTCCGAAACCCCTTCGAAAAGAGACCATCACGGTACTCACACAGGTAGTGTATTCTTAAGGATATGGTGTCAAGTTATCTACAACCGGATATTAACAAATTCCCATCTGCCACATAACCGCGGGCACAGCTTTCGAAAGTTCAAAACCCTGTAGGGGTGTCCCAACTTAGCCCATCACAAGCTCACGATCTGCGGAGTTGCAACTCCATGTTGGGAAGACCCGAGTATTCTCGGAATCCTGTGCTCAAGATATTTTGACAAAGGTAAAACTAATCCAGCAAGACCTCCCGGCGTGCCGACACCCTGATAGTAGCCGCGCGTATCTCATCTCAGGCCACGACCGGATGAGCAGTACGTACGGCAACCAAAGACCCCAGAAACTGGGTGGCACCGCAAGTGGCTCTAGTTTGGACCAACACTCAAAACGAGCACTGGCCCGGGGGTTGATTAATAAATACTCAGGTTAATTACTCCCTCGGCAAGTTTTAGTTGTTACCAAATGTAGTACCAAAGTTGGGCCTTGTGGAAAAGCTTTAAGCAGTGCGAATTATCGAGGGGGGCCCATAAACCCCAACCGTGTTAGGAACACAAAATCAAGGAACATAACACCGGTTTATCGGGACCTAAGGTGGCATGAGTGGAACAAAACACCAAGCAGAAGGCCAAGCCTTCCAGCCATTACCAATATATATGTGCATTAATTTAATTAAGATATACATTATGTTATCCCAATAAACAAGTCCAAACATGGAGCAATCTTCGAAACTTCACCCGCAACTAACAATGCTATAAGAGGGGCTGAGCAAAAGCATACTTATCCAATCAATGGTTTGCTAGGAAGGCGGTTAGAGTGTTTCATGGCAACATAGGAGGCTGACAAGAAGAACAGGCATCAAGGCATAACTACAGAGCGTGACAACTAGCAAAGCAAAGATAGAGGTGATATCGGGAATGGTCATCTTGCCTGCTGGGATCCCGCAAGGAAGGAGAACGAGTCCATGAAGTAGTCGAACAACTCCTCACAACTCCGGAACGAAACCGAAGCTAACGAGAGAAGCATACCGGAAAGAAGCAAACAACATGGTAAACACACAAGCATAAACATGGCATATGATGCACAACCAAGTATGATGCATGTCTGATTTAAATATGCATGGCATGGCAAAGTGCTCAAACAATACTACAAATTAAGTGGAGCTCAATATGCAACGAGTTGCATATTGACGAAACACCACATCTAATTATTTAGTTTGCTCTCGGTTATGAAACCGACAAGTTTAATTGTTTTTAGCATGGCAAGCGGTGAAGCATAAATAAACTAGCTATCTAGGCATTTTTAAATGAGGTCGGAAATAAACAACAACAATTCCAAAAAATCCCCATGTGCATAATTAGCAATTTTAATGCAAACAACAATTTTAACCAATTAAATGTTGTTATCATGATGCGGATGACAAATGCAAGTTTTATGCAATTTTTATTAAAAGTGGACATGAGCAAGATATGAAGCATTTGTCACCGTGGTGGAAAGAAAGGGTGCCACGGCGACGATCCGAAAATGATGCCACGGGAACATCTCGGTTCCGACAACGCGTCGAGATGTCGGTTCCTAAGATGAAGGGTGAAAGTGAGCGGGCCATGCAAGGAAGGTGGGGTGATCCCGGTTACCGGGTTCCCATGGGTCGGCGACAAGGCAACGAAGGTCAACGTGCAACAACAATTCAGACACGGTGCAACAAGCGGAACATCTCATAGAACACATGCATTCGCTCACGGGCGGTCGTCTCGCGGTTATACCTTTGAAGCGTGCATTTCCGGAGGGGTTCGAGTTCGAGCGGTGTAGTTGTACACGTTTCATAGTCATTCATTGGTCGTCGAGGGACGTAGTGGTACTCGTGGTCCGGTAGTGGAAGTAGTCGCTCACGGCGAGGGTAGTTGTACTCGTTTTGAAGATGAACTTTTGAATCGGAACCCTTCGGTGTCGTCGTGGTACTTGGGTCATCGAACTTGCCGGTCTCGATTCTCGCGACGGTAGGGGTACACGCGTTGTCGGTCCGGTCTCGGTGTAGATGTACACGTCATCGAGGAACTTGATGCATCCAGTCTCCGGGGCCGTCGCGGTACTTGGCGTGTCCCCGTGTAGTCATACACGTTCCGAAGATGAACTTGTGTCTTGGTCTGTAGTCGTACTCACGGTCGTTGCACTTGGCAAACAAAATACTCGGCGACGGTAGGGGTACACGGGTCGTCGCGGTGGTCGTGGGAGGTAGTGGTACACGTTTCAGTTGTCCCTGGACTTGGCCATTTTGATGAATGAGGGACTTGCACGGCTCTACCTCGAGAGGTCACCGGAGGTGCATGGAGGCAGCTCGAGCTACTTATTCTTGACGCCTGGCCGAGCAGCGGCTAGACGAAGTGGCCGTCGTCGCCTTGGTAGGAAGGAGGGACGCAGCGGCGTGCACAGGGAAGGCCGGTGAGGAGCAGAAGACGGCTGGGGTGCCGTGGTGCAGCGGAGGCGGAGCAGAGCAGCAGGCCCGGGCACGGGTTCTGGTCCCCTTGGCGGCCTCCGGTGGCAGAGCTGAGGGGCGGTGAGGCCGGCGTGCTCCGGCGAGGGGAGGTAGCTCGGCTTGGGACGGAGGACCGGCGGTGGAGCTCCATGGGGCGGCCCTCATGACGGCCATGAAAGGGGACTTGACGCCTGGGGCTTCGAGCTTGTAATGGCGGGCGCCACGCCAGGGCGTCCGAGGCGGTAGAGCAGAGCTCGCGCGAGCGGCACGAAGGGCGGCAAGGAGAGGGTCGGCGGCGCGGCCGCGGCATCCGGTCCTTGGGCCGTGGATCTGACCGAAGACGGGAGAGGGAGGCACGGCGGGATCCGGTGGAGGGGCGTCGTGGTACTCGTGTTTCTATGAGGACGACGACGCTAGGAGGAAGGAAGGGCTGTGAGGGAAAGCACGAGAGGAGCGGATCGGTGTGTGCGGGTGTGGCGGCGGAGGGATGAGGGAGCGAGGTCAGAGTCGGGCTAGGTAAAGCAGGGGCGCAACTGGGCCTTGGGTCGTAGCTACAAGGCCCAAGTGGGCTGGAATCTCCCTCTCCCTCTTATTTCTCTGGCATTCCTTTTCCATCAAAAAAATAGAACACATGATAGAAATGCCCAAAGAGTTTGGAGAGGGTTTTGGCTGAGAATAAAATATCCCTAGAACCCTGGAATTTTGGGCTATATTAATAAAATCCTTTGGCAGTTTTTAGAGACTACTAATTTATGCAAGTTTGAAAATAACTCAAACTTGAATAAATCCGTAGGCCAACCAAAGCACTTCCAAAAGACATGGAAATTGGAGGAGGTGGTCTTGGCATGACCTAGTATTTATAGGAAGATACTGAACATTTTCTGGAACAGGAAAATGTCACTTCCAATAAACGAGTGAGACTTGAAAAGAAGAAGCTAGTAGGGAAGGTGCACTTGATGAGGGATTTGGTGGCAAGAGAAAGATGCAAGTATGTTTTTGGTGATTCCAAAGCAATGGAATATTATTACAATAGCTCCATAAAAATATTGGGAGTATATGTTCTAAAGAGAAATCACCATTGTGAATATCCCTCGATTTAAATGGATCGAAGATCCATACAATTTATTTAGTTGAGATGCAAATATTAATGACATGATGGCATGATGACATGATGCAAAGCACAAATAAAATGAAGCAAGAAAAAAGAAACACACGGCGAAATCCGGAATAGCTGGAAGTCTTCTGGAGCATCGGTCTTGGGGTGTCACAACTCTCCCACACTAACAGAGGATCTCGACCCGAGATCCTAGAGATGGCACCGGATAGAAGAGGAAATGAAAGAGGTAAAACAAAGCTGCTTCTCTGACAAACGAGTGAAACCAACAAACCTTGAGAGGTTGAAAACTTGAAGAAATGACACGACGGAAAAGAAAGAAATGGAAATGCTCCGTTGGACAAGAGGAACCAGGAATACGATGTTAATGAAGAGCTTAGGTGACAAGATAGACATTGAAACCACTCCGGTTAAAACAAAATAGAGAAAGAATCATAATGAAGTACTTCGAACGGCACTCCGACTGAAAATGGAAGAATTAACATGAACTTGCCAAGTTGGGATGATACTTGATGAAATCAACAACACACTGCCTCCGGAAAGAAATAATAGATGCTAGATCATTGGAAATAAAAGAACGGAGAAGAAAATGACAACTTCTCCCACAAATGAATTTGAAAATCATCCTTACGAAGAAGGGTTGAACGGAGTTGTTGGAAATAATCAACAACAAAAGAATAAGCTTGTTGTGGGCTTATGGAAAACATATCAAAATTATGAGGGGACAACCTGCCACTAACGGAGAACAATTGCTTGGATTGAGATCAACAAGGAGACGAAAAGCTTCTTTCACCAAGAGGATAATGAAGAACTTGGGTCATTGATAAGCACCACAATAGCAACAATCCTTAGGGAAAGCTTTTGGGTGACATACAACCCAAGATTACTCCAACGAATCAATTGAAGGGTTGGAAAGATCTCCTGAACAAAGAAAATTATGGGTTTACATATCTCATTCCTGACAACTTGTGAATCATGAAACATGAAGGGAAAATTGTCAATAATGACATAACACCACCTCAAAATACAAGGGAGCAAGAATTGCACTTCGTAATGCAAGAAGAAGAATACTTGAGCTCCACCAATAAAAAATTTCAAGAACACTTCGAGGATGAATTAACTCATGATGAACCACCATGAAGAACTCCGGTAACAAAAGGATGAGAAGTGAAGGATGAAAAGATTAAGATTTAAGCCTTGCAATGATTTAGATGGATCTTCGCAATGAGAAAAAATTGAGAGAGCTTAGAACACTGGGAGACAAGACGAACAACTTGAAACCAAGAATTTATTCCTATTGAACAAACTCCGAAGGAAGGGATTAATCTCTTGGAAGAAACTAGAATAAGAATTATGTTATGCATAACCTTCATCAATTTAAATTGACGACAAGCAATGGATTTGGCATACTACTTATTCCTGTTACAAGAATTAAAGAGAGATCTCGCACAAACTTGAGAAAGTATTCAACGAATCATCGATAGGATTTTGAAAGAACGAATGAATTAATACGATAACAAGGAAGAGAAATCTTGAACGAACTGCTACCTCATGAGCTTGCGTTGTATTCCCTCGAAGAGGAAAGGGAGATGCAGCACAGTAGCCTAAGTATTTCCCTCAGTATTTGAGAACCAAGGTATCAATCCAGTAGGAGACCATGCGCGAGTCCCTTGCACCTGCACAAACAAATAAGAACTTCGCAGCCAACGCGATAAGGGGTTGTCAATCCCTTTACGGTCACTTACAGAAGTGAGATCTGATAGAGATGATAGTTTATATTTTTGGTATTTTTAGTTTATTAAAACGGCAAAAAGCGATAAAAGTAAAGTAGATGTAGATTGATATGTTGAGAATAGACCCGGGGGCCATAGTTTTCTCTAGTGGCTTCTCTCATGATAGCGATATTCTACGGCGGGTAAACAAATTACTGTCGAGCAATTGATAGAAAAGCGAATAATTATGAGACTATCTAGGCATGATCATTGTATATAGGCATCAGGCCCGAGACAAGTAGACCGAAACGATTCTGCATCTACTACTATTACTCCACACATCGACCGCTATCCAGCATGCATCTAGTGTATTGAGTTCATAAGAACAGAGTAACGACTTAAGCAAGATGACATGATGTAGAGGGATAAACTCAAGCAATATGATATAAACCCCATCTTTTTATCCTCGATGGCAACAATACAATACGTGCCTTGCTGCCCCTACTGTCACTGGGAAAGGATACCGCAAGATTGAACCCAAAGCCAAGCACTTCACCCATTCCAAGAACTATAGATCTAGTGGGCCAAACCAAACCAATAATTCGAAGAGACTTGCAAGGATATTATGAGCACACATAAAAAGTTCAGAGAAGAACCAAATATCTTTCATAGATAACCTTGATCATAAACAAACAATTCATCGGATCTCGACAAACACACCGCAAAAAGAGATTACATCGAATAGATCTCCTCGAAGACCGAGGAGAACTTTGTATTGAGATCCAGAGAGAGAGAGAAGAAGCCATCTAGATACTAGCTATGGACCCGAAGGTCTATGGTAAACTAGTCACAACTCATGGTGAGGGCGATGATGATGATGATGAAGGCCTCCGTGGTGGATCCCCCTCTGGTGGAGGTCCGGAACAGGCTCCAAGATGGGATCTCCACGGGAACAGAAGGTACGGCGGTGGAATTAGGGTTTTCTCTCTGTTCATGGAGTTTCTGGGGTACGTAGACTTATATAGGAAGAAGGAGGGCACCGGGGAGTCACGGGGGCTCCATGAGGCAGGGGGCACGCCCTGGGAAGGGGGGCGCGCCCCCACCCTCGTGGGACCTACGTGGCCCTTCTGACGTGGTTCTCAAGTTCATCGTGCGTGATTTCCTCCAAAAATATCTCTCGCGAAGGTTTCATTCCGTTTGGACTCTGTTTGATATTCTTTTTCTGCAAAACCCTGAAATAGGCAAAAAAAATAGCAATCTGGACTGGGCCTTTGGGTTAGTAGGTTAGTCCCAAAAATGATATAAAAGTGAATCATAAAGCCCATTAAACATCCAAGATTTCATAAATAATAGCATGGAACAATAAAAAATTATAGATACGTTGGAGACGTATCAAGCATCCCCAAGCTTAATTCCTGCTCGTCCTCGAGTAGGTAAATGATAAAGAAAGAATTTTTGATGTGGAATGCTAACCAATATAGTTTTTCAATGTAATTCTCTTAATTGTGGCATGAATATTCAGATCTTAAAGATTCAAGATAAAAGTCTATATTGACATAAGAAATAATAATACTTCAAGCATACTAACAAAACAATCATGTCTTCTCAAAATAATATGGCTAAAGAAAGTTATCCCTACAAAATCATATAGTCTGGCTATGCTCCCTCTTCATCACACAAAATATTCATATCATGCTCAACCCCGATTTCAGCCAAGCATTTGTTTTCATACTCTATCTTTTCAAACCTTTCAACTTTCACGCAATACATGAGCGTGAGCCATGGACATAGCACTATGGGTGGAATAGAGGTGGTTGTGGAGAAGACAAAAAGGAGGGAGATAGTCTCACATCGACTAGGCGTATTAACGGGCTATGGAGATGCCCATCAATAGATATCAATGTGAGTGAGTAGGGATTGCCATGCAATGGATGCACTAGAGCTAAATATGAATGAAAGCTCAACAAAATAAACTAGTGGGTGTGCATCCAACTTGCTTGCTCACGAAGACCTAGGGCATTTGAGGAAGCCCATCGTTGGAATATACAAGCCAAGTTCTATGATGAAAATTCCCACTAGTATATGAAAGTGACTAAACATGAGACTCTCTACAATGAAGAACATGGTGCTACTTTGAAGCACAAGTGTGGAAAGAAGATAGTAGCAATTGTCCCTTTTTTCCTTTTTTTTTCTTTTTTTCTTTTTTTTTTCTTTTTTTGGGCCTTTCTTTTTTTCTTTGGCCTTTTTTTTTTGCGGAGGGGCTTTATAGATTTAGCCTTTCCTCCCATGGGACAATGCTCTAATAATGATGATCATCACACTTTCATTACAACTCGATAGTACAACTCGATACTACAAAAACAAAGTATGACTCTATATGAATGCCTCCGGCGGTGTACCGGTATGTGCAATGAAACAAGAGTGACATGTATAAAAATTATGCATGGTGGCTTTGCCACAAATACGATGTCAACTACATGATCATGCAATGGCAATATGACAATATGATGCGTGTCATATGAACGGAACGGTGGAAAGTTGCATGGAAATATATCTCGGAATGGCTATGGAAATGCCATGATAGGTAAGTATGGTGGCTGTTTTGAGGAACAATATGGTGGCTGTTTTGAGGAAGGATATATAGTGGGTTTATGGCACCGGCGAAAGTTGCGCGGTACAAGACAGGCTAGCAATGGTGGAAGGGTGAGAGTGCGTATAATCCATGGACTCAACATTAGTCATAAGAACTCATATACTTATTGCAAAAATCTACGAGTCATCAAAACAAATCAATCAACGCATGCTCCTAGGGGGGAGGTTGGTAGGAGTTAACCATCGCGCGCCCCCAACCTCCACACAAAGGTTGGCACTCTACAAATACCTCATGCTCTAATTTCGTCACATAGCGGTTCACCATACGTGCATGCTAGGGGAATCACTAACCTTAACACAAGTATTTCTCAATTTCATAATAACTCCACTAGCATGACTCTAATATCACTATCCTCATATCTCAAAACAATTATCAAGCATCCAACATCTCATTCTATTCAATGCACTTGGTGTGAATTTTTTACTACATTGACATTGGATGTCTATCATGTGATGACTAGTTTCTTTAGCCTAAACACATTACCATGCTGTTTTAATAGACTCTCAAAAGGATATAAGTGAAGCATGAGAGTTCAACAATTTCTACAAAATATTATCACCACCGTGCTCTAAAAGATATAAGTGAAGCACTAGAGCAAAAACTATTCAACTTAAAAGATATAAGTGAAGCACATAGAGTTATCTTACAATTTCTAGGCCATATTTAACTCTCTCAAATAGGTGTGTCCAGCAAGGATGATTGTGGCAAACTAACAAGCAAATACTCAAATTATACAAAACGCTCCAAGCAAAACACATAACATGTTGCGAATAAAAATATAGCTTCAAGTATAGTTACCGATGGATGAAGACAAAAGAGGGGATGCCTTCCCGGGGCATCCCCAAGCTTAGGCTTTTGATCTTGAGTTTACTTGGGGTACCATGGGCATCCCCAAGCTTAGGCCTTTGCTACTCCTTGTTCCATAGTCCATCAAAGCAATACTCAAAACATGAAAACTTCACAACACAAAACTTAGACAAAAATTCTCGTGAGCTCCGTTAGTATAAGAAAGCGAACCACTACTCAAAGGTGCAGCTATGAATTCATTCTTTGTTTATATTTGTGTTAAACCTACTGTACTCCAACTTCTCTATGGTTCATATCCTCCAATACTACTCATAGATGCATCGGAATAAGCAAACAACACACGAAAAACAGAATCTGTCAAAGACAGAACAGTCTGTAGTAATCTGTAGGTTTCGCCTACTTCTGGAACTCCAAAAATTTCAAACTAAATTGGTAAGTTTGCGGAATTTGTCTACCAATCATCTGCAAAAAGAATGAACTAAAAATCACGCTCCAGTAAAATCTCACGACTACTTTAGCGAGCGCTAACGATTCTGTTTTTCATAGCAAGATCACATAAACTTCACACAAGTCTTCCCAAAGGTTCTACTTGGCACAAACACTAAACAAAACATGAAACCACATCTAATCAGAGGCTAGATGCAATATTCATTCCCTAACAGCAACAAAAACAAAAAACATAAAATTGGATTGCCTCCCAAGAAGCGCTATCGTTTTACGCCCCTAGCTAGGCATGATACAAGATAAATCTAGGTATTGACATCCTTGGAAGGCAATCCATAAGTGGCTCTCATGATAGATTCATATGGTAATTTGATTTTATTTCTAGGAAAGTGTTCCATGCCTTTCCTTAACAGAAATTGGAATCTAATATTTCCTTCCTTCATATCAATAATTGCATCAATCGTTCTAAGGAAAGGTCTACCAAGAATAATAGGACATGAAGGATTGCAATCTATATCAAGAACAATGAAATCTACGGGCACATAATTCCTATTGGCAACAATTAGAACATCATTAATTCTTCCCATATGCTTCTTAATAGTGTAATCCACAAGATGCAAATTTAAAGAACAATCATCATGCTCATGGAACCCTAGCAAATCACACAAAGTTTTTGGGATAGTGGAGACAGTTGCACCCAAATCACACAAAGCATAGCATTCATGATCTTTTAATTTTTATTTTGATAGTAGGTTCCCATTCATCATAAAGCTTTCTAGGTATAGAAATTTCCAACTCAAGTTTTTCTTCATAAGATTGCATCAAAGCATCAACTATGTGTTTAGTGAAAGCTTTATTTTGACTATAAGCTTGCGGAGAATTTAGCACAGATTGCAACAAGGAAATACAATCAATCAAAGAGCAATTATCATAATTGAATCCCTTGAAATCTAAAGTAGTGGGTTCATCACTATGCAAAGTTTTAATCTCTTCACTCCCACTTATAGCAATTTTATCATCAAGATCTAATAACTCCGAATCATTGGGACACCTTAAAGCAGAATTATCTCCAATCCTATCTTCATCAACATTAATACTAGAAAACAAGGATCTAATAGGAGACACATCAATAACTTTCAGATCTTCATCTTTATTTTCATGATCTTCCGGTTTAGCAGCCATCTTATTAATCAAGGTGGACTGTTTATCCGAAATTTGGGCAATTAAGTTCTCAAGATGAGAAAACTGAGATTTCAAACCATAGAATTCCTTAGACATATCGTCAAGGTCCTTATTCATATACTCCATAAAAAATTTCTGTTCTTTAAGCTCACTTCTGAAAAAGTCATTATGCTCAAATTGTATAGTCATAAAATGTCTAACATTGTTTTCAATCTCCTCCAACCTCTTGAGGTGAGGGTCAACACTAACAGGGAGAGCCATAGTGACAAGCAAGCAATCCAACACACACAAGCAAACAAGAAGCAAGCGAACGATAAGCACACGACGGAAGAAGGGCAAATAAAACGGCAAGGGTGAAGTGGGGTAGAGGAAAACGAGAGGCAAATAAATGTAATGCGAAGGATAAGGGTTTGTGATAGGTACTTGGTATATGACTTTTGCGTAATCCTCCCCGACAACGGCGCCAGAAATTCTTCTTGCTACCTCTTGAGCTTGCGTTGTATTTCCTCGAAGAGGAAAGGGAAATGCAGCACAGTAGCGTAAGTATTTCTCTCAGTTTTTGAGAACCAAGGTATCAATCCAGTAGGAGACCACGCGCGAGTCCCTCGCACCTGCACAAACAAATAAGAACTTCGCAGCCAACGCGATAAGGGGTTGTCAATCCCTTTACGGTCACTTACGAAAGTGAGATCTGATAGAGATGATAGTTTATATTTTTGGTATTTTTAGTTTAATAAAACAACAAAAAGTGATAAAAGTAAAGTAGATGTAGATTGATATGTTGAGAATAGACCCGGGGGCCATACTTTTCTCTAGTGGCTTCTCTCATGATAGCGATATTCTATGGCGGGTAAACAAATTACTGTCGAGCAATTGATAGAAAAGCGAATAATTATGAGACTATCTAGGCATGATCATTGTATATAGTCATCACGTCCGAGACAAGTAGACCGAAATGATTCTGCATCTACTACTATTACTCCACACATCGACCGCTATCCAGCATGCATCTAGTGTATTTAGTTCGTAAGAACAGAGTAACGCCTTAAGCAAGATGACATGATGTAGAGGGATAAACTCAAGCAATATGATATAAACCCCATCTTTTTATCCTCGATGGCAACAATACAATACGTGCCTTGCTGCCCCTACTGTCACTGGGAAAGGACACCACAAGATTGAACCCAAAGCCAAGCACTTCTCCCATTGCAAGAACTATAGATCTAGTGGGCCAAACCAAACCAATAATTCGAAGAGACTTGCAAGGATATTATGAGAACACATAAAAAGTTCAGAGAAGAACCAAATATCTTTCATAAACTCACAATTCATCGGATCTCGACAAACACACCGCAAAAAGAGATTACATCGAATAGATCTCCTCGAAGACCGAGGAGAACTTTGTATTGAGATCCAGAGAGAGAGAAGAAGCCATCTAGATACTAGCTATGGACCCGAAGGTCTGTGGTAAACTACTCACAACTCATGGTGAGGGCAATGATGATGATGATGAAGGCCTCCGTGATGGATCCCCCTCCCGTGGAGCTCCGGAACAGGCTCCAAGATGGGATCTCCACGGGAACAGAAGGTACGGCGGTGGAATTAGGGTTTTCTCTCTGTTCACGGAGTTTCTGGGGTACGTAGACTTATATAGGAAGAAGGAGGGCACCGGGGGAGTCACGGGGTTCTCCACGAGGTAGGGGGCGCGCCCTGGGAAGGGGTCGCGCCCCCACCCTCGTGGGCCCCACGTGGCTCTTCTGACATGGTTCTCAAGTTCAACGTGCGCGATTTCCTCCAAAAATATCTCTCGCGAAGGTTTCATTCCGTTTGGACTCCGTTTGATATTCTTTTTCTTCAAAACCCTGAAATAGGCAAAAACAGCAATCTGGACTGGGCCTTTGGGTTAGTAGGTTAGTCCCAAAAATGATATAAAAGTGAATGATAAAGCCCATTAAACATCCAAGACTTCATAAATAATAGCGTGGAACAATAAAAAATTATAGATACGTTGGAGACGTATCACGAACCAGCGTAAGATTATGGAGACGAAGGAAGAGGCATCAATTAAGAATAGTTGGAGGACGAAGTTGAAAACTGAGAACGAAGAATTCTTCTGAAATGATGGCCTTCGGAGGAATAAGATGGAAAGAACTCATGAAATGCTTCGGATGATATGAAAAGATTTTTAACAAACGAAATAATTTACGAGAATAGCATGAAGCTAGAACTACGAATCTTCAAGAGAACGGGCCAGGATTTAAGAGAAACTCTTCTCCGATCTTCAAACTGAGAAGATGATGAGATACACCACCATGAATTGTTGAGGCACTCCGGAATGAAGAATTAAAAGGTTGAACCAAAGGTGAAAAGAATTTGAAAGCGATCTTGAAGGATACATTTTACCAATGAGAGATCCATTCTTACGTCAAACATGAAAATAATTTGGGAATAATTCCGGAAAAGAGTCGGGTAAGATCCTGGGAAAAGACCTGTGGGTTAGGGGCCACTCAAAAGGAACACCGTCGGGAAAGATTACTTGAAATATAGATTGCACCGGTTGAATTAAATGACTTGGACGAGATAACAGCCTCAAAATAGTTTGAATGGATTAAGAATGGAAACACGAATCTTCTGAGATGTCTTGAGCACTCCGGAGAAGAATTAGAGGGAGTTGACTAATAAGAGAAACTTTGGATAAGAATTTTCAACATGTGAAACAAGAGGAAGGATATAATCAACACCGAAGCTTGAATTAAATCCACCGGAGAAGAAACGAGAACGGAGAATGAAAAACTTGAAGCTCCTGAGCATCATCCTGAGAAATCACCGGATAATGAAATTGAACGAAAAGAATGAAGAAACATTACATTAATAAAATGGATATTTCGTTTTAGAATTTCTGACTCCGAGAATAAGAAGGGAGGGAGGGTGGAGAAAACAAAGACAACTTGGGATGAATGAAACAGACACCGTTGAGAAAATATTGAGAGTTGATCTTGCAAATGATGAAGATATCATATTAACTTGAAGAGAAGCACGCCGGTTGAAAAGAATTTAACATAGCAATCTCGATGATCAAGAAGGATTAGCACTCCCATAGAAATATGAGAACACCGATTAGGAAAGGTATGGAATCAACATTTGACATCGAAGCAACTCGGATACCACAATCAAAACAAAAACAAAGGATAGATATGTTGCAACATAATCTTCACAATATCATTCGAACAGAGAATTGAACGAATGAATTCCATAAGCTTAATGGTACATCAACTTGTCGAGAAGCCACTTGGGAGAACAAAATGATAGAATAAAACAACAAGGTAATAGAAGGAACAAATACATAATAGAGGTTTCGTCCAACATGTTCGTGCTGAAGCCACATGGCACGTGTTACAAAGGGCCTTGCAATCCCCGGATCAGCATAGCCAAGGATCCTTTAAGATGCAACCCCCTAGTACAACAACGCCCATGATAGCCTCTCCACTAGATGTTGAACCCCAACCTCATATCATGTACCCGTTGGAAGATTACCTAAGATCTACTTGAAACCCACCTATTAATTCCCGAAGCTTTCCGGTTATGCAATCTGGTGTTGGGGATACAGGGGAAGCACCGCGCACTCAACTCTAAACCTACATTCAGCTATATCCATCCGTCAACACATAACCAGGCACCTTCGGAAACTGTTTACCTCGGACCTTCGAAACGCATCCGCTATACTAGCTGTGGCAATACTCCCGAACTATCCCGCCATTACTGGGTGATGTCGGGGTTATCTCACCACTAACCGCATAGAAGAGTTTTCGATGTCGGCCGCCTCTGGTATACTAGAACCGCTACGATACATTTGTGACGACAACACCTCGGAGCTCAACTCCCCGGGACACTGCCACAGCCCCTAAATGACAGGAGGCACCAAGAACAATGTTCTCGTCACAAAGATATCGAAACAATCCAAACAATACCCGCATGATCCTAAGAAAAATTGGTGAAATGTTGAGAATAGTGAAGATAAAACAACGTCAGGAGTCCTCACCAGAGCGACAAAGGGGATGAGGAGTAAAAAGAAATCCTACTCTCCGATATATATATAAGAATCAAAACATTTTGTGTGTGTGCCGAGACTCAACCGTCAGTGGTTCGATCAATCAGGGGGCTCCTAGGTCGGAGAAGGCTCTGAATACCAACTTGTAATGCCCAAGATGCGACTATATCTCCTACGTGTCGAGGCACGACTTAGAGACATAAGCGCATTCTGGAATGATCGCAAGCGTGGTATCTTTGCACAACTCATGTAAAGCACATGGATGAAAGAGGAAAATAGTTGGCTTACACTCGCCACGTCACACAATTAATACAATAGCATACATTCATCCAAATAACACAGGGTCCGACTATGGATGAAATCCAAACGAGAAAAGATACCACAACCACAAGGCCTGATCGCCCCTAGTAGGAACCACTACTGATTGTCGGAATACGTTACATAGAAACGACCACGCTCTTCATCGAACTCCCAGTGAAGTTCTGATCCATCTCCTGCATCGTTCTCGGCTGTACATGCATCTGGTGTGTGTTGTAATCTGTGAGTCTGCAGGTGTGAAGAGGTAATAAAGTGTCTGCAGCAAGCACTAGGCAACTAGCTTACGAATCCAGAGCGAGAAGAGAAAAGTGCCAACGGTCGCCAAAGATTTTCAATAAGTGATCCTAGCTACTCACGATCAAGCATAACCCCACCGTGTTCACTTTCCGAAACCCCTTCGAAAAGAGACCATCACGGTACTCACACAGGTAGTGTATTCTTAAGGATATGGTGTCAAGTTATCTACAACCGGATATTAACAAATTCCCATCTGCCACATAACCGCGGGCACAACTTTCGAAAGTTCAAAACCCTGTAGGGGTGTCCCAACTTAGCCCATCACAAGCTCATGATCTCCGGAGTCGCAACTCCATGTTGGAAAGACCCTAGTATTCTCGGAATCCCGTGCTCAATATATTTCGACAAAGGTAAAACTAATCCAGCAAGACCTCCCGGCGTGCCGACACCCTGATAGTAGCGACTCCGGAGATCTCCTGTAGGGGTGTCCCAACTTAGCCCATCACAAGCTTATGATCTCCGGAGTCGCAACTCCATGTTGGGAAGACCCGAGTATTCTCGGAATCCCGTGCTCAATATATTTCGACAAAGGTAAAACTAATCCAGCAAGACCTCCCGGCGTGCCGACACCCTGATAGTAGCCGCGCGTATCTCGTCTCAGGCCATGACCGGATGAGCAGTACGTACGGCAACCAAAGACCCCAGAAACTGGGTGGCATCGCAAGTGGCTCTAGTTTGGACCAACACTCAAAACGTGCACTGGCCCGGGGGTTGATTAATAAATCCTCGGGTTAATTACTCCCTCAGGAAGTTTTAGTTGTTAGCCAAATATAGTACCAAAGTTGGGCCTTGCTGGAAAATCTTTAAGTAGTGCGAATTTTTGAGGGGGGCCCATAAACCCCAACCGTGTTAGGAACACAAAATCAAGGAACATAACACCGGTTTATCGGGTCCTTAGGTGGCATGAGTGGAACAAAACACCAAGCAGAAGGCCAAGCCTTCCACCCATTACCAATATATATGTGCATTAATTAATTAAGATATATATTGTGTTATCCCAATAAACAAGTCCAAACATGGAGCAATCTTCGAAACTCATCCGCAACTAACAATGCTATAAGAGGGGCTGAGCAAAAGCGTACTTAGCCAATCAATGGTTTGCTAGGAAGGCGGTTAGAGTGTTTCATGGCAACATATGAGGCTGACAAGAAGAATAGGCATCGAGGCATAACTACAGAGCGAGACAACTAGCAAAGCAAAGATAGAGGTGATATCGGGAATGGTCATCTTGCCTGCTGGGATACCGCAAGGAAGGAGAACGAGTCCATGAAGTAGTCGAACAACTCCTCACCACTCCGGTACGAAACCGAAGCTACCGAGATAAGCATACCGGAAAGAAGCAAACAACATGGTAAACACACAAGCATAAACATGGCATATGATGCACAACCAAGTATGATGCATGTCCGGTTTAAATATGCATGGCATGGCAAAGTGCTCAAACAATACTACAAATTAAGTGGAGCTCAATATGCAACGAGTTGCATATAGACGAAACACCACATCTAATTATTTAGTTTGCTCTCGGTTATGAAACCAACAAGTTTAATTGTTTTTAGCATGGCAAGAGGTGAAGCATAAATAAACTAGCTATCTAGGCATTTTTAAATGAGGTCGGAAATAAACAACAACAATACCGAAAAATCCCCATGTGCATAATTAGCAATTTTAATGCAAACAACAATTTTAACCAATTAAATGTTGTTATCATGATGCGGATGACAAATGCCAGTTTTATGCAATTTTTATTAAAAGTGGACATGAGCAAGATATGAAGCATTTGTCACCGTGGTGGAAAGAAAGGGTGCCACGGCGACGATCCGAAAATGATGCCACGGCAACATCTCGGTTCTGTCAACGCGTCGAGATGTCGGTTCCAAAGATGAAGGGTGAAAGTGAGCGGGTCATGCAAGGAAGGTGGGGTGATCCCGGTTACCGGGTTCCTATGGGTTGGCGACAAGGCAATGAAGTCCGACGTGCAACAACAATTCGGACACGGTGCAACAAGCGGAACATCTCTTACAACACATGCATTCTCTCACGGGCGGTCGTCTCGCGGTTATACCTTTGAAGCATGCATTACCGGAGGGGTTCGAGTTCGAGCGGTGTAGTTGTACACGTTTCGTAGTCGTTCATTGGTCGTCGAGGGACGTAGTGGTACTTGTGGTCCGGTAGTGGAAGTAGTCGTTCATGGCGAGGGTAGTTGTACTCGTTTTGAAGATGAACTTTTGAATCGGAACCCTTCGGTATCGTCGTGGTACTTGGGTCATCGGACTTGCCGGTCTCGATTCTCGTGACGGTAGGGGTACACGCGTTGTCGGTCCAGTCTCGGTGTAGATTTACACGTCGTCGAGGAACTTGACGCATCCAGTCTCCAGGGCCGTCGCGGTACTTGGCGTCTCCCCGTGTAGTCGTACACGTTCCGAAGATGAACTTGTGTCTTAGTCTGTAGTCGTACTCGGGGTCGTTGCACTTGGCAAACAAAATACTCGGCGACGGTAGGGGTACATGGGTCGTCGCAGTCGTCCTGGGAGGTAGTGGTACACGTTTCAGTTGTCCCTGGACTTGGCCATCTTGATGAACGAGGAACTTGCACGGCTCTACCTCGAGAGGTCACCGTAGGTGCATGGAGGCAGCTCGAGCTACTGGTTCTTGACGCCTGGCCGAGCAGCGGCTAGACGAAGTGGCCGTCGTCACCTTGGTAGGAAGGAGGGACGCAGCGGCATGCACAGGGAAGGCCGGTGAGGAGCATAAGAGGGCTGGGGTGCCTTGGTGCAGCGGAGGCGGAGCAGAGCAGTAGGTCCGGGCACGGGTTCTGGTCCACGTGGCGGCCTCCAGTGCCGGAGCTGAGGAGGGGTGGAGCAGAGGAGCTCTCGGGAGCGGAGGGGCGGCGAGGCTGGCGTGCTCCGGCGAGGTGAGGCAGCTCGGCTTGGGACGGAGGACCGGCGGTGGAGCTCCATGGGGCGTCCCTCATGCGGCCATGAAAGGGGACTTGACGCCTGGGGCTTCGAGCTTGTAACGGCGGGCGCCACGCCAGGGCGTCCGAGGCGGCAGAGCAAAGCTCGCGCGAGCAGCGCGAAGGGTGGCAAGGCGAGGGTAGGCGGCGCGGTAGCAGGATCTGGTCCTTGGGCCATGGATCCGACCGGAGACGGGAGAGGGAGGCACGGCGGGATCCGGTGGAGGGGCGTCGTGGTACTTGTGTTTCGATGAGGACGACGGCGCTAGGAGGAAGGAAGGGCTATGACGGAAAGCACGAGAGGAGCGGATCAGTGTGTGCGGGTGTGGCGACAGAGGGATGAGGGAGCGAGGTGAGAGTCGGGCTAGGTTAAGCAGGGGCGCAACTGGGCCTTGGGATGTAGCTACAAGGCCCAAGTGGGCTAGAATCTCCCTATCCCTCTTATTTCTCTCGCATTCCTTTTCCATAAAAAAATAGAACAAAAGATAGAAATGCCCAAAGAGTTTGGAGAGGGTTTTGGCTGAGAATAAAATATCCCTAGAACCCTGGAATTTTGGGCTATATTAATAAAATCCTTTGGCAGTTTTTAGAGACTACTAATTTATGCAAGTTTGAAAATAACTCAAACTTGAATAAATCCGTAGGCCAACCAAAGCACTTCCAAAAGACATGGAAATTGGAGGAGGTGGTCTTGGCATGACCTAGTATTTATAGGAAGATATTGAACATTTTCTGGAACAGGAAAATGTCACTTGCAATAAACGAGTGAGACTTGGAAAGATGAAACAAGTGGGGAAGTGTCGGTGTACTAAGGTAGGGGTACCTCAGTACCCCAACTTGTGCACGGGCAGCAGCAGCTTCCGGCGGCAGGGCCTACCACGCGCTCGCCGGAGACCTTCCTACTTCATATAAAACCATTCAAAAACAAAGTATACAAGACAGAAGATCGAGACCCCGGCAAGTGAAGCTTGCCGGGAAGGCCGTTCCAGGCTCAAGATTACCTCACTCACGCAAGGCCCTGGCAAGAGGAGCTTGCCAGGAAGACTAGAAGATTCCATTACAGAAGACATGCCTCGGCGCTACATGCGCCCCGGCAGGGTCCGGGGAGCGACAAGCTCTCGGGCCCGGCAAGATCAAGACCCCGGCAAGGTGCTTGCCGGGGAGGGTTGCGCTGTGTGCCCGCGCTCCAGCTCATCGAACCACGCGTCGCACTGGGGCCATTCCAGGGACGTGTGGCGGATGGCTGTGCAGCCTGGGGGACACGGTGGCACTCCACGGTGGTGAAGCCATCGCCGTGGCAAACGGAGGCGCAAGGGCAGGCGCTTTTGGGGTCGACGGTGACGGGCATTAAATGCTCTTGTCCCCCACTGTCAAAGTAGGTAGCGACCACTGTTCACGCACTGTAGCTCCACTATTCCCGCACTGTTACAACTACCACCTCTTTTACGTTTTTACCCCTTTCTCTCATGTTGACACCTGTCGGTGACCCCTTGCACTATAAAAGGAGGCCCATGCACAACGTAGAGGGGGTTCGGAACCTAGATCGCTCATACGCTCGGTGTAGCTAGTTCTTCAAGCTCCCGAGCTCTCCAACTCAATACAAACTAAGCAGGAGTAGGGTTTTACGCGTCCATCGCGGCCCGAACCTGGGTAAACTGCCCGCGTGTTCACTACGATCTGCTCTTCGTGCTCCCTCCGCCCTCTTACCGCACAAACAAGGGGCTCCGGTCCCATAGGTGTTCGTGGAGGACAGTTTCCCCCGACATCTTTGGCGCGCCAGGTAGGGGCGTCGAGGTTGTGCGAACCTGATCCGACGTTCACGCGGGCGTATTCTTCATCAACCTCTCCAGTTTCTTCAGCAACTTCATCAACAACTGCGCCATGGCCCTGAAGAAGAAGGCTTCGGAGGTCGCAGGCCCGTCTGCGTCTCATCCGCCGCCACCAGTGCCAACGGAGGGCGGGGGAGACGCTGTCGGAAGGGTGGTCGCCGGCGAGGACACTCGCGGCGCCACCAAATCCAAGGACAGGACGGACGACCGAGCCTCGGTCTCCGTGGACGCGCCGCGTCCATCCCAGCAAACGACAACCCAGCAGCGCCATGCCACAGGAGGTGGCATCCGCCTGCTGGGCCAAGGGCAAACCGGAGGTTCGCGGGATGCTCCGGGCCATCGTCCAGGCACGAGCAAGGCGCGGTCGCCGGGGCGGGATCCTGCTCCTTCTAACGCTGTTAGGAGTCCGAGCATATCTCGCTCCTCGCACCGCTCGCCCCCGCTCCCCTCCACTCCAGCGGAAGCGCTCGCAAGGGCGCAACTGCTCCTCGACTTCCCTCCAGCGGCAGACAAGGCCGAAGACTGGAGGGCCACCATCCAGAGCCTGATCGCCTTCGCCAATAACGATACGCCGCAGCAGCCGGCGACCTCGCGGCCGCGGCAAGTCGAGAAGACGAAGGCCGACGGCGACAAGACCGCCGGGGGTGCGACCACCGTGCACTCCCCGCCGCGGAAGCAGAAGACGCCGCCCCGCCGGAACAACGCCGACGACGGCTCCACGGCGTCGTCGGATCCGCGGGCTCGTCGGGACCAGCGCCAGGTCCTTGACGACCGGCGACAAGAAGACGCTCGGACAACAATCGAGCGCCGCCGAGAAGCTCGGCGACAATCAGATCAGCGAGCTGGAGCCGCTGTCGACGCGCGCGCGCCCGGTGAAACAGGCGACTTGCCGTACGCGGCAGGTTGCCCTGCGTTTACCCGCGAGCTGCGGCGCGTCCAGTGGCCCAGCATGAAGAACTTCAAGCCCGACGTACCGGAGAAGTACGACGGCAAGACGCACCCCTCGGAATTCCTCAGCATTTACACCATCGCGGTGCAGGCTGCCGGGGGGCGCGACGAGAAGATTTTGGCAAACTACTTCCCGCTCGTGCTTAAGCCGAACGTCCGTTCGTGGCTTATGCACTTGCCGGAAGGCTCCATTTCTTCTTGGGCGGATCTCTGCCACCAGTTTGTTGGCGCCTTCACGGGCGGCCACAAACCCCATGGCCAGGAGAGCGATCTCCACATTCTGGCCCAGAAGGAAGGAGAATCCCTGCGCAAGTACATCCAACGCTTCAGCCGTGTGCAGCACAACATCCCCGACGTCCACCCTGCCGCGGTTATCAACGCGTTCCACCAGAACGTGCATAACCGCCGCATGCGTGAGGAAATGGCCATGACAAAGATACGGGATGTCAGCGAGCTTTATGCTCTGGCTGATAAGTGCGCACGCGCAGAAGAGGGGAGGAGACTCCCCGGGGAGGATGCTGGCGCAGGAGGAAGCGAGAGCGACGACGCCGCCCCGGCAAAGAAGAGCCGGCGGCGGAACAACAGGAGGAAGAACAAGAAGGAAGTGCTTGCCGTCGAGAAGTCCGGCAAGGAGGCTCCCGCCAAGCAAACACAGGCTGGCGGCTCCGGCAAGGAGCCTGCCCCTGTAGCGGCAGCCGACAAGCAGGACGGCTCCGACAAGCAATACTGCAAGATCCACCGCACCAAGGGCCACGACCTCTCCAACTGCAAACGCGTCGAGTACCTCGTCGAGCAACAGAAAGCTGAGTACGAGAGGCGCGACAAGGAGAAGGCCCAAGGTGGTGGTGGAGAACCAAGCAAGAAGCGGCCGTTCAATGGCCGGGGAGGACGCCGCGGCAAAGCCAAGCAGCGGCAAGGTGACCGACCTCCCCGGGGCCGCGACAAGGATGAAGAGGACGACGACGAAGACATGGAGGATGAAGATAACAGCGAGCAGGAGTTCTAGAAGGCCACGGAAGTCCTGTGCGTCGACGGTGGCGCCTCTCTGCACACCTCCCACCGCCAGCTCAAGCAGTGGGTGCGCGAGGTGAATGCAGCATAGCCGCCCGTGGAGTCGCGCAGGCTCCTCAAATGGTCCAGCACGCCCATCATTTTTGACCTTGAGGACCACCCTGACCGCACCACTGCGGTCGGGTGCTTGCCGATGCTGGTTTCGCCCACCATCCGCGACCTCAAGGTCACCAAAATGTTGGTTGACGGCGGGGCCGGGCTGAACTTGATCTCCTCTACTGTGATCAAGAAACTCCAAATCCCAGATGGCGAGCTCGAAGAGACCGGTTCTTTCCAAGGAATCAACCCGGGAAGGAGCAAGCCCAAGGGGAAGATCACTCTGCCGGTGACCTTTGGCGGGGAGCTCAACTTCAGAACTGAGCGCATCACATTCGACGTCACCGATATTCCATTACCATATAATGGAATACTCGGCCGTCCCGCCCTCGCCAAGTTCATGGCAGCTTCCCACTATGCCTACAACGTACTCAAGATGCCGGGGCCGATAAGCGTCATCACTGTCCATGGCGACAAGAAAGATGCGCTTGTCTGCGCCGACAAGATCTACCGGGACGCAGCAGCCGCAGCAGAAAAGGATACACTTGCCGCTGAAGCTCCCGGGGGGAAGAAGACCAAGACCAAGTCCGGTAAGTGCTCTGGGGCCCACTCCGGCAACCGCACCTCTTCGGAGTGCTGCGCTGCCGTCGAGGACGTTCCATCGAGCTCCACCGGCAAGTGTAAGAAGGGGATGGACGCTCCTCCGGCAACCAAGAAGGTGTCCGCCAAGGAGGACGGCACTGGTGGTACCTTCACCATCAGCGCCACGCTTGACAGCAAATAGGAAAGCGCGCTCGTTGCCTTCCTGCGGGCGAATGTCGATGTGTTTGCCTGGCAGCCATCTGACATCCCCGGTGTTCCCAGGAAGGTAATTGAGCACAAGCTTGCTGTTTGTCCTCTTGCGCGGCCCGTCAAGCAGAAAGTGAGGAAGCAAGCCGTGGAGCGCCAAGAATTCATTGCTGAAGAAATCAAGAAGCTAGAGGCAGCAGGCCTAGTTAGAGGTGTGATCCATCCGACGTGGTTAGCAAACCCAGTCGTCGTGCGCAAGGCCAATGGGAAGTGGACACTGTGTATAGACTTCACCGATGTGAATAAAGCATGTCCCAAGGATCCATTCCCTTTGCCGCGCATTGACCAAATCGTTGATTCCACTGCCGGATGTGAGCTACTCTCTTTTCTTGATGCATATTCAGGCTACCACCAGATCTTTATGGCTAAAGAAGATGAAGAGAAGACTGCATTTATCACTCCATGTGGCACTTATTGCTTCATACGCATGCCATTTGGACTGAAGAATGCAGGATCAACATTTGCAAGGGTAGTGCACACTGCTTTCGAGCCACAGATCCACAGAAATGTAGAGGCATATATGGATGACATCGTGGTAAAAAGCAAGAGCAAGGAGACCCTGGTCCAAGATTTGGAAGAGACATTTCAGAACCTGCGCAAGATACAGCTCAAATTGAATCCCGAGAAGTGCGTCTTTGGAGTCCCCTCCGGCAAGCTTCTCGGGTTCTTTGTGTCACAGAGGGGGATTGAAGCTAACCCCGACAAGATTAAAGCCATTGAGCAGATCGAGGCCCCGAAGCGTGTCAAGGATGTCAGAAGGCTTGCAGGTTGCGTGGCTGCCCTCAGTAGGTTCATTTCGAAGTCTGCAGAACGCGCCCTACCTTTCTTCAAAATCTTGAAGAAGGCAGGTCCCATGAAGTGGACTCCGGAAGCGGAGGTAGCGCTGCAAGATTTGAAACGGTACATATCCTCCACTCCAATACTTGTCGCACCTAGACCACAGGAAAAGTTGTTGCTATACCTAGCAGCAACCAACCAGGTGGTTAGTGCTGCGTTAGTAGCGGAGAGGGAGGCCGACGAGGAGTCTACACCACCGGCAAGCGAATCCAGCGACAAGCAGGGGGCTGCTCCGGCAAGCTCTGGCCCCGACAAGGACAACTCTGCGCAGGAACAAGAAGAAGTGCGGAAGAAAATGGTGCAGCGCCCAGTGTATTTTGTAAGTTCCCTTCTCCAGGGGGCTAGATCAAGATACTCTGGTGTGCAAAAGTTGCTTTTCGGCCTCCTCATGGCCTCGAGAAAGCTGCGCCATTACTTCCAGGCACATGAGATAACAGTGATCACTCGCTTTCCGCTGAAGAGGATATTGCACAATCCGGAAGCAACAGGCAGGATCGTTGAGTGGGCACTGGAGCTGTCGAGCTTTGGACTCAAGTTTGAAAGTACCTCAACCATACAGAGTCGAGCCTTGGCAGAATTCGTAGCTGAGTGGACCCCAACGCCCGATGAAGAAGTCCAAGAAACAAGTGCACCCGTACAAGAAGCGACAAGTGAATGGGTAATTTATTTTGATGGTGCCTTCTCGCTACAGGGCGCCGGTGCTGGCGTGGTACTCATCGCGCCCACCGGAGAGCACCTCAAGTATGTTATTCAGATGCACTTTCCCAGGGAGCAAGCGACAAACAACACTGCTGAGTATGAAGGCTTGCTTGCCGGCCTCAGGATTGCGGCCGAACTTGGGATCAGGAAGCTGATTGTGCGGGGAGATTCTCAGTTGGTGATCCGACAAGTTAACAAGAGTTACCAGAGCCCTTTGATGGAAGCTTATGTAGATGAAGTGAGGAAGCTTGAGGAGCACTTTGAAGGTCTGCAAATGGAGCACGTTCCGAGAGCTCAGAATGAAATAGCAGATGGCCTTTCAAAGTGTGCTTCGATGAAGTTACCTGTGGAACCAGGGACCTTCCTGCTCAAGCTGACTCAACCATCCGTTACACCATCAATTGGGCAGTCCAAGAAAAGAAAGTTGGTCTCCGGCGACTACTTGCCGGCGGATCTTCCTGAAACCGCCGCCAAGGTCCCCAAGATCAGCAATCAGAACGCTGAGGAACAGTCTGCTCCTGCAGATCCAAGGATCTGTGCAGTTGAAGCAATTGTTCCCGACAAGCCTCGCCCCGACGAGCTTGCCGGGGGACCATCGGCTCCAGCGGAACCAGAGGTTCTTGCCGTAGAAGCCGAGGTCCCCGCAGCGGCCCTCATGCCTTTAGTCCTTGCCATTGAGCCTCAAGCTCCAGCATGGGCGCAGCAGATCGTCCGTTTTCTGCAAACTGGAGAACTTCCCGACGACCCAGAAGAAATAGAGAAGATAACCATGCAGTCAAGTATGTACCAGTTCGTGGATAACGAGCTGTACAGAAGAAGGCTCAATGGTGTCAGGTTGAAGTGCATATCCAAGGAAGATGGACAGAAGCTGTTGGCAGAAATACATGGAGGCATATGTGGCCACCACATTGGCGCAAGGGCGCTTGCCGGGAAGGCTTTCCGGCAAGGGTTCTTTTGGCAAGAAGCCCTCCAAGATGCAGCTGCACTAGTAACCAAGTGTGAAGCGTGCCAGTTCCATGCAAAGCAGATCCATCAGCCAGCTCAAGCTCTCCAAACAATCCCTTTGTCCTGGCCCTTCTCGGTCTGGGGGCTCGATATCCTCGGCCCCTTTCCCCGAGCCGTCGGGGGCTTTGAGTACTTGTACGTTGCAATCGACAAGTTCACAAAGTGTCCAGAAGTGGAACCAGTGAGAAAGGTGACAGCACAGTCAGCGGTCAGGTTCTTCAGGTCGATTGTTTGCCGTTTCGGAATCCCTAATAGGATCATCACCGACAACGGCACACAATTTACTAGTCGCGCCTTCATGCAGTACGTCCAAGACCTTGGCGCCAAGGTCTGTTTCGCTTCTGTTGCTCACCCGAGGAGCAACGGTCAAGCGGAGAGGGCAAATGCTGAAGTGCTGCGCGGACTCAAGACGAGGACCTTTGACAGGCTGCGCAAGTGCGGAAGAAATTGGATAGAGGAGCTACCGGCGGCTCTTTGGTCAATCAGAACGACACCAAGTCGAGCCACCGGACAGACCCCCTTTGCTCTAGTCTATGGAGCAGAGGCAGTTCTCCCCACGGAACTCGTATACGGATCTCCTCGAGTGCTCGCTTATGATGAGCAAGAGCAAGAGCAACTGCGGCAAGATGATGCATTGCTCCTCGAGGAGGGACGTCTCCAGGCTGCTGTACGAGCTGCTCGATACCAGCAAACCTTGCGCCGCTATCATAGCCGCAAGGTCAAGGCCAGGAGTCTCGAGGAAGGCGACCTTGTTCTCCGGCGTGTTCAGTCCGCCAAGAATTCCAACAAGTTGACGCCGAAGTGGGAAGGCCCTTATCGGGTGAGACAAGTCACGAGGCCCGGCGCAGTCCGCCTTGAGACCGAAGAAGGCTTACCGGTGAGCAACTCCTGGAACATAGAGCATCTTCGCAAGTTTCACCCATAAGGCGCGGTTGCCGTGATCCGCTCCGGCAACCACCTTTTGTACAAGCTTTGCCGCTGTTGCATGTAACCCTTTGTACAAAGCCGGGCGCAGACCCCGTGCGTCAGTAAAGTTTTTGTGTTTTGCGCTATTTGCCTTTTACATGCTTTTCTCTACTATTTGCATGTGTTATTTGGCATCTTGTGCAACATACATATCCGGTAAGAATTAGCACGCCGAAAGGCCATATACTTGTTTCCCTCTTCTTTTTCCTTGCCTCTTAAGCAGAAGGAACGTTCCTCGCGCACAAGTTTGCCGGGGGGGAAGGAGATGGAAGAGGAACCAAGTGCTGTTCAAGAAAGAGAAGCCTTGCCAAGAAGCGAGCAAGATATGAAAGCTAAGTTATTAGAATTTGAGCAGTTCAAATTTTTAATTTTTAGCTGTCTTCCTTGAACAATCACACTTTGTATGGAAAACCCGTGCGCGGAGGAACCTACCCGTAGCTAGCCGCACCCTTATCTTGTTTTTGAGTACGCTCAGCGACTCAAGTGAGCTGCGACACGTGTCGCGCCCTTGGTTCGTTTTCGAGTTCACTCAACAAGCTGAGTGCGTCGCGACTAGCCGCGGCAAGGTTGCTTGCCGGTAAGACCTTGGCCAGCAGGCTGCTCGGAGTCCAGTACTCAGCGCTCGCGGCAAAGGACCCTTGCCGGCAAGCTCCCTGGAAGCGTAGGGTGAAAAACATACAAAGTAGATGACCAAGACAAGGAAGATAACATTGCACTGATTGATCAAAATGAGATAAATATCTTACAAAGGATAACTTGTCGCAATGATTAATGAGTTCATAACACCCTATGCAGCAACAAAAGAGACAAAGAAAAAGGAGGCCTAATCTACGCGGTCGCCCTCAACCCTGGAGATCTTGTTCACTTTGGCAATGATATGGGCGACCTGCGCCTTCAGCGCCTCCATGTTCGCGTCGGCCGGCAAGCTGCGGAGAACGTTGGTGAGGTTTATGCCGGGATTGCGGTATACAATCTTCGTCAGCACGCGCTCCAAGGTTCCCGTACAGAGCTGGCGCGACTCCTCGGCCAGTTGCGCGGGAATCTTCTTCCGAAAATCTGCAAGGGCCGGCGCGATTCCCCTGAAGAAGAGGCTGAGCTTGGCGCTGTGAGGGAGGTTTGGGTCCGGAGAGTAGATGAGATGCTCCAACTTCAGCGCCAGCAGCTCCTGGTCGATGTTGGATGCAGAAGACACCAAGTCCTCGGTCCATACCTCGACGGTCCGGCGGAAGTTCTCGGCTGCTGTGTTGGCGCTCTCCACCAAGCTTCGCTCCTTGCGGAGCTCTTCCTTCAGCTTGGTTTCCCGGTCCCGGACGGCGTCAAGCGAGTCCTTCAACGTGGAAACCTTCAGCTCCAGATCCTCAATGGAGTCCTTGGCGGCCTTCAGTTCGTCGCCCTTCTCGGAGAGGCGCACCTGGAGCTCGGAGTTGGTGTGGGCGTCCTTCTCGCGCTCTATGTTGAGCGCGGTGACCCTCTCCACGCTCGCCTTCAGTGATTCCTCCAGTTGCGCGACCTTGGCGGCAAGCTCCTCCTTGGCGGTCTCCGCGGCAGCCGCGGCGGCTTTCGCCTCCTTCAGCTCTCCGCCAAGGGCCTGTTCCCGAGCGGCAAGGTCTTCCTCGTGGGAGTCGAGGTTGACCTTCCGCTGGGTCAGCTCTCCCTCTCGCCGGGACAGCTCCTCCCCGGCGAGCCGCTGCTGCTCTTTGGCCTCGGCCTTCTCCAGCAACCATTCCTGGTACTCCCCGGCGAGCCTCTCGCGCTCCTCCGCCACCTCGCGGAGGGCAGCCTGGTTGGCAGCGCGGAGCTCCGCCGCGCGCTTCTCCATCTCGACGACGGCCTTGGCGGCGAGGGCCTCCCGAGACGCTAGCTTCGCCTGCCTGGCCCGGTAAAGGGCCAGGAGCTGATGAAGCAGCTTCTCCTCCTCGGGCCCGTCGCTTCCGCCGGGCGCCTCGACAATCTTCAGTCCCGCGGAGGCGAGAACTTCTCCATCGAAGGCCTCGCCCTCCGCGGGGGCTCGCGATGAAGAACCCCACGGCATCTGGATGAAGACGCCGTTGGGAGCTTCAAGGTAGTAGCCGGCCTGCTCCTTTTCGGCGGAGGGGTCGGTGGCCGGCGCAGCACTTGATGCTCCTGCCGCCTCCGGGCCGGCAGTGCGGTCGCCGTCCCCCTCCCCGGCCGCTGCGTCCGCAGCCGGAGCGGTCTCCTCCGCAGCTGGCTCGGCGGCTCCCGCCGTGTCCTCGGCAACAGGGGCGCCGCCGCCGCCGCCCTGCGCTCCCTCCTCCTCGACGTCGATGACCTCCGTCTCCATCTGCTCGGGGGGAGGAGGATCTAGAAGAAGAAGAAAAAGCAAAAGAAGTTCAAGCAAATATCCAAAAAGAGACGAATCCAAGGAGACAAAGTTACGGAACTTACCTTGGCGGACGTCGTCAGCGGCGGGCTCCCTCGCCGGGGAGCTCTGCCTTGGCGGGGTGGCCGCCCTCGCCGGGCTACTCGCCCGTGGCGGGGTACTCGCCCTTGGCGGTGTACCCGCCCTTGGCGGAATACTCTCCCTTGCCGGGGAGTTCGGCCTTGGCGGGGACGGCGGGGCCTGCGGCTCCTCGGGAGCGACCTCCGGACGCTCCTGTGGTTGTGGCTCCACCTCTGCAAAAGACAACCAAAACAAGACACAAGCATCAGGATATTAGCACAAGACAAAATCTTCAAGCGCGCCCGACGAGCGGAAGTATGGAACCCAGACTTACGCTGGGGGCTGCGCTGGGGGCTGCTCCTCGGAGCAGCGCTCGGGTCCGGCAGGCTCGGCTCCGGCACGTCCCCTGTCGCCGCGACGGGCGAGTCGTCCGCAACCTCGACTACGGGCACCTTGGCCTTCTTTGCCACTCGCTCCGGCAAGGTCCTGAAGTTAAAACAAGAAGCAAGATCAGAATCTACAATAATCAAGACGAAATTTAAGAAGATGCAAGATCTCAAGTTCTTACTCCTGTTCATCCTCGTCGTCGTCGTCGCTCAAGGCGGAGAAGTCAAACTCCACCTGGGGCGCGTCCGCGCGGGGAGCGGGAGGCGAAGACTCCCTCGGGCGCTTGGCGGTCCCTGGGGCTGGGGGCTGCGAAGACCCAGCCCCTGTGGTAGCCGAGGCCCGGGGAGCGGGCGGAGCCGCCGCTCCGCTCTGTGAAGACTCCCTTCCGCTCGGCGCTGACTTGCGGGGCGCCTCTGCCGTGGCCTGCTTGCGGGGCGCCTCTGCCGTGGCCTGCGTGCGGGCCGCCTCCGCCATGGTTGGTGCGCCGGGCGCCCCCGTCGCAGCTTGGCTCCCCCGGGTAGCTCGCGCCGCCCGGCGAGCTGGTTGTTGCCGGGGCGCCTGCGCCCTCGTCCCCGTCGCCGTCTTGCGGAGACGCTTCAGCGGAGAGCGCCTAGGGCTTGCCCGAGGCGGGGAGGTCTCCGAAGATGAAGAAAGGTCGTCGGCGTAGAGCCCCAGGGATCCGTCGGAGTCTTCGTCGGCCCCGGCGTCCTCCTCCTCCTCCTCCTCCCCGGCAGGCTTGCTGGGCCCAGCGTCCTGCACTGTGGCCGCTTTCCCTCCGGCGCCTCCGCTCCCTCCGGCGCCTCCGCTCCCTGCGGCGCCTCTGTTTCCTCCGGCGGCGTTGCCTCTCGCTGCGGCCTCGGTCAGAATCTCGGGGATCCCGGAATGCCTCAGGGAAGGGACCCCGGCGAGCTCGTCGGGAGGAAGTTTCAGCAGCCTGTGGATCTCCGCCTCCTCTGCTTGGCAGGACGGTTCCGCAGCCTCTGCCTCCTCGGGCGTAAAGCCGAATTCCCCTGCCGCTGCGGCTGCAGCGGCCTCTTCAACCCGAGAAGCTATGTACGCTATCTCCTGGTCGGTGGTGTCCCGTGTCAGCTCCCGGACCTCGTCCTTATTCTTCGCCACCTCCACCAAGTTGTCGAAGAAGTTCAAGACGACGTCTGGCTTGGGCGGAATCCACGTGCGGTCGATGCCGTGCGAGTCACACGCGGGCATCATGGCGCGAAGGGAATCCCGGGCCGTGCTGTTGCAGAGAGGCACCACTCCCCGGGGACCCCTGAACCATTCTGGGTGGGCCGGGTCATGCTTAAATAGTTCCCGGACCATCCCCTTCAGCTCCAGCGACGTGAAGTTGAAGTTGAGCCCGGGGCGCAGCCTCATTATATCCGCCGAGTTGCCGTACTCCCAGGCCGGCCTCTTCCTATCTTGAAGAGGGGCGATGCGGCGGCGGAGGAAATCTGTGCCTACTTCTCCGACAGACAATCTTGCTACCCGGAGACGAAGAATCCTGATGAGGGCGACGTCGAGCTTGCTGTCGTCCGAATCCAGCTCGCTCCAGTCCCTGCCGCGCACGATAGGTGTTGTGCGCGGCGCGGTGAAAGATTGCGGCTGATCCTCGACAATCCAACACCAGTCTGCACGCCACTCCTCCCATTTGCCGCGGAGCTCCCCCGGCAAGTAGGACTCCTTCTTGTTCAGACGAAAGACCCAAGATATCCCTCCGGAGAGGGGGGCGCCGGCCTCTGCTCTAGGGGTAAAGAAGTGCCTAAACAATGCTACGTTCGGATATATCCCAATATAGTTTTCGCACATATGTGCGAAAACCGCCATCGTGAGGATGGCGTTGGGGGTGAAGTCAAGAAGATGGAGGCCGTAGGTGTGCATGATATCGCAGAAAAAGTCGGAAAAAGGGGGACAGAGGCCGTAGTGGAAGAAAGCTGCGAAGAAATAGTACCCGCCGGGGTAGTTGTCCTTGGCGGCGGCCGGGTAGGCTCGGGTGCGGGGATGCGCCTTGGTCTTCTTGGCCCAGAACAAGTAGTACTTGTTCCAGAGCTCCCGCGCGCTGAGCCTCGGCGAGAAGACGACGCTCCGCTTCCGCAACGCGGTGAGCCTCGCCGCTTGCTCCGATTTCTCCTTCTTGGTCTTCTCCGCCTTCGCCTTCTCGGTCTTTGGGGCCATGGCGGAGGCGGCGAGGGAAGGGGGACGAAGAGTCCGGCGGCGCCGCGGATGCGGGAGGCGGCGGCGGAGGTGTGGAGGCGGAGCGCAAGAGGGGATCTCTGGAGATGGAAGAAGAGGCAATGAAGGCGTAGGAGGGGAACCGCTCCTGCTTCCTCTGCTTTTATGGGGAAGTGGGGGGCGTTTCGCTCTTTCCATTAAAAGAACGTGGCCACGTCCCATCCCACGACGCCGCAATCGACGCGTGCCGTTACGGGGGGACGCGGCGGATGCGGAAGTGGATTCGGCGTGCCGTGGGCCGCGCGTGCCCGTGCACTGTTTTGGGCCTGGCCCAACAGCGCTCGGCACCGTGTGTGGCCCAGGCCCGGGGGCTCCTGTCGGTGTACTAAGGTAGGGGTACCTCAGTACCCCAACTTGTGCACGGGCAGCAGCAGCTTCCCGCGGCAGGGCCTACCACGCGCTCGCCGGAGACCTTCCTGCTTCATATAAAACCATTCAAAAACAAAGTATACAAGACAGAAGATCGAGACCCCGGCAAGTGAAGCTTGCCGGGAAGGCCGTTCCAGGCTCAAGATTACCTCACTCACTCAAGGCCCTGGCAAGAGGAGTTTGCCAGGAAGACTAGAAGATTCCATTACAGAAGACATGCCTCGGCGCTACATGCGCCCCGGCAGGGTCCGGGGAGCGACAAGCTCTCGGGCCCGGCAAGATCAAGACCCCGGCAAGGTGCTTGCCGGGGAGGGTTGCGCTGTGTGCCCGCGCTCCAGCTCATCGAACCACGTGTCGCACTGGGGCCATTCCAGGGACGCGTGGCGGATGGCTGTGCAGCCTGGGGGACACGGTGGCACTCCACGGTGGTGAAGCCATCGCCGTGGCAAACAGAGGCGCAAGGGCGGGCGCTTTTGGGGTCAATGGCGATGGGCATTAAATGCTCTTGTCCCCTACTGTCAAAGTAGGTAGCGACCACTGTTCACACACTGTAGCTCCAATATTCCCGCACTGTTACAACTACCACCTCTTTTACGTTTTTACCCCTTTCTCTCGCGTTGACACCTGTCGGTGACCCCTTGCACTATAAAAGGAGGCCCATGCACAACGTAGAGGGGGTTCGGAACCTAGATCGCTCATACGCTCGGTGTAGCTAGTTCTTCAAGCTCCCGAGCTCTCCAACTCAATACAAACTAAGCAGGAGTAGGGTTTTACACGTCCATCGCGGCCCGAACCTGGGTAAACTGCCCGCGTGTTCACTACGATCTGCTCTTCGTGCTCCCTCCGCCCTCTTACCGCACAAACAAGGGGCTCCGGTCCCATAGGTGTTCGTGGAGGACAGTTTCCCCCGACAGGAAGGTGCACTTGATGAGGGATTTGGTGGAAAGAGAAATATGCAAGTATGTTTTTGGTGATTCCAAAGCAATGGAATATTATTACAATGGCTCCATAAAAATATTGGGAGTATATGTTCTAAAGAGAAATCACCATTGTGAATATCCCTCGGTTTAAATGGACCGAAGATCCATACAATTTTTTTAGTTGAGATGCAAAGATTAATGACATGATGGCATGATGACATGATGCAAAGCACAAATAAAATGAAGCAAGCAAAAAGAAACACACGGCAAAATCCAGAATAGCTGGAAGTCTTCTGGAGCATCGGTCTTGGGGCATCACAACTCTCCCACACTAACAGAGCATCTCGACCCGAGATCCTAGAGATGGCACCGGATAGAAGAGGAAAAGAAAGAGGTAAAACAAAGCTGCTTCTCTGACAAACGAGTGAAACCAACAAACCTTGAGAGGTTGAAAACTTGAAGAAATGACAAGACGGAAAAGAAAGAAATTGAAATGCTCCGTTGGACAAGTGGAACCAGGAATACGATGTTAATGAAGAGCTTAGGTGACAAGATAGACATTGAAACCACTCCGGTTAAAACAGAATAGAGAAAGAATCATAATGAAGTACTTCGAACGGCACTCCGACTGAAAATGGAAGAATTAACATGAACTTGCCAAGTTGGGATGATACTTGATGAAATCAACAATGCACTTCCTCCTGAAAGAAAGAATAGATGCTAGATCGTTGGAAAGAAAAGAACGGAGAAGAAAATGACGACTTCTCCCACAAATGATTTGAAAATCATCCTTACGAAGAAGGGTTGAACGGAGTTGTTGGAAATAATCAACAACAAAAGAATAAGCTTGCTGTGGGCTTATGGAAAACATCTCAAAATTACGAGGTGACAACCGGCCACTAACGGAAAACAATTGCTTGGATTGAGATCAACAAGGAGACGAAAAGCTTCTTTCACCAAGAGGATAATGAAGAACATGGGTCATTGATAAGCACCACAATAGCAACAATCCTTAGTGAAAGCTTTTAGGTGACATACAACCCAAGATTACTCCAACGAATCAATTGAAGGGATTGGAAAGATCTCCTGAACAAAGAAAATTATGGGTTTACATATCTCATTCCTGACAACTTGTGAATCATGAAACATGAAGGGAAAATTGTCAAGAATGACATAACACCACCTCAAAAGACAAGGGAGCAAGAATTGCACTTCGTAATGCAAGAAGAAGAATACTTGAGCTCCACCAATAAGAATCTTCAAGAACACTTCGAGGATGAATTAACTCATGATGAACCACCATGAAGAACTCCGGTAACAAAAGGATGAGAAGTGAAGGATGAAAGTATTAATATTTAAGCCTTGCAATGATTTAGATGGATCTTCGCGATGAGAAAAAAATTGAGAGAGCTTAGAACACCGGGAGACAAGACGTACAACTTGAAACCAAGAATTTATTCCTATTGAACAAACTCCGAAGGAAGGGATTAATCTCTTGGAAGAAACTAGAATAAGAATTATGTTACGCATAACCTTCATCAATTTAAATTGACGACACGCAATGGATTTGGCATACTACTTATTCCTGTTGCAAGAATTAAAGATAGATCTCGCACAAACTTGAGAAAGTATTCAACGAATCACCGATATGATTTTAAAAGAACGAATGAATTAATACGATAACAAGGAAGAGAAATCTTGAATGAACTGCTACCTCTTGAGCTTGCGTTGTATTCCCTCGAAGAGGAAAGGGAGATGCATCACAGTAGCGTAAGTATTTTCCTCAGTTTTTTAGAACCAAGGTATCAATCCAGTAGGAGACCACGCGCGAGTCCCTCGCACCTGCACAAACAAATAAGAACTTCGCAGCCAACGCGATAAGGGGTTGTCAATCCCTTTACGGTCACTTACGAAAGTGAGATCTTATAGAGATGATAGTTTATATTTTTGTTATTTTAGTTTAATAAAACAGCAAAAAAGCGATAAAAGTAAAGTAGATGTAGATTGATATGTTGAGAATAGACCCGGGGGCCATAGTTTTCTCTAGTGGCTTCTCTGATGATAGCGATATTCTACGGCGGGTAAACAAATTACTGTCGAGCAATTGATTGAAAAACGAATAATTATGATTCTATATAGGCATGATCATTGTATATAGTCATCACGTCCGAGACAAGTAGACTGAAACGGTTCTGCATCTACTACTATTACTCCACACATCGACCGCTATCCAGCATGCATCTAGTCTATTGAGTTCATAAGAACAGAGTAACGCCTTAAGCAAGATGACATGATGTAGAGGGATAAACTCAAGCAGGGGCGGAAAGATGAGGGAGCGAGGTGAGAGTCGGGCTCGGATAAGCAGGGGCGCAACTGGGCCTTGGGCTGTAGCTACAAGGCCCAAGTGGGCTGTAATCTCTCTCTCCCTCTTATTTCTCTGGCATTCCTTTTCCATAAAAAAATAGAACAAAAGATAGAAATGCCCAGAGAGTTTCGAGAGGGTTTTGGCTGAGTATAAAATATCCCTAGAACCCTGGAATTTTGGGCTATATTAATAAAATCCTTCGGTAGTTTTTAGAGACTACTAATTTATGCATGTTTGAAAATAACTCAAACTTGAATAAATCCGTAGGCCAACCAAAGCACTTCCAAAATACATGGAAATGGGAGGAGGTAGTCTTGGCATGACCTAGTATTTATAGGAAGATATTGAACATTTTCTGGAACAGGAAAATGTCACTTGCAATAAACGAGTGAGACTTGAAAAGAAGAAGCTAGTGGGGAAGGTGCACTTGATGAGGGATTTGGTGGCAAGAGAAAGATGCAAGTATGTTTTTGGTGATTCCAAAGCAATGGAATATTATTATAACTAGATCAACGATGGCGCGTGTTGCTGCGCCCATCTATTTCTATGATAGAAATGTAAGAACTTACATAAGTATATGGAAACCGAAATTTACATAAATACATGGAGTTGATAATTTATTACACCATATTCAATGCGCTCATATGGCTTAGGCTGTAGTGGTCATTGGACTTTTACTCTCTAATTGTTCCATTTCTTATTGATGTCTTCTAAACACATTGTAGCCAGCACCCAAAAGATGATCATGTGTAGGCAACAAGGAACTAAGAAGAAAACTTCTGCTTGACAATGCATAATATATTACATAACGAAAGGATTATAGTAAGATAATTTTCATTGACACTGAAGTTAAGAATAAAATTTTGATATATCAGGGAAGCTATCTCAATTGAAACATTGTCTGGTACATGATGTGAATGTCGGTTTTTTTACATATCATTTGTGATGCTACTGCCAAGAAGAAAACAAACTCAACCTCACATGTGGTATATCATTTTGAAAGAATACCCACTCTTACAAATAAGGACATGGCCCTGTAGAGAATAAAATATGGATTTCTGCTTGACAATAAAATTGGATATTACATAATGGAAGGATTCCAGTAAGGCAATTTTCATTGAAAGTAAACAATAAAATATTGATAAATAAGGGCAGCTATCTGAGTTGTAACATTGTCTGTTCTACATGATGCGACTATCGGGTTTTTTCCACTATCATTTGTGATGCTACTGCCATGTAGAAAACAAACTGAACCTTAGATGTGTTATATTTTCTGTTTGAAAGAATATCTAGTCTTACAATTAAGGAGAGAGCTCTGTAGAGAATGAAATGGGGAGCTAACAACGGTAAGATAAACTTTGTACTTGGTGAACCCATATCTTTCAGACATAATTGAAAGATTAAGCAACCGGTGTGTGAGAGGACATAATTTGCATACCTTGAGAAGCTGCAGTGTAGTTGCACTTAAAGTACGCAAAAAAACAGTTCATGCGGCACTTTATAATATATGTCAGCCTCTTAGAAAAAATAGATATTGTATATAACCACAAAAGGCTTCACTGGTAGACTGAGAAAACTGTAGGCATTCAACAATTCAACAAAGAACTCAGTACGTGCTTTGCTGTACAAACATTGACAGAGATTATGTCACCATGGAAGATCGACTACACAAAAGTAACATAATCAACTTTCTGAATTACACGCATGGTCATGATCACCTCAGAAGTGTTATTTATGTATCTCTTTGTGCCATTTTAGTGCTAGCAACAGTACTTAATCAACTTTCTATATATTGCAGTAATTGACACATTCTTTTGGTATAGTTGATTGCAATATTATTGAAGTGAGCATGTAAATACAGAAGAAGTGATCATCTTCTACAAAGTAATATTGAGTATCGATTATAGCATAAGTTACCTAAGCACTAATAATGACTACAATATATTATCTGACCGGATATTAGGTGGTTCTGCAATGATTAGACAAATTGGAATCTATTTATTTGCATTCATGAACCAGTAAACCACTGCGGTGTGAGTTATGAAGAGTTCCATTCTATTTACTCTAAATTTCCCTAAATATGTTTCAGATGCAGTCCAACGACACTTGCAGTCTATGTTGATTTTTGTTTTTGGGTGCTCTAAACACAAGTTGCATCAAGAATATGGTTACTGCTACACAATTAATAATTCAGCAGGAGTAAACATCCCAGAACCATGGCATGCCAGATGAATAGAACCACCTGCCTACCTGGCTACATGTTCTAACACTTCCCATCAATGTACGATGCATATGCACTTAATCTATAAAGATAAGTTTTTTTGGGCACGGGGAGAACATATGAAGTGTGTGTTTAGGGACATAACTGTAATTTAAGCTAGAATAAACTACAATTTAATGTGCAAGCATGTAAGACATGAATAACACTATTTCCAGTAAATATGGATGTCTTTCTCCAATTTTTCTACCATAAGCTATGGGTCTCTCAAACTGCCATGTTAGACAGAAAGATGTGTATACTTTGGCATGTATTGGGACTTACTTTTGTTTGATGGTGCACCTCCAGTGTGTTTGGGATTTAGCTTGAGCATGACATGATAATTATTTGGCTACCTTTTTTTAAAATTGCACATTGTTTTGTAGTATGAGAAATGGACAATCATTTGATATTCAGCCTCATGGGTTGCGGGAAGAAGCTACAACTGTTTTTGAAACCCGTAGGAGAGTTGAGGCGCGTGTTGATCAAACGCCGTGCCTGGCTCGAGGGGAGTGGTGTTGCAGAGGAGCTTACCAGGATGAGTTGCACATGACCCCAAGGCGGCCGATGAACTCGAAGAGAAGCAGGCAAGCAGCCTGGTGGATGTGTGACTGCTCGCCTTCGCGATCCCTTAGACGTTGGTTTTGGCTGCCAGGAAAATCATCGTGGAATCCCGCTCGAGCGAGTCATCATGGTCGCGGCTAGCAGTGTCGCGCGCTTCACTTGGATCTCGCTCGAACGCGTCAACTGGATCTCAATAAAATCACTTTTGTCCACTTTAGTACTGCACCAGTCATCATATTATGAATCTACTTCGTCACTTGATAATTAATATCAACTTGTTTAACTTTAATACTTTTATCCGACGCTTAGGTGCACAGTTTGGAAATAATGATTAAAGAAACACCAAAATAGACCAACTGCTGCCCGTTGAACATGAGAAGTTTAGAGTAGGATATACTCACATTGTAAAGTAAAGTTAGAAGACTATCCTCTCTTGGATGTCACTTATGTGCCAAATCATGGTATCGAACATGCCCTTCATCTACAAATTTCAATGTAGTTGGAAAAAGAAAAATAATGATAGTCCACATGAAAAAGATAAGCAGTACTTATAAGCAAATGATATAATTCTGGAGCATAAACCAAGTATCGCAGTCTCATTTGCTCACTGGATTTGATAAAACTTTCCAAATCGCATTAGAAAAATACTACGTATTGTAATTTGACCTGATAGGGAAAGAGATTAAGAAACGCTACACTTCTAACTATGGAACCACCGGCTCTCACCGGCTTGTCACCCGTAGCCTGCACACAATTAAATTCCCAAGAATAATCTACAATATGTCTACGAAAAGGAGAATTTTTCTATACGTACACAGGCTGTCGAACCATCCGGCCGGGAAGAGTGCTAGCGGACGGTGATTGAATTCTTACTGGACGAACCAAGGTGGAGAGTTGGTGCTAGCAGCTGGAATCATACAGAACAGTGGCCTGCCCGCCGCTGGATCGAAGTCATTGTGGTCGCGGCCGACAGCTCCGAGCGCTTGGCTTGGATCCCGCTCAAGCGCATCGGCTGGATTCGCCCAAATCGCGTGCTTGTCACGCCGTCACTGGACGGATCGCCCGCGTCGCCCTGCACGGGTCGCGCGCTTCGCCTGGATCCTGCTCGAGTGTGTCGCGCGCGTGAGACGCATCAGGGGCGGCTGGATTCCCCTGTCACCGATCCACCTCCTCTGTCCAGCGAGCAGCGAGCACAATAGGCGGACCATCCACCTCCCATGTCGAGAGAACAACGTTGTTAGCTTAATGGGCTGGGCCGGCCCAGTTTACCACGGGGCTTGGATTCGGCCTCTGGAATAGCAGCCCACAGGACAGCTAGGCCAGTTGCGGGATAGATGGTTTTACACATTGGATCCGACGGCCAGAAATGTTTAGCTCGCAAAAATGGACGACCAAAAATCCAAATCGCTGAGAGGGCTCGCTTTAGGCTCGGTTATACTGTCCTTAATAGCTCCATAAAAATATTGAGAGTATATGTTCTAAAGAAAAATCACCATTGTGAATATCCCTCGATTTAAATGGATCGAAGATACATACAATTTATTTAGTGGAGATGCAAATATTAATGACATGATGGCATGATGACATGATGCAAAGCACAAATAAAATGAAGCAAGCAAAAAGAAACACACGGCGAAATCTGGAATAGCTGGAAGTCTTCTGGAGCGTCGGTCTTGGGGTGTCACAAGCTATGAAGAGTAGTTGAGTCCATCCAACTCCACGGCAAACATTGGGTGCATGACAATGACCTATCGCATCTTAATCTTCGTCTGAAAACTATGCAACATGATACGCTGCAGTCGTGTAGGTCAACGCATTGAATATGCTGGCATGAACATACTGTAGCAAGAATTATGAACAATGTCTACAACTATATGCATATTTGGCTGGTGGAGGTTGTAAGGTTAATTTTTGCATAAAGCTGATTTTTCCCTACCACAAATGAATAAATTTATTTACTACACAGTTTAATTAAGCAAATATTGAGAAATGGTTCCTCCATATCAATCCCAAAATTACCAAAGTCATTAATAACCCAACAAGTTAATTAGAATAGAGTGTTGAGATCAATCCATAATTCAAATACCAGGATACTCAAGATGTTCATAACCGGGGACACAGCTACTCATGAATAGTTTGTACACTCTGCAGAGGTTTGTGCACTTTTCCCCACAAGACTCGATCTCCTCCGCTTAATTTTTCGCACTGCATGGTTTTTGAGAAATGGATGACCGAGACACAGTCTTTCAAAAGCATTTACTCTTTACCCTGGGTACACCGGTACACCTACTTTCCCCTACATCTGCTAGTCTACCACTGAAAGATCTCACACATCATACTCAGCTATGCCAGAGCCCATAATGGCTTGTGGCTGCAAATGGAAGTTTCTAGGCATTAATGATATATGATCCCTTTGAGCCTGGGTGGCATTCCATAGGATAATCACACGGGTCCTCCGGGATTTCCCAGGACAACACTGGATTCTCCAGGTGCCCTGCAACCAATCCACCCAGTGATGTAGTAATGTTACCACTTTAAACTTTCCCTTAGTTTTTATTACACTCACAACTTTCATGCAAAATCTCACATAGCAATCCACGTCGACAAGCATGACTAAGCAATAAGTAACAAAGCATATAATATCTTGGGTTGATCTCAAGTCATTGGGTTCCTACCTCATGAACTACTAAGCAATACCACATCTGATCAAGTCCTACTCATGCAATCTTTGAGGATAGACCTAATGGAATAAAAACTGGGTATTGGAAAGTATGATAAAAGTATGAACTTGCCTTGCTGACGATCATTGAAACCTAGTGACTCCTGTAGCACGCTTCACACTCCGGGAATTCTTTCGCAATCAAACAATATCATACATAAGCAATCATGCAACATAATCGAAGAACAGATCTCGAAAGACTTCGAAAACAAACAAATAACTTTTGCAGCAGAAAACAATTTCTAACAGTACCAAAATTGAGGGCATTTGGCCTTATCAAAAAGTTTAGGCAAGAACTTCGATTTGCAAAAAGAATCAACTCAAACGGAGTTACGAAACTCAAGTTACGATCAAAAGAAGTTCAAACACAAAATTGTTTGAATTCAAATTTTAAAACATTCAAAATCAAATTTGAGTTGCGCGACTAGAAAGATAAGACCGAAATGAAGAAATTGGCATTGGTTTCATCTAATTCCGACTAACGAGTAAAAAGTAACGAGGGTTTAAAGATCAGGGATTGATCTATAAAAGAATTAATCGCGGATAGGCCCTTGACAAAAAATAACAGAAAAAGAAAAGTCTAAATAGCGAACGTTCGTTTTGTGTAACTAAACAGCGGACGTTCGCTGTTTAATAGAACAAAAAAATGAAACTAGGGTTTTCTAAAAAAACGATCTAGGTCTTTAAAAAACGAAACTAAATTAAAAAAACGGGCGGTTTACCTCGTGGATCGGGTTCGGGTCCGCGGGTCTAGTCGGTCAGCGGTTCGGGCGCGGCGGCGGACAGCAGCTCCGGTGGGTGGCGGCGGTCGGCGCTGGCGACGAAGAGGCGAGGCGGCGGCGGCGCTGCGCTCGGAGGCGAGGCGGCGGTGGCGTTGTGCGGCAGGCGGCGGCGTCGGCTGCGGCGGCGGGATGGTGTTGTGGCGGCGCGACGGGCGTCTTATAAAGGGGCCGGGGGTGGCGGCTTGGAGGAGGGGCAATCCGAGGGGAGTCCCCTCGGTCATGGTGGCGGCGGCGGAGCCGTGCTCCGGCCGGACTCCGGCTTGGGGCCGGTGAGATGCGCGGCGAAGGCGGTGGCCTGGTGGGCCGGCCTTCTCGGTTGGGCCTTCGGCCCAGTCGAGCTGGATTTTTGTTTAAATCGCCCGAACGGAAAATTCAAAATAACATATATAAAAAAATTCTAAAAATACCAGAAACAATTTTCACCGTCTAAACCTAATATTTAGAACAAGGTGAACATTTTTCTGACATAGAAATGCCTAAAAATATAATAACTTTTTAATGGAACTTTAAAATAATAAATTGCAAATAAAAATCCAATAAAAATTACTTTTACTCAAAAATCAAATCCAATATTTTTTATTATGTTTTTGAAGAAGTCATATTATCTTCTCTCATTTATTTTCAAATATTGAAAATGAAAATTGGCAATTATAATAATTGGTCCAATTCCACTTGGGAAAATAATAAATAGTGGGTTCTCTTTGGAAAACTTCCAACTCTCTCACTTAGGTCCTTGAGTTGCTTAAAATTTTGGACCAGTTTTCAAATAAAGTCAACTTCAAAATGCTCAAATGATGCATGCATATGAATGATCTATTTATCACATCCAAATTGAAAATTGAGATGTTACAAACCTACCCCCTTAGGATGAATCTCGCCCTCGAGATTCGGGTTGGCTAGAAAATAGGTATGGGTGGTCCTGGCGTAGATCATCCTCTCATTACCATGTGGCTTCGTCCTCTGTAGGGTGACTCCACTGTACTTTGGAAAACTTGATGACTTTGCTGCGGGTAACCCGGTCGGCAAACTCGGGATTTTTAACGGGCTTCTCCTCGTAAGTCAGGTCGCTCTCTAACTGAATTGCTTCCAGGGGCACTGTATCTCGTAAAGGAATATCGTCCATCTCTGTGTGACACTTCTTCAGCTGAGATACGTGAAACACATCATGAACTCCGGACAAAGTCTCGGGCAACTCTAGCTGATAGCTACTTCTCCTGTGCACTCCAAAACTTTGTACGGTCCCAGAAATCTTCGTGCCAGTTTACCCTTAACTCCAAAATGCTTAATTACTCGAAGTGGGGACACACGAAGATATGCTCTATCTCCAACTTCACAGTTCACCTCCTTGCATTTTGTATCTGCATAACTCTTCTGCCTGGACTAGGCTATCTTCAGCCTGTCGCGGATCAACTTGACCTTTTTTACACTCTGATTAAGTCAGGTCCAAAGAACTGACGGTCTCCAAGTTCATCCCACATCAACGGTGTCCTGCACCTCCTTCTGTACAAAGCCTCGAAAGGGGTCATTTACAAACTGGTTTGATAACTGTTGTTGTAAAACTCTGCGTACGGCAGGTTATCATCTCAACTAGATCTGTAATCGAGCGCACAAGCTCTCAACATGTACTCCAGAATCTGGTTGACTCTCTGTGTGTGCCCAACTGTCTGTGGATGAAAGGATGTACTAAACTCAAGCCTCATACCCAAAGTCTCGTGCAACTGCTTCCAAAACTTCGAGGTAAACTGTGTTCCTCTATCTGATACAATGGTCCTCGGAACTCCATGCATCCTGGTCATGTATATCTTGGCCAACTTAGCACTCGTGTAAGTGGTCTTCATGGGATAAAGTGAGCTACCTTAGTCAAATGATCAACTATCACCCAGATAGAATCGTACCCTGAACATGTCCTGGGTAGTCCTGTGATAAAATCCATTCCAAGTTTATCCCACTTCCATTCCGGTATTGGTAACGACTATAATAACCCTACTGGTTTCTGATGTTCCGCCTCGACTCTCTGAAAAACATCCGATACTGCTACATACTCAGCAATGTCCTTCTCCATTCTGGTCCACCAGAAATTCTGCTTCAAATCCAAGTACATCTTGGTGTTGCCTGGATGAATCGTATAAGGCGAATCATGAGCCTCCTGGAGAATCAACTTTCTAATCTCGGGGCTCATTGGGCACACAAATACGCTTTTCAAACCAAAGTGTTTCATGTTCGTCCTCACGAAATCCTTTTGCTTTTCCTTCCTTCATTCTTTCCTTTATTTCTGCAGTTTCTTTGTCCGTCTTCTGGGCTTCTCGAATCCTTCCCAGCAAAGTGGACTGAATTTCCAATGTGGCAACATAACCTCTAGGGACTATCTCCAATTGCAACTCCCTATGGTCATCGGCTAACTCCTGGGGTAAACCTCCGGATACGAGTGTATTAACATAACTCCTGCGACTCAGAGCATCTGCCACGACACTGGCTTTTCCTGGATGGTAATGCAATCTCATGTCGTAATCCTTTATAAGCTCCAGCCATCTCCTTTTCGTGAGGTTTAATTCCTTCCACGTGAAGATGTACTTTAAACTCTTATGATCCGTGTATACATCACAACGGTTTCCAGTAAGAAAATGTCTCCAGGTTTTGAGTGCATGCACTACGGCTGCTAACTCCAAATCATGTGTGGCATAATTCAACTCATGCGGTCGAAGCTGACGTGAGGCGTATGACACAACTCTTCCATCTTGCATGAGAACGCCTCCAAGTCCTTGACGAGAAGCGTCACAATACACTTGAAAATCCTTGTGTATATCTAGAAGAATCAGTACTGGGGATGTAACTAGACGTTTCTTCAACTCCTGAAAACTGGCCTCACACTCTTCGGTCCATTTGTACTTAGTCTCCTTCCGCAACTCTTTCATGGGGTTTGAAATCTTTGAGAAATTATCAATGAATCTCCTGTAATATCCCGCGAGTCCAAGAAAACCGCGAATCTCTCCAACTGAGGTGGGTGCCTTCCATTCTGTGATTGCCTCAACCTTGGCGGGGTCTACGGCTATACCATCTCCTGATATAACATGTCCAAGGAATCGAACTTCCTTCAACCAAAACTCACATTTGCTGAACTTGGCATATAAGTGATGCTCTCGGAGCTCTCGGAGCTTCTCGAGAACTAACCGCAAATGTTTCTTGTGCTCCTCTTCATTCTTGGAGTAAATCAATATGTCATCAATGAATACTACCACAAACTTATCCAAGAACTCCATGAATACCTTGTTCATCATACTCATAAAATAGGCCGAGGCATTAGTCAAACCAAATGACATAATTGTATACTCATAAAGCCCGTACCTCGTGGTAAAAGTTGTCTTTGGTATGTCCTGTTCTCGGATCTTCAACTGATGATATCCAGATCGCAAATCGATCTTAGAGATTACCTTGGCTCCTTGTAACTGATCAAAAAAATCGTTGATCATCGGCAGAGGGTACTTATTCTTGATTTTCACCTCGTTGAGTGCACGATAATCAACAACCATTCTTAGGGAACAATCCTTCTTTTCAACTAAGAGCACTCGGCTCCCCATGGCAAAGAACTTGGTCGTATGTACCCCTTATCCATTAACTCCTTGATTTGCTTCTTCATCTCCTCCAGATCATTAGCGGGCATCCGGTATGGTCTCTTAGATATTTGTCCTGTGCCGGGTAATAGCTCAACCAGGAACTCGATGTCCCTATCCGATGGCATGCCGGGTAACTCTTCCAAGAACACATCGGGGTAATCCTTCACAACTGGCACTTCTTCCTAAACAACTCCCAAGAGTGCATTCACATGTGTTCTCCTGGGTGTGTTCCTCAACACATACTTGATCCTCTTTCCCTCCAGGATGGTGAGAAGAATTGATCTACTGGCACAATTGATGTTTCCTCCAAACTTGGATAGCCAATCCATTCCTATGATTACATCCAAACCCTGAGATTCCAAAAGATTAAGGTCCGTGGGAAATACATGCCTTCCAATGGTCAATGACACTTGATAGCATCCTCGGCTAGCCATGTACTCTGCTACAGGGGAACTCACTAACATAGGGGTCTTAAGGGCTACGGTTGGCAATTTATACTTTTCCACAAAACCCCTTGATATGTATGAATGCGATGCACCAGTGTCAAAAAGAACAAGGGCAGTAAATGCATTAATCAAAAACTTACTGACAACTGCATCGGGTTGGTCGTCAATCTCCTCCACATTGACATGGTTCACCTGTCCTCTAGTGAATGGGTTGGGCTTCTTTCCTGAGCTTCCATTGCCATTCCCATTCTTTGACTCAGGGCACTCGTTAGCATAGTGTCCGGTCTTTCCGCACTTGAAACAAGTAATGTGACTCAGATCCTTCTTGGTGGGTGTTGAGGGAGTGGAACGGTTCTGACTGTTCCTTCCTCCATTCCCGTTGCCATTCCTGGTACCACTATGGTTGTGTGCATTACCTCCATTATTAGAGTGGCCTCCATGGTTATGGGTGGGATGGTTATGTCCTCTTGAGTATGGAGTATAGAGTGGCTTCTGTTGGGCTCCAAAATTAAATTTCCCAGCTCCATACTTCCTCTTGCGGTTATCAATCTGTTGCTGCTTTCCTTCAATCATGATGGCCTTGTGATGCGGGGTCAACCCGATCTAGGCTAATCTTTCACGATTAGAGGGGATCCCAGGATGAACACGAAGAACCCAAAGGGAAAATCACGAGGGAAGCGGAAGAGGAACACTCAAATCAACAAGAAAGTAATCACACAAGTGCTAGATCCGGATACATAAAGAGATACACTATCCAAGGTCAACAACAGACAAAACAAGTAGCGATAGTATTCTTCATGAAGAGGTCTTGGTATCCCGTAGGAGGTCTTGAATCCTTGTGGATCTTCTCCGTAGAGGGGCCGTAGTCACTCTCGAGGAGATGAACCACTAGTGGATGAGCAATGCTCTAGGTTTTGAGCAATCACAATGCTAACCCTAGAAAGAGGTAGGAGGAGGAGTACATATAGTCTAGAGGGGCGAGGGATACATGGGCCACGACCCAGATGAAATGCACGCAGGCATCAGGAGCTGGATGTCCGGGCGTCGGGCCGGATGTCCGGGCGATCGTGTGGCGCCAGATGCCTGGGCCTGGCACCGGATGTCTAGTGGTGCCAGCCACGGGTATGCTTTTGTGGTGGCGCCAGATTTCCGGGCTCGGCGCCGGATGTCCGGGTCCTGTCGTGCCGGATGTCCGGGGCCTGGCCGGATGTCCGGGCCCTGTAGCTTCGGCTGCGTGGGCTCTTTTGTAGATGCTGGTCCAAGGGCCGGATGTCCGGGCCAGGGTGCCGGATGTCCGGGGCCTCGGACCTTCTCTGGTTTCACTCGATGCAATGCTTCATCCATGAACTTGGTGACTTGTCCATCTTCATGAGCCTCTCCGATGGGGTCTTCATGATACCTGAGCACACAAAACACATCTGCCTGAGGTAGTAGCCATGTCTCACATGATTCATATGGAAGTTGGACTAGGAGAGATGTCACCTTGGTCTCGAGAGCTCTTGCATGGGCACGTGTCATTGGTCCTTGAGGCACTTGGTGAGGCGATGGTAGGTCCATGGGGATGACCTTTGGATGCTTCGCATCATCTCCCCTCCCTTGGGAAAGATCCGACCTCGGATTGAAATCTTCATCACCATGGAAAGGAGATAGATCCTTGACGTTGAATGTATCGCTCACATTGTACTTGTCACGTGGGATGTCGATCTTGTAGGCATTGTTGTTGTAGCGTGCTAGCACCTTGAAAGGTCCGTCGGCGCGAGGTAGTAGTTTGGACTTGCACTCGTTGGGGAAGCGGTCCTTGCAAAGATGAAGCCATACTAGATCTCCCGGTTGGAACACCATTGGTGTCTTGTTGACGTTGAGCTTGGCGGCTAGGCGATGTACTTGTCACTCGATCGTTGCCCTTGTATCTTCGTGCATCTTCTTGAGATAACTTGCTTGTGCACTTGCCTCCATGTTGATGCGCTCTTGGAGAGGTAGAGGAATAATGTCCAATGGGAACAATGGGTTGAAGCCGTAGACGACTTCGAAGGGGGACTTGCCGGTAGTCGAATGTCTTGTGCGGTTGTAGGCATACTCGGTGATGGGCAAGCATTGCTCCCATTCCTTGATGTTCTTCTTGATCAACACACGAAGAAGTGTCGATAGCGTCCGCTTCGTCACCTCCGTTTGGCCATCCGTTTGTGGGTGATATGCCGAAGAGAATAGGAGCTTGATGCCGAGTTTAGCGCATAGAGTCTTCCAAGAGTAGCTCAATAACTTGACGTCACGGTCCTATATGATCGTCTTAGGCACACCATGTAGGCGCAATATTTCCCTACAAAAGAGATTCGCCACATGTGAAGCATCGTCGATCTTGTTGCAAGGAATGAAATGAGCCATTTTGGAGAATCTATCCACAACAACAAACACGGAATGATTTCCACTTTGAGTTCTAGGCAATCCAAGTACAAAGTCCATACTAATGTCCTCCCAAGGTTGGCATGGAATAGGAAGTGGCATCTAAAGATCGTGAGATTGAGCTTTGGACTTAGCTTTGCGGCACGTTGAACACCGGTTGGTGAAGCGTGAAATGTCACGGAGCATCTTGGGCCAAAAGTAATTCTTGGAGAGCGTTGCGAATGTCTTATCGTGTCCGAAATGTCCCATAAGTCTGTCACATCCCTAGCTAGCACTTGCATTAGGACCTGACTAGAGTGTGCATCATGTTTACTTTCAAAGAAACTTGAAATGGGATTAACAGAAACCCCAGCACCCCTCCCCTAACAACTAGGGTTTACTAAAATATTTTCCAATGTACCCAAAATGCCCTTCAAAATGTTCATCATTTCTGCCTTGGTCTTAAACCTCTGCCAAAAATGGTGCACAATTTTCTAGGACAATCTAGGGTTTTGGATTAAATCATATGGTATTTGAATTTGGGCATTTAAATACTATAAAATATTTTAAATGCTCAAATAATCATAAACTATAATGTTTCCTACTGTTCATATTATATACAGCAGGTATGACAAGTGTTATGATTTATAAAAATGTTTAGGCATTTTTATTAAATGAACAAAGTTGCAAAAGAAATGAAACAGAAAAGAAAATAGAAAAAGGAGAGAGAGAGAGAACACTTACCCGGCGCCACCCGGCCCACCTGCCGGCCCAGCCCAGCTGCCGCTCCAGCGAGCTGCTTGGCTCGGCCAGGCAGGCAGGCATGTGCTCGACGGCGACCGCGCCGCGCGCCACGCAGCTGCCCGCCGCCCTGCTTCGCCCCCTCGCCGTCCTGGAGGAGTGGATCGAGCGTCCACGTCTCCCTCGACCCCCCAGACACCTCCGTTTCTCCCCAGCTCCTCTCCTCCGCTCTCCCCGCGCCATGGCCGACGCCGCCGTGATCGCACCGTCGTAGAAACCACGTCCACCGTCGTCCCTGAGCTCCGCCGTGTTGTCCCTCGTCTCCACCGTCCTCGACTGCTTCGCCAGGCCGAGCCCCGAGCGCTCGCCCGCCCTGGAGACGCCCCCGAGCTCTTCTTCCCCAACTCCGGCCGCGGAGATCCCCCTCGCCGTGCTGCTCAGCTCCGACCACCTCCGAGCTCGCTTCGGTACTCGCTGCAACCGCTGTGAGACTAGCTACCTCCTCCCCCTCTCCGTTGGCTCCCTCTTGCCCTGTAACCCACTGCACGTAGCTCCACCGCACGCACCGCCGCCGTGCTCGTCGCCGGTGATGCTCCGGTGACCATTTGGTCAACGGTGCCCGTCCATCGCACTCACCACAGCATGTAGATGCGAACGGTGCTACGCACGCATCGCCTAGGCCCCTGCAGCCGCATCCCCACACACGCCCGACGCCGGTCGCCGCCGTCGAGCTTGTTGCCGTTGTCTCCGGCCGCCCCAGGTCCGGCGACCACCTCCATCTGATGCGGAAGAGCAAGAGCTCTCCAACGGACCCAGCCGCAGCTTGAGCCGTGCCCCACAGCCGTTTTCCGAGGCACGCCGCCGCGTTAGGCCTCGCCGGCGGCTAAACGCCGGCGAGTTTGACCTGTTTTGACCACGGGTTTGACCCCCTGGGTCAATGACATGTGGGCCCTGCCCGCAAGTCAAACTCAGTTTAGGTGTTAATTTAATATTAACTAGTTAATTAGTTTAGTCACTGACATGTGGGCCCTGGCCCCACTGACAGCTAATTAGTTTTAGTTTAACTCTAATTAACTCAGTTAATTAGCTGTGACATGACATGAGGGACCCACTGGTCAGGTTTGACCTGGACTGGCCCTGTTGACTGGCTGACGTCAGCATGATGTCATGCTGACGCAGTAAAGGTTTTTCTGGGATTTTTAGATTTAAAATAATTCAGGAAATTCCAGAAAATACCCAAAACTTCTAAAAATCATATAAAATCAACCATAGCTCACATGGAAAAGATTTATATATGAAAAATGATCAGAAAAATCCAATCTATCTAATGGCACTGGTTTCATGCATGTTTGAACAAGTTAACTTGCTGTATATATCAAAAACATGATAATGCACTTATTTAAATACTAGTTTGAACTTCAATTTGAATCCTTGATTCAAATAGGTTCAAACCCCTCTGGTCTTAGTTGCATTAGCCAACACACATGCATCTTGCCATGTCATAAACATGCATCATATTGTTGCATTTGTTTGTTAATGATTGTATCGTCGGTATTTCCTGTGTTAGGTCCTGCTCCCGAGGATACTGCTGCGTATCCAGTTGAAGAGCAGTACCCGACAACTACCCTGTCAGGCAAGCAATCATTGATCATTCCGATACAACCCAATCTTCTCGCTCTTGCTCTCTTTTACTGCATTAAGGCAACAACGCGTGAACTGCTACTTGCTACGGTAGTTGAACCCTATTCCCTTGCATGACCTGTCATTGCCACAGTAAATAGTTGAAACCCACTAGCATGTGTAGGAGTTGATTGAGCCATGTGATGTGTGATCCACCATGCTATTTGTTTATGTTGCCTGCTATGCTTAGAGTTGTGTCTGGTCTGATTCATCTGGGTGATGAATCAGAGTGAAACAATCTTTCGATAAAGAGAAGGAAGTGTGGAATACGCTTGGTAAAGGTATCGATGAAAGGCCATGTAGGAGTACGTGGTGGGTTGTTTCATTGGAACCGTACATAGGACCCGAGATCTGTATGTGTGGTTCAAGTTGCAGTTACTACCATGCATTGGGCCCGAAACCAATGGACCCTCTCGACTTATTAATTACCCTTGATCTCTGTCCAGGAGTTGCAACTAGTTTCTGGTGTTTATAGTTTACTGGAGGTCGTGCGCAACGCTGACCCTCGGGGTGGGTTGTGATGCGACAGGTACGTGGCATGGTGTACCGGTTGCCCGTTTGGTGACTCGGGAACCCTGTACACATCGTTTGGGGCCGTGAGCGACACCCCGGCCGGATCTCCCCACGGATGGAACCCAAATAGGCGATAAACCTGGACGAGAGACTTGAGTAGTTAGTCAGGTCGTGGCCGACACCCTCGCTGGGCTTCCGCTTGAAGGTTGCCGAGTACACGCCGAGTAAACGGCGATAAGTGGTGGAAGCGTGTGTGAAGAAGTACACTCCTGCAGGGTTATCAAACTATTCGAATAGCCGTTGTTCGCGGTACGAACTACTTGGTTACTCTTACAGTTCATAGACAAGTTGATGGATACTACTAAAAGCATCAAGATAAGCGTGAGTGCCGTGGATGGCCCTTCCGTAGGATGACGGAAGAGGATCCTCGGTAGTGTATTGATGTGGTGATTAGAGGACTCGTGTTCGTAATAACATCTTGCAATCTGTTGAGAGTTGTAGTATAGGTTAGCCAAGGTCAAAGCTGGCATTCTGCTATAAACTCCACTACCCCCTTTGATAATGTTGCATGTATGATAGGTTCTGTGGTAAGACTTGCTGAGTACCTTTGTACTCATGTTTGCTTAATAACTGTTGCAGAGGAGAACCCTGCCCCTGCTGAGGGGTTCTACATAGACGTTGACGTCGATGAGTAGCTTGACACCCAGACGGTGATCTGGAGCTTGTGAAGGGCCTTGTAGATAGTCAGGCTACACCAAGCCTGTTTTATTTTCTAAGTTGTCTGTACTCAGACATGTAGCTTCCGCTTGCGCTTGTATGACTGTATGACTTGAGTGTTGGGTCATGTGACCCCTACCTGTATGACTATGTTATGTATGGCTCTTGGAGCCTTTTAAATAAAGTACTTGAGTCATAGAGTTCTGTTGTGATGCAATGTTGTATTTGCACATATTGAGCATATTGCGTGTATGATTGAAATGCTTGGTATGTGTGGGATCCGACACCTAGTTGTTTTCCTTTGGTAGCCTATCTTACAGCGAAATGCCTCCTAGTGATTCCAATGAGCCTTGGTAGCTTGCTACTGCTCGGAACACGTAGGCTGGCCGGCATGTGTCCTTCTTCGTTCCTGTGTCTGTCCCTTAGGGGAAATGTCACGCGTTGTTCCTTTAAGTCCATGTAGCTTGCTACGACTTGGGTTCATACGTTGATGACCGACACGTTCGTTGCTGGGTCATGGATGCCTGTCACTGTAATTTAGTGCCACTTTTGGATTATAACTAGCCATGTCGGCCCGGGTTCTCTGTCATATGGATGCTAGCGACACTGTCATATACGTGTGCCAAAATGCGCAAACGGTCCCGGGCTAGGTAAGGTGGCACCCGTGGGGTTACCGTGCGTGAGGCCGCAAAGTGATATGACGTGTTACAGCTAGATCGGTGTGACCTAGGATCGGGGTCCTGACAGCGTTGGCATCAGAGCTGGACTGCCTGTAGGTTTCTCAAGCCAAACTGGTCGATGTTGAGTCTAGAAAAATTCTTAGTTATATGTAGGGGAATTGATTGTGGAAGGGAACGTAAGGTTCTTTTTACTCCTTTACCTTATGCCCTTCTGATCTGAGTCTGTCTATTCTTTCTACGAGGATTTAGGACTAGGCCTCTTATCCTTACTAGGTTCACGTGTTACTAATCCGTAGACTCTTAGGATTTTTGGTTTCAAGCCTCAGTTCAGTTTCTATCCTGTTGAGTATGATGATTGTTGAACCGGAACCTTGATATGGAATTGTTGAGTGGCTATGCTATCATTTGTATGATGTCTCAAATCTCTGTTTGAGCATTTACAGTTGTTATGCTGCCCGATTTCTTCCAGAAACACTAATGCCTTTGCATTATTTCGTGTTTCAGATGTCTGGCCGCATTCGTCACCAAGTGGTTCGTTTGACTCGATGCATTAATGTGCCCGGTCACACGGCCATGCTAGTCCGTGTGATGACTGAGACCGGTTATCGCTGGTATCCTGAATACACTGTGGAGGAACAATATCGGGATTTCAATCAAAGTCAGTATTTCTGCACAGTCCGGATATACCCCTCATATCCCGGAGCTAATGATCCCATCCATTGGTCTTATGGACTCGGGATTACCATCGAGATGGCAGTGCAGGATGCCGCTTATTCGATGATGACCATTCTCCGTGCTAGGCATGCCCTGTTGCTGAACACTGAGTTCTGTTACATGCCAGCTTCACTCCCCGGAGAAGAAGGCTACTACACTGGTCTGTATACTGATGCTGCTCATGAAGAGCCACTGCTTCAGACTACTGTTCAGATGTTGGAGGATAGGGACCGTGAGGTCCGTGCCCTCCGAATGGAGCTGTATAACACCCGAGCCACTCACTGGACTACTTTGACACGGCTTGCACCTGCTGTGCACGCCGGATATCTGGACATGCGGGATTTGTATCCTGTGCGGACTCGTCTGCCTGATCGCATGGATTGGCGTGACGTTGGGGGTATTACACCTCCACGTGGGCGTCGGTTACCACCAGCATCGGGACCGAGACCACACCCATGCCCCTATGGTCCACAACCTTCGAGTGCTCGCGAGTTCCAAGATCCGTCTGTACCACTTCCAGGCTACGGTGGTAATCTTTACGAGGATTACTACGCGAATGTCTGAGCTAGTCCGTGGTAGTAGTAGTATTGTAGTAGTTGTATTTCCACAGTCCTGCGCGTCTTGTGGAATATGACTTAGTGTGTACTGAATTCCGGAGGTGTAGTTAAATAATGTATAGGAGCCTGGAATGCCTCTGATGGGATGTATCGTCTTTCACCGCAGTTGTACTTTAGCCTTGGCTTGTACTAAACTTTGTATGGTGTGTATGACCACTGGTGTATATATAGCAGTTCCTATATTACCATGTCGTACGGATGAACATCTCTGCATTCTGTGTCATCCATTACATTCTGCACTTCTATGTCAAATTTTGCCATCCTTGTCTAAACCGTTGTTTTGTTTTCCTAGGATGGTCAACACTCGCAACACTCCTGCTGCTCAGGAGCAGGGTGAGGCTAGTGGGGCTAGAGATGGAAATCTGCCCCAGCCACCCTCCTTGGCGGAAGTTATGCTTGAAGCAGAACGGAACAAGAGAGAGACCAACCGTCTGCTGGAACGCATAGATCAAAACACTGGGTTCCGTCAGAGGAATGACGTGGTGTCAATCCACGATTTTATCAAGATGTGTCCACCGAAGTTCCATCACTCCACTGAACCTCTGGATGCTGATGACTGGCTACGTAGTATCACCCACAAGCTACACTCTGCCCGTGTGGCCGAAGCTGACAAGGTTATCTACGCCGCCTACCATCTTGAGGGCCCTGCCAGTCTTTGGTGGGAAAACTTTGAAGCTATGCGTCCTGCTGGCCAAGTCACTACCTGGGTTGAGTTCAGTGAGGCATTCCGTGAACACCACATTCCGGAAGGTCTCATGGATCGCAAGCGGGAGGAATTCTGCAATTTCACCCAGGGTCGTTTAACTGTGGATGGCTACAGTCGTGAGTTTGGTAATCTGGCACGCTATGCACCTGAAGAAGTATCCACCGATGCCAAGAAACAAGCGAGGTTCCGCAAGGGTCTCAGCCCTGAACTTCGTCGTGATCTACGTCTGCACGAGTGCACCTCTTTCCAGAAGTTGGTTAACAAGGCTATCAGTGCTGAGACAGGCCAGACCGACTTCGAGGCTACCCGCAAGCATACTCGAGACCTTGGTTCCTCATCCGGCTCTGGTTCTCACAAGCGCCGTGTATGGGTTCCTAACACTGCTCTGCCACCCAAGTATACACCGAGGCCATCCTATGAGGTGCCTCGTCCAACTCAACAGTCTGCACCTGCTAAGACCTATGGAGGTCCACCCTCCAACTTTGCTCCACGCACCACCACTGTGACATGTTTCAAGTGTGGAGAACCGGGACACTACATGCGTGATTGTCCCCAGAACCAGCCAGGAAAACCCGTTGGCCGTGGTAAGCCAACCGGCAAGGTGAACTATGTCAAGCCAATCCCCACTGCACGTGGTCATGTCAACTATGTTTTTGCCGAAGAAGCTTATGAGGATCCTAACGTCGTCCTTGGTACGCTACTCGTAAACTGCCATCCGGCATCTGTTCTTTTCGATACTGGAGCATCCCATTCGTTCATATCTGAAAGCTATGCTCGATTGCACAACATGACTTTTTGTGACATGCCTACTTCCATGGTTATTCAAACTCCTGGTTCAAAGTGGCAGACCTCTAGGGTAAGCCATGGAAATGAAATCCTTGTCGATAGACTTGTTTTCCTTGCATCCTTAATCGCTCTCAAGTCCTCGGACATAAATATCATTTTGGGTATGGATTGGATGACAACCCATTACGCCAAAATTGACTGCTTTACTAGGACCGTTCAACTTACACATCCATCCGGCAAGATAGTCAATGTCTTGACTCGAATGGCTGAACGTCAGCTCTACTCTCTTAATGCCAGCCCTCTACCAGAACTCGAAGATATCCCGGTAGTCCGTGACTTTCCGGATGTTTTTCCAGAAGAACTGCCAGGAGTTCCACCTGACAGAGACGTTGAGTTCGTGATAGATCTTATTCCTGGAACTGTCCCAATCTCTAGGAGACCTTATAAGATGGCACCACTAGAATTAGCTGAGCTAAAGAAACAACTTGATGAGTCTTTGCCAAAAGGTTTCATCCGTCCTAGCTCTTCCCCTTGGGCTTGCCCCGTCCTCTTCGTCAAGAAGAAGGATGGAACGGAGCGGATGGTTGTAGATTACCGACCTGTCAATCTGGTCACCATAAAGAACAAGTATCCGCTTCCCAGGATCAACGACCTGTATGATCAGCTCGCTGGATCCTCAGTCTTCTCTAAGATGGATTTGAGGTTGGGCTACCATCAAATCAAAATCAAGAACGGGGACATTCCTAAAACGGCTTTCGTTACTCGTTATGGCCAATACGAGTACACCGTCATGTCCTTCGGATTAACCAATGCCCCAGCTACCTTTTCTCGGTTAATGAATTCTATATTCATGGAGTACATGGATAAATTCGTCGTGGTATACCTCGATGATATACTCATTTTCTCCAAGAACAAGGAAGATCATGCCGAGCATTTAAGGCTGGTATTGACGAAACTTCGAGAGCACCGCCTTTATGCCAAATTCTCTAAATGTGAATTTTGGTTGCCAGAAGTAACCTATCTAGGTCATGTAATCTCTGGCAAGGGTATTGCTGTCAATCCCGAGCGAGTTCAAGCCGTCCTCGATTGGACTCCCCTTGAATCGGTCAAGCAAGTTAGGAGTTTTCTTGGCTTAGCGAGCTATTGCCGACGTTTCGTCGAGAACTTCTCCAAGGTTGCTAAACCTCTAACCGAACTCCTCAAGAAAGATAAAAAGTTTGAGTCGACCCCACAGTGCGAGTCCAGTTTTCAGGAACTGAAAAGACGCCTGACATCTGCACCTGTACTGGTACCACCAGACTTTTCCAAGGATTTTATAATCTATTGCGACGCCTCGCGACAAGGACTAGGTTGCATTCTTATGCAAGATCGTCAAGTGATTGCATACGCATCCCGACAGTTGCGTCCACATGAGGATAACTATCCTACTCATGATCTAGAGCTTGCAGCTGTAGTCCATGCACTCAAAACATGGCGACATTACCTCCTTGGTAATCGCTGTGAAATTTTCACTGATCACCAAAGCTTGAAGTATATCTTCACCCAACCGGATTTGAATCTCAGGCAAAGACGTTGGGTTGAGTTGCTCACCGACTACGATTTAGGAATCACTTATACTCCTGGAAAGGCCAATGTCATGGCTGATGCACTAAGTCGTAAGTCTTATTGTAACAATTTAATGTTACAACAAAGTCAACCACTTCTCCACGAGGAATTTCGTAAGCTTAACCTTCATTGTTCCTCGAGGATTCCTTTCCACCTTGGTGGCGAAACCTACCCTTTTGGATCAAGTCATCAAAGCACAGAAGGTTGATCCCGGAATTTCCCGTATTAAGAGGAACATCAAGAAAGGAGTTGCAGGATGTTTCTCAATTGATGATCAAGGAGTCGTATTCTTTAGCAACCGTTTAGTGGTTCCTAAAGTACGAAACCTAAAACGTTTGATCCTCAAGGAGGCTCATGAATCTCCTCTCACGATTCATCCCGGTAGTACCAAAATGTATTAAGACCTACGTCAAAGATTTTGGTGGACTAGGATGAAGAGAGAAATCGCTCAGTTCATCGCTAACTGCGACGTTTGTCGTCGAGTTAAAGCAGAGCATCAACGGCCTGCTGGCACCCTTCAACCTCTAGCTATTCCTGAATGGAAATGGGATAAAGTCGGTATGGACTTCATTACCGGGTTTCCCAGGTCCAGGAAAGGGAATAATGCTATCTTCGTCGTTATCGACCGCCTCTCTAAAGTAGCTCATTTCCTGCCTGTTCGGGAGAGTATTACCGCTAGCCAGCTAGCAGAATTATATATCTCTCGAATAGTATCACTTCATGGTGTACCGTTAGAGATTAACTCAGACCGTGGAAGTCTTTTCACTTCACGATTTTGGGAAAGTTTCCAGAATGCTATGGGAACTCATCTCTCTTTCAGTACTGCCTTCCATCCGCAATCAAGTGGTCAAGTGGAACGAGTCAATCAAATTCTGGAGGACATGCTTCGAGCCTCTGTCATTTCTTTCGGTATGGAATGGGAAAAATGTCTTCCATTTGCCGAATTCGCTTATAACAATAGTTATCAAGCCAGCCTGGGTAAAGCTCCCTTCGAAGTTCTATATGGACGAAGGTGTCGAACACCTCTTAACTGATCAGAAACCGGCGAAAGACAATTCTTTGGCCCGGATATGATTCAGGAAGCAGAGGAACAAGTTCGCATCGTTCGTGAGAGATTGAAAACAGCCCAGTCTCACCAAAAGAGCCAATATGATAGTCATCATAAGGCTGTGACTTTTGAAGTCGGCGATAAGGCTTACCTTCGGGTTACTCCTCTTAAGGGAACCCATCGATTCGGTATCAAAGGCAAATTGGCCCCTCGTTACATCGGTCCTTTTCCCATTCTTGCCAAACGAGGAGAAGTTGCCTACCAATTGGAACTACCTCCGCACCTCTCCAGAGTTATGATGTTTTCCACGTTTCTCAACTCAGGCATTGCTTCTCGGATCCTATCCGCGGAGTGGACCACGAAACGCTTGATCTCCAAGACAATCTCACATATCGAGAATACCCCGTTCGTATTCTTGATCAAACTGAGCGCACCACTCGACGCCACAATATCAAGTTTCTCAAGGTTCAATGGTCACATCATTCCGAGAGTGAAGCTACTTGGGAAAGGGAGGATCATCTTCGACTTGAGTACCCCACCCTCTTTCCGGAGGAACCCGAATCTCGGGACGCGATTCTTTTAAGTGGGGGTGAGTTGTCACATCCCTAGCTAGCACTTGCATTAGGACCTGACTAGAGTGTGCATCATGTTTACTTTCAAAGAAACTTGAAATGGGATTAACAGAAACCCCAGCACCCCTCCCCTAACAACTAGGGTTTACTAAAATATTTTCCAATGTACCCAAAATGCCCTTCAAAATGTTCATCATTTCTGCCTTGGTCTTAAACCTCTGCCAAAAATGGTGCACAATTTTCAAGGACAATCTAGGGTTTTGGATTAAATCATATGGTATTTGAATTTGGGCATTTAAATACTATAAAATATTTTAAATGCTCAAATAATCATAAACTATAATGTTTCCTACTGTTCATATTATATACAGCAGGTATGACAAGTGTTATGATTTATAAAAATGTTTAGGCATTTTTATTAAATGAACAAAGTTGCAAAAGAAATGAAACAGAAAAGAAAATAGAAAAAGGAGAGAGAGAGAACACTTACCTGGCGCCACCCGGCCCACCTGCCGGCCCAGCCCAGCTGCCGCTCCAGCGAGCTGCTTGGCTCGCCAGGCAGGCAGGCAGGTGCTCGACGGCGACCGCGCCGCGCGCCACGCAGCTGCCCGCCGCCCTACTTCGCCCCCTCGCCGTCCTGGAGGAGTGGATCGAGCGTCCACGTCTCCCTCGAGCCCCCAGACACCTCCGTTTCTCCCCAGCTCCTCTCCTCCGCTCTCCCCGCGCCATGGCCGACGCCGCCGTGATCGCACCGTCGTAGAAACCACGTCCACCATCGTCCCCGAGCTCCGCCGTGTTGTCCCTCGTCTCCGTCGTCCTCGACTGCTTCGACAGGCCGAGCCCCGAGCGCTCGCCCGCCCTGGAGACGCCCCCGAGCTCTTCTTCCCCAACTCCGGCCGCGGAGATCCCCCTCGCCGTGCTGCTCTGCTTCGACCACCTCCGAGCTCGCTTCGGTGCTCGCTGCAACCGCTGTGAGACTAGCTACCTCCTCCCCCTCTCCGTTGGCTCCCTCTTGCCCTGTAACCCACTGCACATAGCTCCACCGCACGCACCGCCGTCGTGCTCGTCGCCGGTGATGCTCCGGTGACCATTTGGTCACCGGCGCCCGTCCATCGCACTCACCACAGCACGTAGATGCGAACGGTGCTACGCACGCATCGCCTAGGCCCCTGCAGCCGCATCCCCACACACGCCCGACGCCGGTCGCCGCCGTCGAGCTTGTTGCCGTCGTCTCCGGCCACCCCAGGTCCGGCGACCACCTCCATCCGATGCGGAAGAGCAAGAGCTCTCCAACGCACCCAGCCGCAGCCTGAGCCGTGCCCCACAGCCGTTTTCCGAGGCACGCCGCCGCGTTTGGCCTCGCCGGCGGCTAAACGCCGGCGAGTTTGACCTGTTTTGACCACGGGTTTGACCCCCTGGGTCAATGACATGTGGGCCCTGCCCGCAAGTCAAACTCAGTTTAGGTGTTAATTTAATATTAACTAGTTAATTAGTTTACTCACTGACATGTGGGCCCTGGCCCCACTGACAGCTAATTAGTTTTAGTTTAACTCTAATTAACTCAGTTAATTAGCTATGACCCTGACATGAGGGACCCACTGGTCAGGTTTGACCTGGACTGGCCCTGTTGACTGGCTGACGTCAGCATGATGTCATGCTGACGCAGTAAAGGTTTTTCTGGGATTTTTAGATTTAAAATAATTAAGGAAATTCCAGAAAATACCCAAAACTTCTAAAAATCATATAAAATCAACCATAGCTCAGATGGAAAAGATTTATATATGAAAAATGATTAGAAAAATCCAATCTATCTAATGGCACTGGTTGCATGCATGTTTGAACGAGTTAACTTGCTGTATATATCAAAAACATGATAATGCACTTATTTAAATACTAGTTTGAACTTCAATTTGAATCCTTGATTCAAATAGGTTCAAATCCCTCTGGTCTTAGTTGCATTAGCCAACACACATGCATCTTGCCATGTCATAAACATGCATCATATTGTTGCATTTGTTTGTTAATGATTGTATCGTCGGTATTTCCTGTGTTAGGTCCTGCTCCCGAGGATACTGCTGCATATCCAGTTGAAGAGCAGTACCCGACAACTACCCTGTCAGGCAAGCAATCATTGATCATTCCGATACAACCCAATCTTCTCGCTCCTGCTCTCTTTTACTGCATTAAGGCAACAGCGCGTGAACTGCTACTTGCTGCGGTAGTTGAACCCTATTCCCTTGCATGACCTGTCATTGCCACAGTAAATAGTTGAAACCCACTAGCATGTGTAGGAGTTGATTGAGCCATGTGATGTGTGATCCACCATGCTATTTGTTTATGTTGCCTGCTATGCTTAGAGTTGTGTCTGGTCTGATTCATCTGGGTGATGAATCAGAGTGAAACAATCTTTCGATAAAGAGAAGGAAGTGTGGAATACGCTTGGTAAAGGTATCGATGAAAGGCCATGTAGGAGTACGTGGTGGGTTGTTTCATTGGAACCGTACATAGGACCCGAGATCTGTATGTGTGGTTCAAGTTGCAGTTACTACCATGCATTGGTCCCGAAACCAATTGACCCTCTCGACTTATTAATTACCCTTGATCTCTGTCCAGGAGTTGCAACTAGTTTCTGGTGTTTATAGCTTACTGGAGGTCGTGCGCAACGCTGACCCTCGGGGTGGGTTGTGATGCGACAGGTACGTGGCACGGTGTACCGGTTGCCCGTTTGGTGACTCGGGAACCCTGTACACATCGTTTGGGGCCGTGAACGACACCCCGGCCGGATCTCCCCACGGATGGAACCCAAATAGGCGATAAACCTGGACGAGAGACTTGAGTAGTTAGTCAGGTCGTGGCCGACACCCTCGCTGGGCTTCCGCTTGAAGGTTGCCGAGTACACGCCGAGTAAACGGCGATAAGTGGTGGAAGCGTGTGTGAAGAAGTACACCCCTGCAGGGTTATCAAACTATTCGAATAGCCGTTGTTCGCGGTACGAACTACTTGGTTACTCTTACAGTTCATAGACAAGTTGATGGATACTACTAAAAGCCTCAAGATAAGCGTGAGTGCCGTGGATGGCCCTTCCATAGGATGACGGAAGAGGATCCTCGGTAGTGTATTGATGTGGTGATTAGAGGACTCGTGTTCGTAATAACATCTTGCAATCTGTTGAGAGTTGTAGTATAGGTTAGCCAAGGTCAAAGCTGGCATTCTGCTATAAACTCCACTACCCCCTTTGATAATGTTGCATGTATGATAGGTTCTGTGGTAAGACTTGTTGAGTACCTTTGTACTCATGTTTGCTTAATAACTGTTGCAGAGGAGAACCCTGCCCCTGCTGAGGGGTTCTACATAGACGTTGACGTCGATGAGTAGCTTGACACCCAGACGGTGATCTGGAGCTTGTGAAGGGCCTTGTAGATAGTCAGGCTACACCAAGCCTGTTTTATTTTCTAAGTTGTCTGTACTCAGACATGTAGCTTCCGCTTGCGCTTGTATGACTGTATGACTTGAGTGTTGGGTCATGTGACCCCTACCTGTATGACTATGTTATGTATGGCTCTTGGAGCCTTTTAAATAAAGTACTTGAGTCATAGAGTTCTGTTGTGATGCAATGTTGTATTTGCACATATTGAGCATATTGCGTGTATGATTGAAATGCTTGGTATGTGTGGGATCCGACACCTAGTTGTTTTCCTTTGGTAGCCTATCTTACAGCGAAATGCCTCCTAGTGATTCCAATGAGCCTTGGTAGCTTGCTACTGCTCGGAACACGTAGGCTGGCCGGCATGTGTCCTTCTTCGTTCCTGTGTCTGTCCCTTAGGGGAAATGTCACGCGTTGTTCCTTTAAGTCCATGTAGCTTGCTACGACTTGGGTTCATACGTTGATGACTGACACGTTCGTTGCTGGGTCATGGATGCCTGTCACTGTAATTTAGTGCCACTTTTGGATTATAACTAGCCATGTCGGCCCGGGTTCTCTGTCATATGGATGCTAGCGACACTGTCATATACGTGTGCCAAAATGCGCAAACGGTCCCGGGCCAGGTAAGGTGGCACCCATGGGGTTACCGTGCGTGAGGCCGCAAAGTGATATGACGTGTTACAGCTAGATCGGTGTGACCTAGGATCGGGGTCCTGACAAAGTCCTCCGCCATGAGATTCCTGCAAAAGAAGGAAACGAAGAGACGACTCTGGAATGCAAAGTTTGTTAGCTCTCATGAGATATCCATCCTTGATATAGTATCATTCCCGAGAAGTGTGCGTTACACATTTGGCATAAGGATTTGCAAAGAAAGGATCATGCTCATATAAGTCTTTTATGTGCTCAAAGCCAATACCATTCAACTCAAGTTGGGTAACAAGCATGCATTTGCGGGAAAGCGCATCCACCACAACATTCCCTTTGCCTTTGATGTATTTGATGACATAGGGAAAAGACTCTATGAACTCACTCTACTTAGCTTGACGCTTGTTTAACTTAGTTTGACCATTGAGATACTTGAGCGTCTCATGGTCCGTGTGAAGAATGAATTCATGAGCGCGAAGATAGTGTTCCCAAACAGGCAAAACTCTCACCGATGCATAGAGCTCTTTATCATAAATTGGATACTTAAGTTGCGCTCTAGAAAGTTTTTCACTAAAATACGTAATCGGGCGCTTTTCTTGCATTAACACGCCTCCTATGCCGGTACAACTAGCATCACAATGAATCTCAAAAGGTTTGTCAAAGTTTGGTAGGGCAAGAAGTGGTGTGTGGATAAGCAAGGTTTTTAGCTCATTGAACGCGTTGTCTTGCGAAGGACCCCAAATAAAGGGTGTGTGTGACGCCCGAAGACCGACGTCCCAGAAGATTCCAGAAGATTCCAGATGTTCCGGGTTCTCCCGTGTGTTTCATTTGTGCTTGTGTTATTTATTTTTGCATTGCATCATGCCATCATGTCATATTTATTTTTGCATCTCAACCTAAATAAATTGTGTGGACCTTCGGTCCATTTAAATCGAGGGAAGAAGGTCTTCTCTTTAAAACATATAAAAGCCTCCTAATAATTATGGAGCTATATTAATAAATATTCCATTCTTGGAATTAAGCATAACACACTTGCAAATATTCCCCATGCTTCTTTAATTCCAGTTTCACCTTCAAAACCTTGCCAACATTTCTTTTCTCAATTATCGAGGTTCCTCCAAAAACCTTAACATATTTGGACACTTCTATAATCAAGTCTCAGTTCAAACCCATTTGAATTAAAATTCAAATGTGTTTGAATTTACATCCTTCTTTCATGCCACTTATAATTTTCTTGGATCATGCTTATTTTTATGAGCCCGGGAAAATTTAACCCATGCCCTAACTCTATTTCTAACACCTCCTTCCTTTATTTCTCCTTTGCGGTTTTCTATTTTTTTTGGAAAACAGCAGCAATTTAAAAAGGAAGAAAACTCCTCCAGCCAGGCCTCCTCGCCCGTCTTCTCCTCCTCCCTCTGGGCCTCAGCCCCTCCAGCCGGCCCGTTGGCCAACTCCTCACCCAAGGCCACCTTGGCCCGACAACTCCCGCAACCCTAGCCCGACTACCAGCTTCCCATCTCCCCCTCGCTCTCCCTCGTCCGCCGCCACCCTCGTTCGCTCGCACGCGAGCCCCGCTCCTCATCCCGTCGCCATCTCTCAGCCCGATTTCCTCGGCTCGACCCCGAGCGTCTCTTCGCTCGATAGCCGCAGCTGGAGCCGCACCCCATTGTCCCGACCCCTCGTCCCCTCGCTCTCTCTCCCGCATCGCACCTTCCCCCTCGCGCGCCGCCTCGCCTGCGATCCGCCCCAGCACGAAGCGCACCACCCCGCCGGCCGCAGGCCACCAGTCTCCTCCGCCGTCGCGACCCTGCAGGGCCTCGTTGCCAGCCCCTCGAGCGCCCCGCCTCGCCAAGTCTCCTGCAGCGGCCCGCGATCCTGCCTCACCTCCGACCTTGGAGCCCCAGAGCCCCGTCGGCCAAGTACCAGGAGCCGCGCCCGTGCCACCTCCGCCGGGTCGCCCCGTCGGCCTCCCTCCGTTCCCTGCCGCGCCGCGAAGCCCGGGCCTCGGCCCCGTCCTCCCCGACGCCATGGCCTCCCTCCGGCCTCCCTCCGTCTGCGTCCTCCCTCCGTTCCCAGCGCCATGGAGCCGAGCTCCGATGTTTTTGCTGCTGCCATGGCCTCGCCGCTGTCCCGTGCTGCTGTTTTTGTTTGTTTTGTTGTGTTGCCTTGCTGTGTTTTGACAGAGAACCGTGCACGACTACCTTCGGAAGAAACGAGAACCCCTTCGAGTCACCGACATCCGTCAAGTTCGACTGCACGGCGATATGTCAAGTACCCCTACGATCGCGATGTAACAAGTACCTCGACGACACGTACAACTATGACTCGAGACGAGACCGGCAAGAACGAACGGAACGAGTACATCTACCGATGCCAAGTACCACGACCAAGTACCACGACGACCGAACGGCTACGATGACGAGTACATCTACGAACGTGAACAACTACCGTCGCCGTGTACCCCTACCCTCGCCGAGACCGCAAGTACCTCTCCGAACGGGATGTGAACGACTACTCATGTACCTCTACGTGAACGACTACTTCCTCTATGATCTCGAACCGTCCCGAAACGCACGCTTCAAAGGTATAACGAGACGACCCCGTGGATGACTCGTGGAATGCTTGTGTTGTGTTGTATGAAATGTTTCCCTGTGTGCTCCATGCCGTTTCGTCCGTTTGTCTTGTTCCTCGGTTGCCTCGTCGCCGACTCGTGGGAACCCGGTGACGGGATCAACCCACTTTCATCTTGTTCGACTTGCTCACGTCGATTCTTATTTTGCACCGGTCTCTCACCGAGTTACCGGAACCGATATGTTGCCGTGGCATCATTTTCGGAATTGTTGCCGTGGCACCCTTTTCCTTCCACCACGGTCACGATGCTTCATATCATCTTCTTGTTAACCTTTTAATAAAATTGCATAAACTTGATCATGTCATCCGCATCATGTTAACAACATTATATGTTTAATTGTGTTTTCTTTATAATTACTAAACATGCTCATGGGGATTTTCTGGATATGTTGTTGTTATTCTTCCGGCCTCATTTAAATTGTCTTAATAGTGTAGTTTTATTATGCTTCACCTCTTGCCATGTTAAAAACATTTAATCTTGTCTTGTAAATAAACGAGAGTCAATTAAATAATAAAATGTGGTGTTTCGTCAATATGCAACTCGTTGCATATTGAGCTCCACTTAACTTGTAGTATTTGTTTGTGCACTTTGCCATGCCATGCATATTTAAATCGGACATGCATCATACTTGTATGTGCATCGTATGCCATGTTTATGATATGTGTTTACCGTGTTGTTTGCTTCTTTCCGGTTGCTTCTCTTGTTAGCTTCGGTTTGGTTCCGGAGTTGTGAGGATTCGCTCGACTGTTGCTCCTTCTGCTTCATGGATCCGTTCTTCTCCCTTGTGGAATCCCAGGCAAGATGATCATACCCTTGGATACCTTTACTACCATTGCCATGCTTAGTTGTCTCGATGCTATCGTTACATGTCGCGCTACCCATCTTTTATGTCAGCCTCTCCTTGTTGCCACGAAACCTCTAACCTTTGACACCTTCCTAGCAAAACCACTGTTTGGCTATGTTACCCGCTTGCTCAGCCCCTCTTATAGCGTTGTTAGTTGCAGGTGAAGATGAAGTTTGTTCCAGGAGGGAACTTGTTGTTGTTATATCACAATATCTATAATTATTATTAACACACCTATATACTGGGCATGGGTGGAAGGCTTGGCCTTTTGCTCGGTGTTTTGTTCCACTCATGCCACCTTAGGCGCCGATAAACCGGCATTATGTTCCTTGATTTTGCGTTCCTTACACGATGGGTGAAATGGGGACCCCTTGACAGTTCGACTTTGAATAAAACTCCTCCAGCGAGGCCCAACATTGGTTTTAATTTGCTCATAATAACAACTTAATTAATTAATTAAATTGCATAGGGATTTAGCGCTACCCGAGGATTCTTAATTCTACATAGTAGGGGGGGCCAGTGCTGATGGTGTTGGTCCCAAACGGGGAGAATGCGGGGCCGCCTTGGGGAATCCCGAGGTATCTGGTATAACCTGTAGGATCACCCATCTGGTTGTGGCCTGAGACGAGATACACGCGGCTACTATCAGGGTGTCGGCACGCCGGGAGGTCTTGCTGGACTTGTTTTACCATTGTCGAAATGACTTGTGCTACCGGGATGCCGAGCCTGATCGGATTTTCCCTAAGAGAAGGGGTGATGATATTATATTTATCACTTCAGCTAATCGTGAGAGCTTGTGATGGGCTAAGTTGGGACACCCCTGCAGGGTTATGATCTTTCGAAAGCCGTGCCCGCGGTTATGTGGCAGACTGGAATTTGTTAATGTCCGGTTGTAGAAAACTTGACAGAGGATCCGAAGTAAAACACACAACTGTGTGAGTAACCGTGACTGTCTCTTTTCACTTTGAGAAGAGAACACGATGGGGTGATGTTTGACTCGTATGTAGTTAGGATCTTCAGCGATCACCTCTTGCGACCGTTTGCGTAGATGCTCATCTTATTCTGGTACTCGTAAGCTAGCCACCATATTATGCTTAGCTGTTGCTGCAACCTCACCACTTTACCTCTTCCTACCCACAAATCTTTGCTAGTCTTGGTACCCATGGTTATGGGATTGCTGAGTCCTCGTGGCTCACAGATACTACAACACCAGATGCAGGTTCAACCGAGTTGAAGCAGGAGCTGGTTCAGAACTTCCAGGAGTTTCATGAAGAGAGTGGCCGTTTGCTTGTGACGTTTCGACGATCAGTAGTGGTTTCTACTAGGATTCGATCCTGACCTGTGGCTTTATGTTGTTTTGGTATCTTTCTTTTGGATCTTCACCCGTAGTCGGGTTGTGATGTTTTGAATGATGATTTCTTATGTAATGTATTGTGTGAAGTGGCGAGTGTAAGCCAACTATCTCCTTTTGCAATTTAATCCCTCTTTTACATGAGTCCTGCAAAGATACCAAACTTGAGATCATTCTAGGATGGGCTTATACCTTTAAGTCGTGCCTCGACACGTAGGAGGTATATCCCATCCTGGGCATTATAAGTTGGTATTCAGAGCCTTCTCCGACCTAGAAGCCCCCACTGATTGATCGAATCGTTGACGGTTGATTCTAGGCACACACTGAAAATGTTTTGAGTCCTATATTTATATCGGAGAGTAGGATTTCTTTTGCTCCTCATCTCTTTTCACTCTGGTGAGGACTTCTGACGTCTACTCTTGCCTCTTCTACTTTCAAAAATTGCACCAAATTTTTTTAGGATCTCGCGAGTTTTGTTTGGATTGTTTCGATGTCTTTGTGACGAGAACATTGTTCTCGATGCCTCCTGTCATTAGGGGTTGTGGCAGTGTCCCAGGGAGTTAAGCTCTGAGGTGTCGTCGTCACAAATCCATCGCGGCAGTACTAGAATACTTAAGACGGCCGACATCGAAATCTCTCCTATACGGCCAGTGGCAAGATAACCCCGATATCACCCAGTACTGGGGAGGTAGTTCGGGAGTATTGCCATAGCTTGTATAGTGGATGCGTTTCGAAGGTCCGAGGTAAACGGTTTCCGGAAAAGACTGGTTATGTGTTGAAGGATGGATACACCTGGATGTAGGTTTAGAGTTGATTGCGCGGTGCTTCCCGTGTATCCCCAACACCTGATTGCATAACTGGAAACTTTCGGAAATCTATAGGTGGGTTCATCAAGTAGTTCTAGGCATTCTTCCAACGAGTGCACGATATGAAGTTTGGGGTTCTACATTGAGTGAAGTGGTTTTATGGACTTGTTCTGATCGGGAGTTGCATCTTAAAGGGTCCTTGGCTATGCTGATCCGGGGATTGCAAAACCCTTTTGTAACACGTTCCATGAGCTTTCAGCACGAAGATGTCGAACGAAGCTTCTATCTTGTATTTGTTCTATCTGTTCCTTGTTCCTTTTTATTTACCTTTTGTTCTCCAAGTGGCTTCTCGACAAGTTGATGTACCTGCGGAATTCATTCGTTCAATTCTCTGTTCGGATGATATTGTGAAGATCATGTTGCATATCTATCCTTTGTTTTTGTTTTGATTCTGGTATTCGAGTTGCTTTGATGTCAAATGTTGATTCCATACCTTTCTTAATCGGTATTCTCATGTTTCTATGGGAGTGCTAATTCCTCTTGACCACCAAGATTGTCTTGTTAATCCTCTTCAACCGGTGTGCCTTCTATTCAAATTATTCCATACGGACGCCGTTGAGGAACCTGACGTTTTGTCTGTTTCATTCATCCCAAGTTGTCTTTGTTTTCCCCACCCTCCCTCCCTTCTTTTTCTTGGAGCCAGAAATTCTCAAATGAAGTATCCATTTTATTCATGTGATGTTTATTCATTTATTTCCTTCAATGTTCTTATCCGGTGATTTATCGTGAAGAGGCTCAAGAGCTTCAAGCTCATCATTCTTTTGTTCTCAATTCTGCCGGTAGATGTAATTCAAGATTTCGGTGTTGATCTTATCCTTTTCCTCATTTCACAATGCTTTCTTATTCCGGTGCACCAATTAATCATTCTCCTCTTGCTATTCATATCCGGAGTGCTGAAGATTCATAATTCCATTCTTAATCCATTCAAGCTATTTTGAGATTGCTATCTTATTCAAGCCATTTAATTCAACCGGTGCAATATCTCTTAAGCAATCTTTTCCAACGGTGATTACTTTGAGTGGGCCCTAACCCACAGGTTTTTTCCCAGGATCTTACCTGACTCTTCTTTTTCCGGAGAATTATTTTCAAAGTGTGACGTAAGTATGAATTCCATCAGTCACATGCCTTCTCCAAGTCCGCTTTCAAATTCTTTTTCATCATTGGTTCAACCTTTTAATTCTTCATTACGGAGTGCCTATACAATTCATGGTGGTGTATCTCGTCGTCTTTCTCATTATTTGAAGATCGGAGAAGTGTTTCTCTTAAATCTTGGCCGTTCTCTCAAGATTCGTGGTTCTACCTTCATGCCATCCTCATTATTGTTCCGATTGTGAGGAATTCTTTTATACCGCCCGAAGCATTTCATGAATTCTTTTCTTTGTGATCCTCCGAAGGCCATCATTTCAAAATATTTCTTCGTTCTCAGTTTTCAACTTCGTCCTCCAAATATTCTTCATTGATGTCTCTTCGTTCGTCTCCATATTCTTACGGTGGTTCTTTCAAGTTTACCCTTCCGTTGTTATCGTTTTAATTCACTCGTTCTTTTCATAATCCTACCGGTGGGTCGTTGAAGACTTTCCCAAGCTTGTGCGAGATCTCTATTAATTCTTCCCAACGGGAATAAGTAGTGTGCCAAATCCTTTGGTTGTCATCAAATTAAAGTGGTGAAGGAGATGCATGACATAATTCTTATTCTTATTCCTTCAAGGTGATTTAATTCTTTGTCTGGAGCTTGTTCATTATATCATATTCTCGGTTCTAAGTCGTTCATCTTGTTTTCCGGAGCTCCAAGTTATTTCAATTATCATTTCAAAGCTCCATCTAATTCATTGCAGGCCTCGAATCTTTTTCTTAGCATCTTTCACTTCTCATGCTTTCATTACCGGAGTTCTTCATGGTGGTTCATCATGATTTAATTCATCCTCCAATTCTTCATCAAGACTCTTGTTGGAGCTCAAGCATTCTTCATCATGCATTCCAATTGCAATCCGCTCTACCTTGTCTTTTCAGATGGTGTTATGTCATTCTTGACAATTCCTTCATGTTTTATGATTCACGAGTTATCAAGAATGAGATATTTAAAACCATCATTTTCCTTGTTCAACAGAGCTTTCCATCCCTTCAAACTATTCATTGGAGTAATCTTGGGTTGTATTTCACCTAAAAGCTTTCCCTAAGGATTGTTGCGATTATGGTGCTTATTAATGACCCAAGTTCTTCATTATCATTCCGGCGAAATAAGTTTATCGTCTCCTTGTGATCTCATTGCAATCAATTGTTTAAGTTAGTGGCTGGTTGTCACCTCTTAATTTTGAGATGTTTTCCATAAGCCCACATCAAGCTTATTCTTTCGTTGTTGAATTTCCAACAACTCAGTTCAACCCTTCTTTGTAAGATACTCTTTCAAATTCAATTTTGAGACAGGTTGTCATATTTCTTCTCCATTCATTTCTTTCGTTGATCTATATTCTATTCTTTCATTCCGGAGGCATTGTGATATTGCCCTTTTTGGTCCCATAATCTCGTTTTGTCAAGATCATGTTCTTTCTTTGTTTATCTATCTAACTGGAGTGTTGTGCCCTCCATTCTAATTCTCTCACCTTGTCTAGTTTTGCCTCACTTTTCAACCGGAGTGCTGTCTGAATCCTTCTTACCATTTGTGCCTTTCTTTCAATTGTTTCAGAGGCAGTGTGTTGTTGTTTTCTTCAAGTAGCATCCCAACTTGGCAAGTTCATGTTCAATTCCTTCCATTTTCAGACGAAGTGCTGTCCAAATTCTGTCATTCTTATTCCTTGGCTATACCATTGTAGTTTCATATTCTTTTGGTCCGTGAGCACTTGTTTCATGTCTTTCTACCTATAAGGTTCTCACAATGCTCCTTGTTCCTCTTTTCTAACGGAGTGTTTTCATCTTCGTTCATCTCCATTGTACTCTTATTCAACTTGTTTAACCTCTCAGGTTCCTGTTTTCACTCGTGTGTCAAAGAAGCAACTTTGTTTTACCTCTTCCTCTTTCATTTTTACCCGGTGCTATCTCTAGGATCTCGGGTCGAGATCCTCTGTTAGTGTGGGAGAGTTGTGACGCCCGAAGACCGACGTCCCAGAAGATTCCATAAGATTCCAGATGTTCCGGGTTCTCCCGTGTGTTTCATTTGTGCTTGTGTTATTTATTTTTGCATTGCATCATGCCATCATGTCATATTTATTTTTGCATCTCAACCTAAATAAATTGTGTGGACCTTCGGTCCATTTAAATCGAGGGAAGAAGGTCTTCTCTTTAAAACATATAAAAGCCTCCTAATAATTATGGAGCTATATTAATAAATATTCCATTCTTGGAATTAAGCATAACACACTTGCAAATATTCCCCATGCTTCTTTAATTCAAGTTTCACCTTCAAAACCTTGCCAACATTTCTTTTCTCAATTATCGAGGTTCCTCCAAAAACCTTAACATATTTGGACACTTCTATAATCAAGTCTCAGTTCAAACCCATTTGAATTAAAATTCAAATGTGTTTGAATTTACATCCTTCTTTCATGCCACTTATAATTTTCTTGGATCATGCTTATTTTTATGAGCCCGGGAAAATTTAACCCATGCCCTAACTCTATTTCTAACACCTCCTTCCCTTATTTCTCCTTTGCGGTTTTCTGTTTTTTTGGAAAACAACAGCAATTTAAAAAGGAAGAGAACTCCTCCAGCCAGGCCTCCTGGCCCGTCTTCTCCTCCTCCCTCTGGGCCTCAGCCCCTCCAGCCGGCCCGTTGGCCAACTCCTCACCCAAGGCCACCTTGGCCCGACAACTCCCGCAACCCTAGCCTGACTACCAGCTTCCCATCTCCCCCTCGCTCTCCCTCGTCCGCCGCCACCCTCGTTCGCTCGCACGTGAGCCCCGCTCCTCATCCCGTCCCCATCTCTCAGCCCGATTTCCTCGGCTCGACCCCGAGCGTCTCTTCGCTCGATAGCCGCAGCTGGAGCCGCACCCCATCGTCCCGACCCCTCGTCCCCTCGCTCTCTCTCCCGCATTGCACCTTCCCCCTCGCGCGCCGCCTCGCCTGTGATCCGCCCTAGCACGAAGCGCACCACCCCGCCGGCCGCAGGCCACCAGTCTCCTCCGCCGCCGCGACCCTGCAGGGCCTCGTTGCCAGCCCCTCGAGCGCCCCGCCTCGCCAAGTCTCCTGCAGCGGCCCGCGATGCTGCCTCACCTCCGACCTTGGAGCCCCAGAGCCCCGTCGGCCAAGTACCAGGAGCCGCGCCCGTGCCACCTCCACCGGGTCGCCCCGTCGGCCTCCCTCCGTTCCCTGCCGCGCCGCAAAGCCCGGGCCTCGGCCCCGTCCTCCCCGACGCCATGGCCTCCCTCTGGCCTCCCTCCGTCTGCGTCCTCCCTCCGTTCCCAGCGCCATGGAGCCGAGCTCCGATGTTTTTGCTGCTGCCATGGCCTCGCCGCTGTCCCATGCTGCTGTTTTTGTTTGTTTTGTTGTGTTGCCTTGCTGTGTCTTGACAGAGAACCGTACACGACTACCTTCGGAAGAAACGAGAACCCCTTCGAGTCACCGACGTCCGTCAAGTTCGACTACACGGCGATATGTCAAGTACCCCTACGATCGCGATGTAACAAGTACCTCGACGACACGTACAACTACGACTCGAGACGAGACCGGCAAGACCGAACGGAACGAGTACATCTACCGATGCCAAGTACCACGACCAAGTACCACGACGACCGAACGGCTACGATGACGAGTACATCTACGAACGTGAACAACTACCGTCGCCGTGTACCCCTACCCTCGCCGAGACTGCAAGTACCTCTCCGAACAGGATGTGAATGACTACTCATGTACCTCTACGTGAACGACTACTTCCTCTACGATCTCGAACCGTCCCGAAACGCACGCTTCAAAGGTATAACGAGACGACCCCGTGGATGACTCGTGGAATGCTTGTGTTGTGTTGTATGAAATGTTTCCGTGTGTGCTCCGTGCCGTTTCGTCCGTTTGTCTTGTTCCTCGGTTGCCTCGTCGCCGACTCGTGGGAACCCGGTGACGGGATCAACCCACTTTCATCTTGTTCGACTTGCTCACGTCGATTCTTCTTTTGCACCGGTCTCTCACCGAGTTACCGGAACCGATATGTTGTCGTGGCATCATTTTCGGAATTGTTGCCGTGGCACCCTTTTCCTTCCACCACGGTCACGATGCTTCATATCATCTTCTTGTTAACCTTTTAATAAAATTGCATAAACTTGATCATGTCATCCGCATCATGTTAACAACATTATATGTTTAATTGTGTTTGCTTTATAATTACTAAACATGCTCATGGGGATTTTCCGGATATGTTGTTGTTATTCTTCCGGCCTCATTTAAATTGTCTTAATAGTATAGTTTTATTATGCTTCACCTCTTGCCATGTTAAAAACATTTAATCTTGTCTTGTAAATAAACGAGAGTCAATTAAATAATAAAATGTGGTGTTTCGTCAATATGCAACTCGTTGCATATTGAGCTCCACTTAACTTGTAGTATTTGTTTATGCACTTTGCCATGCCATGCATATTTAAACCGGACATGAATCATACTTGTATGTGCATCGTATGCCATGTTTATGATATGTGTGTTTACCGTGTTGTTTGCTTCTTTCCGGTTGCTTCTCTTGTTAGCTTTGGTTTGGTTCCGAAGTTGTGAGGATTCGCTCGACTGTTGCTCCTTCTGCTTCATGGATACGTTCTTCTCCCTTGCGGAATCCCAGGCAAGATGATCATACCCTTGGATACCTTTACTACCATGGCCATGCTTAGTTGTCTCGATGCTATCGTTACATGTCGCGCTACCCATCTTTTATGTCAGCCTCTCCTTCTTGCCACGAAACCTCTAACCTTTGACACCTTCCTAGCAAAACCACTGTTTGGCTATGTTACCCGCTTGCTCAGCCCCTCTTATAGCGTTGTTAGTTGCAGGTGAAGATGAAGTTTGTTCCAGGAGGGAACTTGTTGTTGTTATATCACAATATCTATAATTATTATTAACACACCTATATACTGGGCATGGGTGGAAGGCTTGGCCTTTTGCTCGGTGTTTTGTTCCACTCATGCAACCTTAGGCGCCGATAAACCGGCATTATGTTCCTTGATTTTGCGTTCCTTACACGATGGGTGAAATGGGGACCCCTTGACAGTTCGACTTTGAATAAAACTCCTCCAGCAAGGCCCAACATTGGTTTTAATTTGCTCATAATAACAACTTAATTAATTAATTAAATTGCATAGGGAGTTAGCGCTACCCGAGGATTCTTAATTCTACATAGCAGGGGGGGCCAGTGCTGATGGTGTTGGTCCCAAATGGGGAGACTGCGGGGCCGCCTTGGGGAAACCCGAGGTATCTGGTATAACCTGTAGGATCACCCATCCGGTTGTGGCCTGAGACGAGATAGGCGCGGCTACTATCAGGGTGTCGGCACGCCGGGAGGTCTTGCTGGACTTGTTTTACCATTGTCGAAATGACTTGTGCTACCGAGATGCCGAGCCTGATCGGATTTTCCCTAAGATAAGGGGTGATGATATTATATTTATCACTTTCGCTAATCGTGAGAGCTTGTGATGGGCTAAGTTGGGACACCCCTGCAGGGTTATGATCTTTCGAAAGCCGTGCCCGCGGTTATGTGGCAGATTGGAATTTGTTAATGTCCGGTTGTAGAAAACTTGACAGAGGATCCGAAGTAAAACACACAATTGTGTGAGTAACCGTGACTGTCTCTTTTCACTTTGAGAAGAGAACACGATGGGGTGATGTTTGACTCGTATGTAGTTAGGATCTTTAGCGATCACCTCTTGTGACCGTTTGCGTAGATGCTCATCTTATTCTGGTACTCGTAAGCTAGCCACCATATTATGCTTAGCTGTTGCTGCAACCTCACCACTTTACCTCTTCCTACCCACAAAGCTTTGCTAGTCTTGTTACCCATGGTTATGGGATTGCTGAGTCCTCGTGGCTCACAGATACTACAACACCAGATGCAGGTTCAACCGAGTTGAAGCAGGAGCCGGTTCAGAACTTCCAGGAGTTTCATGAAGAGAGTGGCCGTTTGCTTGTGACGTTTCGACGATCAGTAGTGGTTTCTACTAGGATTTGATCCTGACCTGTGGCTTTATGTTGTTTTGGTATCTTTCTTTTGGATCTTCGCCCGTAGTCGGGTTGTGATGTTTTGAATGATGATTGCTTATGTAATGTATTGTGTGAAGTGGCGAGTGTAAGCCAACTATCTCCTTTTGCAATTTAATCCCTCTTTTACATGAGTCCTGCAAAGATACCAAACTTGAGATCATTCTAGGATGGGCTTATACCTTTAAGTCGTGCCTCGACACGTAGGAGGTATAGTCCCATCCTGGGCATTATAGTGTGTTCTTCTTGCTCAAGGCATGTAGAGGCATAGCAATTGTGCTAAAGTCCTTCACAAAATGTCGATAAAAACCGGCTAAACCAAGAAAGCTACGCACTTGTTGGAGATTCGTTGGTTGTGGCAAGTTTTAATTGCTTCAATTTTAGTTTCATCAACGTGAACACCTTGTGAAGAAATGACAAATCCTAGGAAAACAACATTATCAACGCCAAAAAGTGCATTTATCCATGTTAGCATATAAGCGCTCTTTCCGAAGGGTTTGCAAAACCATACGGATGTGTGTCAGGTGATCCTCAAGCGATTTGCTAAAGACGAGGATGTCATCAAAGTAAACCACTACAAAGACGCCTATATAAGGTCGGAGAACAAAATGCATGAGACGCATGAAAGAGTCGGGCGCTTCCGATAAGCCCATCGGCATGACCAACGACTCATATAACCCAAACTTGTTTTTGAAGCCGTTTTGCACTCATCACCCTCTTGAATGCGAATTTGGTAATAACCACTTTTAAGATCGATTTTTGACAAGATGGTAGCACCACATAATTCATCAAGCATGTCATCTAAGCGTGGAATAGGGTGACGGTATCTAACGGTGCTAGCATTTATCGGGCGACAATCGGAGCACATGCGAAAACTTCCATCTTTCTTAGGCACGAGAATAACCGGAACGCCACAAGGGCTTAAGCTTTCACGTACATGGCCTTTGTCGATGAGTTGTTGCACTTGCCGTTGTATCTCCTTGGTTTCCTCGGGGTTGACGCGGTAAGGAGCCTTGTTTGGAAGTGGTGCGTCGGGTATGAGGTCGATGTAGTGTTCGATGCCGCGAAGTGGGGGTATACCCGGTGGTAGCTCATTGGGAAAGACGTCCGAGAATTCCTGCAACAATTGAGAAACTACTAAAGGTAGAGGTGGTGAAGTGTTAGTAGGTTTCGCTTCCCCTTTGCATAGAAGCACAAGGTGAAAGACGCTCGAGGGGTTCTCACACACTTCTCTCATCTCACTTTTGGTGGCGAATAACACTAGTTGTTTCTTGTCGCTCATCGTGGAGTCGCTCATACTTGGCTTGTGGCTCTCACTCTCCTTTTGGTGGTTCACTCTCTCACCATTCTCTCCACGATGGTTGGTAGGTCTTTGTTTGTCGGCGGCTACTTGACTTGGTGACATTGGGCGTAGCACGAACACTTTGCCCTTCATCTTGAAGCTATAATGGTTGGTCTGTCCATTGTGTGTGACTCCACGATCGTATTGTCATGGTCGTCCAAGACGAAGGTGGCACACGGACATTGGGATCACATCACACTCAAGTGTGTCCTCGTAGGCACCTGTCTTGAAGGATACTTGTACGATGTGCTCGACTCAAAGAGTTCCTGGGTCGCTAAGCCATTGGACCTTGTATTGATGAGGGTTCTTCGTCTTGACCAATTGTAGCTTGTCGCATAGCTCTTCACTTGCCAAGTTATGACAACTTCCTCCGTCGATGATAACCTTGACGGAACGTCCATCGATGCATGCCTTGGTGTGGAAAATGTGACATCGTTGATCTTCGTCTTGATGTTGGTGAAGTGTCAAGAGCTTGGAGACAACGAGATTGGGACTCGAGTCATTGTCGCAAAACACTTGATGGTCTTCATTCCCACACCAACTAGGTTTCCACCGACCCATGCAGCTGCCGACCCGACCAGCTGGACGGGCTCCTGCGTGGCAACCCACAAATCTTCGTGGAGACCCACCTCAGCTGCCTGTCTGCCTACATGGCGCCTCAGGCACTGCTGGCCAGGGCGCGTGTCAACACGAGGAGGGGCGGCGACGGACAAGACGGACATCTCCCCCCATCCCCGATAAAGCAAGGACACCTAAGCTGGGCGCATTAAATGCAGCTTTTCCTGTAATGCGAGGGATAACCTCGCATCACTGTACCCTTTCCACCTCCTGTGTGCCACTGTGGCAACCCCTTTTTCCTATAAAAGGAGGCCCGAGGCGACCACGAGAAGGATTCGGCTCTTTGGAACTGCTCGTGACCCTCTTGGAGCTCCTCATTAGCCGAAGAACACCAACATATAATCCACCAAAGCAGGAGTAGGGTTTTATGCATCTTTGCGGCCCGAACTTGGGTAAAGGAACCGTGTCCTGACTGTTAGATCCGCTCTTCTCTCAACCCCGCGCCCCGCAACCGTAGTAGGGATTCTTGTGATCCCATAGGTGTCGATCCAAATACACCGACATCTTTGGCGCGCCAGGTAGGGGGCGCAGTTGTGAGAATCGGCTCTAGTGGCTGGCCCGACGCTCCCTCGTCTTCGTGGCCCTTTGAGGAGGCCGGAAGACCTGCGCTCGAGCGACTGCAAATAAAAGCTAAGTTACATCGAACCTTGGATATTCCTATCCTATTATTTAAAGTTATTGTCCTCGAAGCTGTCATTCTTTGTGCAAAAAGAAACCTGCACGCAGATGGGGCCCTTCCTGATCGGCAACGCCTTTGTTCTGTTTCGAGTCCGCTCAACAGTTCAGACGGCTGCGTTTGAAACGGCAGGGTAGCCTTCCGCAATTGACAAAGCTCTCGACTCTGACTCGAGTCAAACTCAACAGTTCGAGCGGCTGCGTTGAGAATGGCAAGGTGGCAGACCCGGCAGCATGCTCACCTGGCAGGCCAATGGGGACCCGTCCCCAAGACGCCGCCTTGGGTATTTCGCACCGGCAAGCCTACCCAGTTAACGTAGGGTGGAAACACAAAGAGGCAGCAAATAGGAAAATAACATGCATGATTCTGAAGATATTTCAAAGTTATATTACATCATGCCATTGCTGCGGTTCTAACTAAAGATAAAATTTGTCTTGGACATGAACCCGTAGCGGCAAGGAAGAACGGGATGCTTAATCCCGGCACTGGCCCTCCACCCTCTTGATTTAGTCGATGCGGCTGATGACAGGCTTGATGCGCTCCTTGAGCGCCGTGAGGTTGGCTTCCTCCAGCAAGCTGTCCATCGCGGCTTCGAAGTCAAGGGCGGGGTTCCAGAACGCCACCTTGGTGAGGACCTTGGTCATGACTCCCCGACGAGCGTGGCCGTTCTGTTGGAGTGAAGATCAATCAAGGCGCTGAGGACGCCCTCGAAGAACAGGGTCAGCTTGGCGTTGACGGACCTGCTCCATTCAGGGGCATACCTCACGTTTGGCATCCCCATGAGGGCCAACTATGAGGTAACCCTGCCGGCGATGTCCTCCAGCCGGCTGATCCACCTGTTCTCCTCCACCACGTATTCTTGGTGGGAGGCGCCCTCATCCGCCCGCAGCTGCTTCTCCTCCTCCAGGCTCTTGGCCAAGGCCTCCTCCTGAGCAGAGCTCTCCGCCAACAACTTCTCGAGATTCTCCATCCTCAGCCTCAGATCTCTGATGGAGTTTTGTGCCTCGGAGAGCTCCCCAGTCCTGCTGATGACCGCTCCCTGCGCCTCTGTCAAGGCGCAGTTGAGCCTGTTCTTCTCATCGGACAGCCTGAGGGCCTGCTCCTTCAGCCCGTCCCGTTCCACCTCCATCTCTTGTATCATGCCGGCATGGGCCAAAGCCTGGGCATCGAGCGCCTCCTGATGCCTCTGCCCCAGCTCGTGAGTCCGCCGCTCGACAAGAGCCTCAAGCTCCTCATCCTTGCCGCGGAGTGTTGCGGCAATCTTCGCCTCACGCGCGGAGAGGTCTTCTTCCTGGGAATCGAGGACGGCTTGATGCTGGTTCCGGGCGGCCTCTGCCGCGGCAGCCAAGTTCGCCGCCTCTTCCCGGGCCTTCTCGATGGCTGCCATCTTCATGATGAGCTCCACGTTGCGCTTGGCCAGTTCTTCCTGGGAGGCCCTCTGCTCCTCGCGGGACTGGTCGAACCAGGTTTGCGCCTCAGGGACGCGCGCCTGGAAGTCCGCCTCCGCGTCATCCACCGCTGCCGTTCTGGACTTAACCTTGTCCAAACGGGCACGGTAGAGCGCCTGGAGCTTCCGGAAGTTGGCCCCCATGGCCCGGAAGTGCTGCTCCTCTGGGGAGCCGTCGCCGCCGGCACTCGGTTCATCAACAACCTCGAGCCCGGTGGTGGCGAACACCTCGCCATCAAAGACTTCCTCCCCGGCGGGCGCCCAGGAGCTTGACGCCCCGGCAAGATGGACGAAAAGGTTGTCGCCCACCTTCAGATACCTGCCGGGGCCCGAGGTCGCGGAGGAAGAAGGCTGATCATCAATCGCCTCTTCCTTGGCCGTGGCCTTGCCGGCCTCCCCGGCAGGCCCATCGCCGGCGCCCTCGGCGACACCCTTGGCGCCATCCTCAGCAGCCTTGTCCGCGGCGGCGCCGGTGGCGTCCTTGGCGGCCTCCTCAGCGGCGATCTTGTCGGCCTCCGCCGCGGCCTCCTCAGCAACCTCCTTGATGACGGCGTCCACGTCCTCTTCATCCGTTGAAGGAGGGCCTGGGCCGTGACGGGGATAATGAAGTCAATAAAAAGCGCAAGGGAAAAACAAAGACAAAAGGCAGGTGACTCACCAGCGCCGGGCTGTGAGGCGGAAGTTCCCTCCCTGCCGGCGTCGGACGCCGGGGACGGACCACCAGCGCCAAAGTTCCCCTCCTCCTCCATGTGTGCGGGCTCCATGCTTGGTGCCCTTGCCGGGGACACCCCTCGTGGCGGCGTAGTCGATGGGGGTGGTGTGTTGGGAGTAGCCCCCTGCGGCTCCTCCTGTTGCTGCTCCTGTCCTACAGAACCAGCAAGGCCAGCACCTTTAGCATCGAACGCCTACTGCATATTGAGCGAGAAGAAGTTAGCGGGCTTACGCTGGCGGCTGTGCCGGGGGCTACCGTCGGAGCTGCTCAACACCACCAATGGTGTATCTGTAGCCCCGGCCGGGGGTTGGCTGCTCGCCGAAGCCTTGGCCCTCTTCACCCTCTGGGCCAACGTCTCTGCGTCCCTGAAGAAGTAAGAACAAGTCAAGATGAGTGGCATGGTCAAGAGAGATGGGGATGACGATAAAGAATGGAATACTTAATTGTCGTCCATCTCCTCCTCCTCTGCCATCTTCCTCTTCCTCTTCGGGCTGAGGGGCCTGAGGTCAAAGGGGAACTCCGCGTCACCCTCCGAATCGACGTCTGCCGGGGGAGGCGAAGAAGGGAGCGGAGTTTGTGCGTGCCTTGACGAAGAGGGAGCTGCCGTTTTCTTCTTCTCGGCGGCCTTCGTCGATCTCTTCGCCGCCGTGGCCCTCGTGAGGCGCCCGGACCCCTCCAGGGCCAATTGAGGCTGCGCAGCCTTGCCGGGCCGGACCGGCTCGCCGGAACAGGCCCGCCGCAAGACTCGCCGTCTTCCCCTGGCTGGCGCCGGGCCAGTCGCCGCATCCTCCTCCGATGACTCATCGGCCGCGTCCTCAACCAGTGGAGCCCCGGTGCTGGCGCTGCTAGCTTCTCCGGCAGCCACCGCCCACTAGGCAAGCTCCTCCTCCTCCATAGCCGCGGCGTCCTGGTCCTCTGTACCTCCGGCGCTGCCGGCCTCCCTGATTAGTTGCGCCTCCCTCGCCCTGGCGACGATGTAGTCCAGCTCCTCCGGGGTGGTGTCCCTGACGAGCCATCGCTCGGCGTCAGGATTGACGCACACCTCGACCAGAGTATCGAAGAACTGCTGCACGACCTCGTCCTCCGGCTCCTGCCAGCTCGGGACGGGGCCGTGCGCGCTGCACTTCGGCATCATGGCAACGATCTCGGACTGGCGCGAATTGTTGCACAGCGGGACCACTCCCGCTGGCAGCCTGAAGAACTGCCCCTTGACGGCCTTGCCGGCCTTCGCGGCAGCCTTCGCAGCCTTGCCGGTCCGCTCGACCTCACCATCGTGACCCACATCCAGCTGGAAGAGCCGCTGACAGAAATGGGCGTGTCCCATCACTGTGAGGTTGTCGTTGAGGCCAGCGCGGAGCCGCATGACGTCGGCCGAGTTCCTGAAGAGCCAGGCTAGCCTCCCCTTTTTGTGCAGCGGAGCGATCCGATGGCGAATGAAATCTGCCCCGATCATCTTGAGGGTGAGTCCGGCCTGGATGAGCCGGTTGATCTTGGTGAAGGCAACAGTGAGCCTCCCGTCAGCGGCGTCGACGTCGCTCCAATCGTTGCCGCGGACCGGCGGCGTCCGGCGGACCTTGCAGAATGTTGGCGGCTCGTCTTCCTCAATCCAGCACCACCGGCCGCGCCATTCGTCCCACCTCTACTTCACGGCGCCCTCCGGGTACACTACCTTGGGTCTCGGAATCCAGGTGATGCATCCAGAGATCGCGCCTCCCGGCAGGATCCGAGGTGTGAAATAGTGGCGGAAGAGCGCCGTGTTGGGCTGCACTTCGACGAAGCCCTCGCAGATATGTGCGAAGAAAGCCATGCACTCCACCGCATTTGGGGTAAAATCCAAAAGGCGGAAGTCGAAGGTGTGCATGACGTCACAGAAGAATTCAGAGAAGGGAGGACACAACCCGCAAGAGAAGTAATCAACGAAGAAAGGGTACCGATTTGAGCCGGGCGGAGCGCAAGCGGCCGGAACGACGCGTGTCGCCGGATGGCCCAAGTCCTTCGCCCGATCCCCCATCTCCTCCCCCAAAGGGGTTTGAAAGCAGCCCGGAGCTCGAAGACATCGACCGACGACGGGATGAAGATAGCGGCCTTCGTCCGATCCCCCGTAAACACGCCCTTCGGCGGCGCCATAGACCCGGCACCCTTGGCCGCCCCTTTGCCCTTGGCGGGTTCGGACGCCATAGCGGCTTAATGGGAAGGCTGAGGGAAGGGGATGGCGAAGCAACGGCGGCGGGCGACGGCGAAGGCTTCGGAAGGAAGGAAGAAAGGGAACAGCGGCTCTGAGATTGGAAGAGGCGCGAGGAAAATGGAGGAAGTGAGCAACGCGCTCGCGGTTATTCCTTTTTATGGGGGAAAATGTGAGCCGCCTCCTTTCGCATTTACTACGACGTGACGCATACCTGCGGGAACCTCCCCACGCATGCCACCCACGTCACGCACGCACCTCCACCCCGCGCCGCGCGCACGGGTCGTGGGAGGCGCAGCGCGCGGAAAATTTTACCACGGTGAAAACCGCCCCGCCTGCCCGCGCACCGTTCTGGGCCTGGCCCAACAAACGTGTCGCGCCTATGTGTGGCCCAGGCCCGGGGTCTCCTATCGGTGTACAAAAAGAGGGGTACACTTTTTGTACCCCTATGACTGTGCACGGCAGTCTGAGCCACGGGCACCACCACACCAAGCATGGCGAGGGAGGCGAGCCAGGGCAAGACCGAAGCTCGATGGAGACTGGAGCGACGCCAAGAACAAGACCACAAAGAGCAAAGGGACAAAGCGGCTCTCCCCGGCAAGATCCTTGCCGGGGCCAGCACTGGCAGCCCTGGCAAGACCCTTGCCGCGGCAGCTTGCCCCGCGCCTACGGAGCGAATCACCCTTGAGTCCACCACCCCCATGGGGCGAGGATTCGGGGGATATCCCCGTGGTGGCATGCAGATCTTTGTGAAGACATTCAAGATCAGATACAAGTTAAGAAGACGACCCTTGGCGGGATTCCAGCCAAGGAGAACCACAAGGCCCCTGGCAAGCACCTTGCCGGGGATGACTACAGACACCACGACAGGACCCTTGCCGGAGCCCAGGGAAGGCCCTTGCAAAGGACACCCGCAGGGCTACCGTCAGGCCCACACCAACTGGGTTTCCACTGACCCACGCAGCTACCGACCTGACCAGCTGGACGGGCTCCTGCGTGGCAACCCACAGATCTTCGTGGAGACCCGCCGTTGCGCCACCTCAGCTGCCTGTCTGCCTACATGGCGCCTCAGGCACTGCTGGCCAGGGCGCGTGTCAACACGAGGAGGGGCGGCGACGGACAAGACGGACGTCTCCCCCTGTGGGGACCTCGACTTAAGAGTCGAGATCACCGAATGCACGTGTACAGTGATCCCAGAGATCAATGCTCACTGAACACACAGAAGCTGAATAACAAGAGTCTTACATCCATACATATCGTCTTACACAAATTATGGCCATTATGGCCAAGTCTTACATAGATAAAGCCTCACGGGCTGAATAGCAAATAACTCAAATAGCAGAAGTCTTCGATGATAGGTAGGACCCATGCCATCTGCCTTAACCCTACAGGCATTCTGACTGGGAAAGCGTCCTAGTTCGCATGTTCGTCTCCAAAGAACTCTTCATCATATTCCTGTTCCTCCATGCCTGGCCAATTAAATAACCAGTGGCAAGCCAATGTGTACTTTAAATGTACTCGCAAGCAACCCATGATGTGGTTCAAAGTAGCAATGCAATTGAACAATAATGAGCAATCTAGCAATGGGCTAGAATAAATATTCTACCATCAAGTTTATGCATCAACAATCTCGCGTAACCTCAAAGGCAGGTTACCGATATCAACATGAATATGATTCAATTCCTCGAGTCAAGTCACCACCTTGACTCTCATACACACACATGGTTTAGCAAACATTGGACGTAGCCCAAGAGCGGTTACCCAACTGTCCTTGACCATGGACACGGCTATTCGAATAGTTTAACACTCTACAGAGGTTGTACACTTTACCCACAAGATCCGGGAAGCTTTCGTGTCATCCACGATCCCGCAGTACCTCAAGTACTCGGGGGAAGCACCCGGTCATTACCTTTCCTTAGACGACACTAACATAGAGTCCACTCGTTGGTACACGGCCCTCGGGTACAAACAATAGATCACGGGACTTGCCCTAATTTCAATGTTACGCGTACCCGAGGGACCAATGGTGTGTCCGGTGCCCTGTAAAAATAGTCATGGCCGTCTATCCAAGCACGACCCCGTCCCGGGAAAGACCTCAAGTCTACCAATCACTAGTAATGCGGGCACCATGCTAGTATCGACCTAAGTAATCAATAAAGCCCCGACCCATTAGGGGTAGTGTGGTTGCACAGGTATGGTTGGAATAACGGTCGCAACTTAAACCAATCCGTTTGAAAAACACACACTAGTCTCGGTACACCACTTCGTCATCAAGTGGTTACCCAACTCATCATCTCCCTCGGGCATGAATGGCACCCGACGGGGTTTTATGCAAAGATTTCAACCACGAAGGTTCATGTCACACATGCATCACTATTCATTACTACTAACCATATGCATTGCATCTAGCACATGGCAAGATCAAGAGTAAAGCATGCATCATGTGGTGGTTTCAACTAGGTCACCACCGTAACCCTATCATCATGCATCGGAAACAAACGGGTTCCGAAGAACAAGTGTATCATGGTCAAAGGGCTGCTTTCCTGGATTGGTTTGGTCTTCAAAGTCTTCAAATCCTTCTCCTTCTCCTTCTTCAGCAACTTTGTCAAATACGGTATCTATACGTCGCATTATAACAACGGAAAAATAAGACCACAAATAAAACAGAAAAATCAAAGTGCTCAGAAAAATGTCAACTTATTTTTGTTAAATACTAGAGGGATTTCTAAGATGGGGAAAATTCTTAGTTGGGGTTTTGGAGTAACAGAATGGAATCTAGGGATTTTTGAACAGGAGTTTAAATGCTCAAATTTGAATTTAAATTTGAACAAAACAGAAAAGTTTCATGGATGTGTGTGAAAGTGACACCATTAAATAGGTTGGAATATTACAAGAATTTAGGAGTTGGAATTATTTCATTTGGACCAATATTCATTTCTGTAATTTTTTTTGAAATAATTACAGAAAAGAAAAGAAGAAAATGCCCTGTGCAACTGGGCCAGAGTGGCCACAGTGCACGGCCCAGGGCATCCAGCCCAGCCGCACGGGCACCAGCGCGCGCACGTCAGGTTTTCAAACCTGACGGGCGGGGCCCGGCGGTCAGCGGCTGTGAGGGGAGGGAGAGAGGGGTGAGGATGACAGGCGGGGCCCGCCTGTCATCTCCAACCTCACGGCCACGGCGACGGCGAGCTCACCGGCGTTGATTTCGGCCACGGCGACAGCAACGGACGGCAGGGATGGATTCAGCGTCGAGTTGCGGAGGTAGTGGTGGTGGTGCGGCACGCCAGGGAGGTCGGGTTCGTCGGCGGCGAGGTGGGACAGCGGAGGATCGTCGGGGAGCTGCTGGCGGGCTCGTTTCCGGCAGCTGCAGAAGGGGAAAAAGAAGGGGAACGCATCAGTGATGCATGGCAGTTCTAGATCGAGCCAAAGGAGGGGCGGAGGAGGCCCGTACTGCGAGATCGCCAGCGGACCGACGCGGCGGAGCTCCGGTCGATCCCGAGCACTGGAGCCTTCTGGGGACGAGCGAGTGGTGCTGGCGTGTTGCTGTGAGAGTGTGGAGGCTGCTGGTGCCGTTGGAGAGGCTCGGGGGGGG
>LR738712.1:88744031-88852554 GCA_902687465.1 Secale cereale
GGGGGGGGGGGGGGGGGGGCTTATATAGCCGAGCCCACGGTCCACCGTGGACTCGTGCGCCGGCGAGGTTGCAGGCGAGGCCAGAGGGGGTTCTGGTGCCTGTGATCAAGCCGGGAAGGATCGTGGACGTGTTCCACGTCCAGTTGAGGGGAGAGGAGGAGCGGGCAAGCTTCCAGACCGTGCGCGCGTGTGAGGCCGAGGAGTGGACGCCGCGGGCGGCCGGTGCGCGTGTGGCGACGGCCACTGGAGGGTGCAGAAGGAGGGGGACAGCACCGGTGGAGGCTGCGGGCGTCGAGGCGCGTTGAGAGGCGCGAGGGGGAAGCCCGAGGCTGGAGCGCCCTTATCGCATGCCACGGCATGTCATTGGCCTTCTGGACGCGTCCACCGTGTCTGGGGGGTCCAGGGTGATGCAAGTAGTTCGTCTGCAGCCTTGGATGCTCTGGAGAGTCAAGGAGAGAGAGAGGAAGCGGGTGACTTGGTAGAAAATGGCTGTCCAGCAGGGTGAACTAGGGTTTTTACCCCTCAATCATGGAGCTGGGGACTTGGGGAAGTTAGTGGAGGTAGCTAGTAACTGGATGAACGTGTGGTAGAAAGTTGAGGCCAAGGTAAAAGGTAAAAATGATCAAGAAGAGGGTTTTGGTAATTCTGCAGAAGGTGTTTGATCAGTGTTTGGTCAAACAAAAGATCTCCACTTGCCATGGCACTTAACAGGATTGAATGACATGTGAAAATAGGGTGCTTCACCAAATTTGGGCTCACTTGAAGAAACTAGCCAATGTAACTTTGGTGAACCCTAGAAATCAACAGAAATGGCTTCATCTTGTTTGAGTCAAGCTAATCATCTCCCCTTGATGCACCACTTGGTGTAGTTTCATCATTTCGGGTATTGATCATGCCCACAAAGTTTGAAGCTCCAGGTAAAAAGTTGGTAATGTAAAGTTGTTCAAATTTGCATTTGAACAGAAAGGGTTTTGGGGTGTTCTGATCAAGTTGCTCTACTCCAAATCTTGTGCCATTTGGTCTAGATGCCTTATTAGGCATTTCTAGCATGTGCACCAAGTTTGAGAGCATTTGGACAAGTTTGGCAATATAAAGTTGCTCAAACTTCAAATATGGACCGACTGGTTATGAAGGGTTTTGATTATGTTTTCTTGCTTCCCATGGCATGGGACTTGGCAAGATCATCTAACATGTCATATGTGACATGATAGAATTTCCCTGGAATTTTTGGAGAATATTTCCTTTGTAAATATTTCAAAAGCTTGAATTATCCAGAAAGGGTTTTAGAGGGATTAGCCCATTATTTTGAACATGACCAAGTGCTGAAACTCTTATATATGGACAATATATGTCCTCTGAGTCTCCCTGAATTTTGGCAAATATTTTTGAAATATTTAAATAATTTTCCCCTATTAAAGACCATTTCTGGCCTTAATAAAAAGCTTTTAAATAAAATAGGAAAATAACTTTTAAAATTATACCTTTGTGATTTCTGGCAGTCCTATGACTACTAGGTCTCAAATAAACCTTTTGAAATAATTTTCTCACACTAAATGAAGCAATTGCAGTGCAAATCTCAATTCAGGGGTTTTAGGAAAACTAAATTTATAAAATACATTTTGGCCAAATTAATTTTGTAAGAAAATACTATACTGTTATATAACACTTGGCATGATCATTGGGCAGAAGTTTTGGGTATGGAGATGAATTCTACAAGAGGTAATAGTTGACTTTATTGAGCACATGAAAAAGCACATGAAGAAAAACTCAATTCCAAATAAAAGCCAAATGATGCTAAAAAAAATTGCTGGTCCAAATTTTCATGCTTCAATGATGCAAATAACATGTTACAAAATGCAGGGTGTGACAGACCTACCCCCCTTACAAGAATCTCATCCCCGAGATTCCTAAACTAGGTCTTAAAAGAGATCGGGAAACTCGGATCTAAGATAGTCTTCATGTTCCCAGGTTGCTTCTGCTTCGGTGTGGTTGCTCCACTGGACCTTGAAGTACTTGATGGTACGGCTTCGCGTCCGTCGCTCTACTTCATCCAGAATGCGAATAGGCTTCTCGCGGTAGGTCAAATCAGGCTGCAAATCAATGGCTTGGTGATCAACATCCTGGTAGAGATTAGGCTTGTCTGGAACTTGGAGACATTTCCGGAGTTGTGACACATGGAATACATTGTGCACATCGGATAGCTCAGGTGGTAGTGCCAACTGGTAAGCCACTTCTCCTCGTCGGTCGGTGATCTTGAAAGGGACAATGAATCTCGGCGCAAGTTTCCCTTTAACGTGGAAACGGTTGGTTCCCTTTAGAGGGGTTACCCGCAGGTACACATGATCTCCGACACGAAAACTCATGTCTCGGTGTCGAGTGTCAGCATAACTCTTCTGCCTTGACTTGGCTGCCTTCAAACGCTCTCTGACTAGCTGGACTTGCTCTTCTGCTGCGCGGAGAATATCCGGTCCAAAGACTAGTCCTTCTCCAGTCTCTGACCAGTTGAGGGGTGTGCGACATCTGCGTCCATACAACACCTCAAATGGTGCCATCTGAAGGCTCGACTGGTAACTGTTGTTATAAGAGAACTCGGCAAAAGGGAGACAATCTTCCCACTTGGCTCCATATGCCAGGACACAGGCTCAGAGCATATCTTCGAGAATTTGATTGACTCGCTCTGTCTGACCTCTGGTCTGTGGGTGGAAAGCTGTGCTGAAGGACAACTTGGTTCCCAAGGCTTCTTGGAATCTTCTCTAGAACCTTGAAGTAAACTGGGTGCCTCGATCTGACACAATCTCCTTGGGAACACCGTGAAGACTTACGATTCGGTGGATATAGAGAGTTGCCAGCTGGTTGCCTGAGTAGGTAGTCTTGACAGGAATGAAATGGGCCACCTTGGTCAAATGGTCGACTATGACCCAGATGGAGTCATGTCCCCTATTCGACCTTGGTAAACCAGTGATGAAGTCCATTCCGACTTTATCCCACATCCACTCGGGAACCTTGAGTGGTTGGAGCAATCCAGCGGGTCGCTGATGTTCAGCCTTGACCCTTTGGCACACATCACATTTTGCAACATAGGTCGCAATCTCTCTTTTCATCCCGTGCCACCAGAATCGTGCCTTCAAGTCTTGGTACATCTTGGTTCCTCCGGGGTGGATGGAATACGGAGTGTCGTGGGCTTCTTGCAGAATCAGGTTCTTCAGCTCTGTGATGCTTGGTACGCAGATGCGGCCTTTGTACCAAACAATCCCGTGCTCGTCTTCAGAGAATCCTGGGGCCTTGCCTAGCTTCATCTTCTTCTTGATGCCTTCAATGCTTGCGTGTCCATCTTGTGCCTTCTTGACTTCGTCCATCAGGGTTGGTCTGACTTTCAAATGATCCAGAAATCCAGGGGTGACCAATTCCAAACTGAATTGTTCGAACTCCTTAAACAAGGCTGGCTGCCGTTCTTGAATAACAGCATTCAAGGAGCAAGCCTTCCTGCTTAAGGCATCGGCCACCACGTTAGCCTTCCCAGGGTGATATTGAACACTGAGGTCATAGTCTTTGATGAGTTCCAACCATCTTCGCTGCCTCATGTTCAACTCCTTTTGGGTGAAAATGTACTTCAGACTTTTGTGGTCTGTGTAGATCTCACACCGTTTCCCTAGGAGGTAATGCCGCCATGTCTTCAAGGCATGAACCACATCTACTAACTCAAGATCGTGAGTAGCGTAGTTCTCCTCATGGGGTCGTAGCTGCCTGGAGAGGTATGCTATGACTCGGCCTTCTTGCATCAGAACGCTTCCCAATCCGGTTCGAGAGGCATCACAATATATCACGAACCCCTTGTGAATATCAGGTGTTGCCAGAACTGGGGCGGTGGTCAATCTCTTCTTGAGCTCTTGGAAGCTCTCTTCGCATTTTGGCGTCGACTCGAACTTCTTGTCCTTCTTGAGGAGCTGAGTCATTGGCCGTGCAATGCTAGAGAATCCTTCCACGAATTTGCGGTAATAGCCCGCAAGTCCAAGGAAGCTTCTGACTTCCTTGACGGTCGTTGGAGATTGCCATTGGGTCATAGCTTCGATCTTTGCGGGATCAACTGATAATCCTTCCTCGGTCAAGGCATGACCTAAGAATCCAACTTTATGCAGCCAGAACTCACACTTGCTGAATTTGGCATACAGTTGGTGCTCCCGAAGCTTGTCTAGGACCATCCTCAGATGTTGCTCGTGTTCTTCCTCCGACTTCGAGAAGACAAGAATGTCATCAATGAAGACGACAACGAACTTGTCCAAATATTCCATGAAGACTTTATTCATGAGATACATGAAGTAGGCTGGGGCATTGGTTAACCCAAAGGACATGACCGTGCACTCGTACAGGCCATATCTGGTTACGAATGCCATCTTCGGAATATCTTGGGGTCTGATCTTCAGCTGGTAGTACCCAGATCTGAGGTCGATCTTGGAGAACACCTTGGCTCCGCTGAGCTGATCAAACAGATCTTCGATCTTGGGAAGTGGATATTTGTTCTTGATTGTAACTTCATTGAGGGAACGATAGTCAATGCATAAGCGGATGGTACCGTCCCTCTTTGCCACAAACAGAACAGGAGATCCCCAAGGGGAGGCACTTGGGCGGATAAATCCCTTCCTCAGCTGCTCTTCCAGCTGCTTCATTAACTCAGCTAATTCTTCCGTCCCCATTCTAGAAGGCTTCTTATAGATGGGTCTTGCCCCGGGCACGAGCTCGATGATGAACTCAATGTCACGGTCAGGGGGCATTCCCGGTAGTTCATCCGGAAAGACATCAGGATACTCACATACCACCGGTACTTGTTCTAGCCCAACTTCAGACAGATAGTTGACTTGAATGGCTTGAGCGGAAGAGGAGTTGGGAGCAAACTTGACTTCGACTCCTTGGTCATTGGTCACAGTGACTGTCCGATTGGCACATTCTAACAAGCCTTGGTGCTTGCTGAGCCAATTCATGCCTAGGATCACATCCAGGCCTTGTGATCTCAGGACGATGAGGTCTGCTAGGAAATCTACACCGTTAATGGTAATACTGACTCCCAAACAGCCTATCTTGGCTCTCATCTCTGCTCCGGGGGTTTGTACCACCATAGGGTTATTCAAGGGTGTAGGGGTCATGCCACTTTTTAATGCAAATCTTTGAGTGACAAATGAATGCGTTGCTCCAGAATCAAACAAAACAGTTGCAGGTGCTGAGTTGACAAGGAACGTACCCAGCACGACGTCCGGGTCTTCCTGGGATTCTTCAGCAGTGACGTGATTCACACGCCCCTTCCCATGGTTAGGTGGATTGCGAGGAGCTGGGTTCCTTGGTGGCATCCCGCGGCCTTATCCTTGGTTCTGCGCATTGGGGCGCGGGGCATCAGGCTTCTTGTTGGGGCACACCCTTGAGATGTGTCCGGACTGACCACATCCAAAGCAAGTGACTTGGTTTGGATTGATCTTGTTGCCACCACTGGTATTGGGGTTGAAAGCTGGCCTTGGGTTGGCATACTGCTGAGGCTGAGGGTTGGTACGAGGTGCAGGAACTCTTGGTTGCTGATAGGTTGGCTTGGCCGGGGCTGACTGCCACGGACGAGGCTTCTGGTTGCTGGAACTTCCCTTGCTGACCATCTTGTGCTTGCGAGTGTCTTCCAAAGCACGCCGCTTGTCTTCAAGCATAAGTGCCTTGTTCACCAGGTCAGGGAAGGTTGGGCAGTCGCACACGACAAGTGAGTATTGCAGAGTCTGATTGAGGCCTTCCATGAAGCGCTCCCTTTTTGCAGCATCAGTGCTGACATCCTCAGGGGCATACCTTGACAGAACACTGAACTTCTGCATGTACTCCTTGACAGTGCCACTTCCTTGCTTCAGGGCTCGGAACTCACGCTTTTTTATAGCCATGATTCCGGAAGGAATGTGGGCCTTGCGGAATTCTGCCTTGAAGTTGACCCAAGTGATGTCTTGTTCAGCATGCATGACCTTGAATCCATCCCACCAAGCTCTAGCAGCCCCCCCGAGGCAGTGGGCTGCATAAGCCACCTTCTCGCGGTCTTCGGTGCATCCGACTAGTTCCAGTATTTCCTCAATGGAGCGGATCCAGTCGTCTGCATCCAGGGGTTCAGCAGTCTCGATAAAGGTTGGCGGTGCATGCTTCTTGAACTCTGCCAACGTGGAACGTCCATTGCCATTCCCCGCCGGCTGGCGGTTGTTGGTGACAGCTTGAGCAATCAGCTGAAGGGCTGCAGTGTTGGCTTGGCGTTCCTCTCTGAAAGCTTGGAGAAGCTGAGCCATGTCCATGTTCGGAGGAGGTGGTGGTGGTGGAGCTTGGTCGTTGGTTTGGTCGTGGCCTGCCCCTGACTGAGCGGATGCTCCGGCTTCAGGCTGCTGGGTAGAGGTACCAGTACGAGTTACAACAGGCATCCTGTTGGAGCGGTAAAAGGTCTCATGACTCGGAAGAGGGAAAGCAAGATAGATGGGTGCCTAGTAAGGGGGTGGGTGTGACACTAATCAAATCATGCAAGGGCCGAAAGGCCAAAACACATTCATTAAAATCCAAATGGGTGATGTAGTCGTTTACACATTCCCGAAGGAAGAATACGACATACATCCAGACACAACAAAAGCAAATACTAGATGGTTTCAGATGAACCATACAAGGACTCGACTGCACATAGGGGTTACACGACCTATCCTACCGTAGAGGTCACAACTGGCATATCCGAGTAGCGAATAATGCCTAAGCGGTGGAATGCTCGGGCGCGTATTCCAACTCTTCTGGGTCTTCCTTCTTATCTTCATCTGTCTGGGCCCCCTTGTCACTTGAGGGTGTGGGGGAGTGGAGGAGTTGGATACGACGGTGCTTCGTCGGAGGTGCAGGGAAAAGCTTGCGATATTCCCTTGCCGTCATCCGGCGTCGCCGAGGTGGTTCTTCATTCTTGGAAGATACATCCTCGGAGGTCCTTCCGCCTCGATATGCGATAGCGGACTGTCCAGAAGGTGCTCCTTCCTTCTTGATCCTATTAGTCTTCTCTTGAGCTCGACGAAGAAGTGCCTTGGTCTTGTGAAGTTCTTCTCGAAGCTTCATTGATTCCGAGGCCAAGTCTTGTGCCAAGCTGTCGGCACATAGACTGAAGTAGGTCTGGAACCGAAGCGAGAGTCCTTCCTTCAATGGAGGGGCTAGAGCGCTGCTTTCTTCTTCACCTTCCTTCCGGTAAGGTAAGAAGCGAGTTGTCATATTGGCTGCCATCTCCGGAAGAAGATCGCGGAGACGGGTTAGTGCCTTGAGTGCAGCAGCCTCGACAGCGAGTGGTAGTGTTGCCATCTGGGGTCCCTCGAAGAACCAACTTGTGGGAGGATCGTTTGCCTTCACGATCACTTCCACATGGTACTCCACCTCAGTGTCGCTAACCCAATGCTCAAGGTAGGTGAGGATGGGCGCTCGGTGGAACTGACACTCCTGGAGGCTATCCTCGAGAAGCAAGGGAAACCCAGTGGTCAGGTGCTCTTCGGGTACAGCGGCCATCTACAAAGGTGGAATAGGAGGGGTTAATAAGCTGATGAAATCTCAGGTTTAGAAAAGAAGAGAGGTTCAGAAGGTTTTTGAAAAAGGGTCTCATCTAACTAACGCCCATGCTAACTAAGGCTTCCTACAGTCAGGATGGCTCTGATACCAGCTCTGTGGGGACCCCGACTTAAGAGTCGAGATCACCGAATGCATGTGTACAGTGATCCCAGAGATCAATGCTCACTGAACACACAGAAGCTGAATAACAAGAGTCTTACATCCATACATATTGTCTTACACAAATTATGGCCATCATGGCCAAGTCTTACATAGATAAAGCCTCACGGGCTGAATAGCAAATAACTCAAATAGCGGAAGTCTTCGATGATAGGTAGGACCCATGCCATCTGCCTTAACCCTACAGGCATTCTGACTGGGAAAGCGTCCTAGTTCGCATGTTCGTCTCCAAAGAACTCTTCATCATATTCCTATTCCTCCATGCCTGGCCAATTAAATAACCAGTGGCAAGCCAATGAGTACTTTGAATGTACTCGCAAGCAACCCATGATGTGGTTCAAAGTAGAAATGCAATTGAACAATAATGAGCCATCTAGCAATGGGCTAGAATAAATATTCTACCATCAAGTTTATGCATCAACAATCTCGCGTAACCTCGAAGGCAGGTTACCGATATCAACATGAATATGATTCAATTCCTCGAGTCAAGTCACCACCTTGACTCTCATACACACACATGGTTTCGCAAACATTGGACGTAGCCCAAGAGCGGTTACCCAACTGTCCTTGACCGTGGACACGGCTATTCGAATAGTTTTACACTCTGCAGAGGTTGTACACTTGACCCACAAGATCCGGGAAGCTTTCGTGTCATCCACGATCCTGCATTACCTCAAGTACTCGGGGGAAGCACCCGGTCATTACCTTTCCTTAGACGACACTAACATAGAGTCCACTCGTTGGTACACGGCCCTCGGGTACAAACAATAGATCACGGGACTTGCCCTAATTTCAATGTTACGCGTACCCGACGGGACCAACGGTGTGTCCCGTGCCCTGTAAAAACAGTCATGGCCGTCTATCCAAGCACGACCCCGTCCCGGGAAAGACCTCAAGTCTACCCGTCACTAGTAATGCGGGCACCATGCTAGTATCGACCTAAGTAATCAATAAAGCCCCGTCCCATAAGGGATAGTGTGGTTGCACAGGTATGGTTGGAATAACGGTCGCAACTTAAACCAATCCGTTTGAAAAACACACACTAATCTCGGTACACCACTTCGTCATCAAGTGGTTACCCAACTCATCCTCTCCCTCGGGCATGAATGGCACCCGACGGGGTTTCATGCAAAGATTTCAACCACGAAGGTTCATGTCACACATGCATCACTATTCATTACTACTAACCATATGCATTGCATCTAGCACATGGCAAGATCAAGAGTAAAGCATGCATCATGTGGTGGTTTCAACTAGGTCACCACCGTAACCCTATCATCATGCATCGGAAACAAACGGGTTCCGAAGAACAAGTGTATCATGGTCAAAGGGCTGCTTGCCTGGATTGGCTTGGTCTTAAAAGTCTTCAAATCCTTCTCCTTCTCCTTCTTCACCAACTTCGTCAAATACGATATCTATACGTCACATTATAACAACGGAAAAATAAGACCACAAATAAAACAAAAAAATCAAAGTGCTCAGAAAATTGTCAACTTATTTTTGTTAAATACTAGAGGGATTTCTAAGATGGGGAAAATTCTTAGTTGGGGTTTTGGAGTAACAGAATGGAATCTAGGGATTTTTGAACAGGAGTTTAAATGCTAAAATTTTAATTTAAATTTGAACAGAACAGAAAAGTTTCATGGATGTGTGTGAAAGTGACACCATTAAATAGGTTGGAATATTACAAGAATTTAGGAGTTGGAATTATTTCATTTGGACCAATATTCATTTCTGTAAAAATGTTTGAAATAATTACAGAAAAGAAAAAAATAAAATGCCCTGTGCAACTGGGCCAGAGTGGCCACAGTGCACGGCCCAGGGCATCCAGCCCAGCCGCACGGGCACCAGCGCGCGCACGTCAGGTTTTCAAACCTGACGGGCGGGGCCCGGCGGTCAGCGACTGTGAGGGGAGGGAGAGAGGGGTGAGGATGACAGGCGGGGCCCGCCTGTCATCTCCAACCTCACGGCCACGGCGAAGCGAGCTCACCGGCGTTGATTCCGGCCACGGCGACGGCAACGGAGGGCAGGGACGGATTCAGCGTCGAGTTGCGGAGGTAGTGGTGGTGGTGCGGCACGCCGGGGAGGTCGGGTTTGTCGGCGACGAGGTGGGACGGCGGAGGATCGTCGGGGAGCTCCTGGCGGGCTCGTTTCCGGCAGCTGCAGAAGGGGAAAAAGAAGGGGAACGCATCAGTGATGCATGGCGGTTCTAGAATGAGCCAAAGGAGGGGTGGAGGAGGCCTGTACTGCGAGATCGCCGGCGGCCCGACGCGGCGGAGCTCCGGTCGATCCCGAGCACTTGAGCCTTCTGGGGACGAGCGAGTGGTGCTGGCGTGTTGCTGTGAGAGTGTGGAGGCTGCTGGTGCCGTTGGAGAGGCTCGGGGGGGGCTTATATAGCCGAGCCCACGGTCCACCATGGACTCGTGCGCCGGCGAGGTTGCAGGCGAGGCCAGAGGGGGTTCTGGTGCCTGTGATCAAGCCGGGGAGGATCGTGGACGTGTTCCACGTCCAGTTGAGGGGAGAGGAGGAGCGGGGAAGCTTCCAGACCATGCGCGCGTGTGAGGCCGAGGAGTGGACGCCGCGGGCGGCCAGTGCGCGTGTGGCGACGGCCACTGAAGGGTGCAGGAGGAGGGGGACAGCACCGGTGGAGGCTGCGGACGTCGAGGCGCGTTGAGAGGCGCGAGGGGGAAGCCCGAGGTTGTTGGGGGCAGACGATTGGGTGAAGCTACAGTGCATGGGCGCACTGTAGCGCGCTCTGGAGCGCCCTTATCGCATGCCACGGCATGCCATTGGCCTTCTGGACGCGTCCACCGTGACTGGGGGGTCCAGGGTGATGCAAGTAGTTCGTCTGCAGCCTTGGATGCTCTGGAGAGTCAAGGAGAGAGAGAGGAAGCTGGTGACTTGGTAGAAAATGGCTGTCCAGCAGGGTGAACTAGGGTTTTTACCCCTCAATCATGGAGCTGGGGACTTGGGGAAGTTACTGGAGGTAGCTAGTAACTGGATGAATGTGTGGTAGAAAGTTGAGGCCAAGGTAAAAGGTAAAAGTGATCAAGAAGAGGGTTTTGGTAATTCTGCAGAAGGTGTTTGATCAGTGTTTGGTCAAGCAAATGATCTCCACTTGCCATGACACTTAACAGGATTGAATGACATGTGAAAATAGGGTGCTTCACCAAATTTGGGCTCACTTCAAGAAACTAGCCAATGTAACATTTGTGAACCCTAGAAATCAACAGAAATGGCTTCATCTTGTTTGAGTCAAGCTAATCATCTCCCCTTGATGCACCACTTGGTGTAGTTTCATCATTTGGGGTATTGATCATGCCCACAAAGTTTGAAGCTCCAGGTAAAAAGTTGGTAATGTAAAGTTGTTCAAATTTGCATTTGAACAGAAAGGGTTTTGGGGTGTTCTGATCAAGTTGCTCTACTCCGAATCTTGTGCCATTTGGTCTAGATGCCTTATTAGGTATTTCTAGCATGTGCACCAAGTTTGAGAGCATTTGGACAAGTTTGGAAATGTAAAGTTGCTCAAACTTCAAATATGGACAGAATGGTTATGAAGGGTTTTGATGATGTTTTCTTGCTTCCCATGGCATGGGACTTGGCAAGATCATCTAACATGTCATATGTGACATGATAGAATTTCCCTGGAATTTTTGGAGAATATTTCCTTTGTAAATATTTCAAAAGCTTGAAATATCCAGAAAGGGTTTTAGAGGGATTAGCCCATTATTTTGAACATGACCAAGTGCTGAAACTCTTATATATGGACAATATATGTCCTGTGAGTCTCCCTGAATTTTGGCAAATATTTTTGAAATACTTAAATAATTTTCCCCTATTAAAGAGCATTTCTGGCCTTAAGAAAAAGCTTTTAAATAAAATAGGAAAATAACTTTTAAAATTATACCTTTGTGGTTTCTGGAAGTCCTATGACTACTAGGTCTCAATTAAACATTTTGAAATAATTTTCTCACCCTAAATCAAGCACTTGCAGTGCAAATCTCAATTCAGGGGTTTTAGGAAAACGAAATTTATAAAATACATTTTGGCCAAATTAATTTTGTAAGAAAATATTTTACTGTTATATAACACTTGGCATGATCATTGGGCAGAAGTTTTGGGTATGGAGATGAATTCTACAAGAGGTAATAGTTGACTTTATTGAGCACATGAAAAAGCACATGAAGAAAAACTCAATTCCAAATAAAAGCCAAATGATGCTAAAAAAATTTGCGGGTCCAAATTTTCATGCTTCAATGATGCAAATAACATGTTACAAAATGCAGGGTGTGACACCCCCCCCCCCCCCCCGTCCCCAATAAAGCAAGGACACCTAAGTTGGGCGCATTAAATGCACCTTGTCCTGTAATGCGAGGGATAACCTCGCATCACTGTACCCTTTCGACCTCATGTGTGCCATTGTGGCAACCCCTTTTTCCTATAAAAGGAGGCCCGAGGCGACCATGAGAAGGATTCGACTTTTTGGAACTGCTCGCGACCCTCTTGGAGCTCCTCATTAGCTGAAGAACACCAACATATAATCCACCAAAGTAGGAGTGGGGTTTTACGCATCTTTGCAGCCCGAACCTGTGTAAAGGAATCGTATCCTGACTGTTAGATCCGCTCTTCTCTCAACCCCGCGCCCCGCAACCATAGTAGGGATTCTTGTGATCCCATAGGTGTCGATCCAAATACACCGACAATCATAGTGCGAACGGTCTTGCCCTCGAATGATTTGTGGCCTCGTCCTTGGCATTTGAAACACTTGATCGAACTCGTCTTAGAGTTGTCCTTGGTTGGAGTTTGATACGTCTCCAACGTATCTACTTTTCCAAACACTTTTGCCCTTGTTTTGGACTCTAACTTGCATGATTTGAATGGAACTAACCCGGACTGACACTATTTTCAGCAGAATTGCCATGGTGTTATTTTTGTGCAGAAATAAAAGTTCTCGGAATGACCTGAAATTCAATGGAGAATTATTTTGGAATATATAAAAAATATCTGTGGAAAGAACCAAGCCAGGGGGCCCACACCCTGTCCACGAGGGTGGGGGCGCGCCTCCTCCCCCTGGGCGCGCCCCCTGCCTCGGGGGCCCCCTGTTGATCCACTGACGTATCCCCCGACTCCATATATTCACTTTCGGGGAGAAAAAAATTGGAGAGGAAGAATTATCGCGTTTTACGATATGGAGCCGCCGCCAAGCCCTAATATCTCTCGGGAGGACTGATCTGGAGTCTATTCGAGGCTCCGGAGAGGGGAGATCGTCGCCATCGTCATCATCAACCTTCCTCCATCACCAATTCCATGATGCTCACCGCCATGCGTGAGTAATCCCATCGTAGGCTTGCTGGACGGTGATGAGTTGGATGAGATTTACCATGTAATCGAGATAGTTTTGTTAGGGTTTGATCCCTAGTATCCACTATGTTCTAAGATTGATGTTGCTATGACTTTGCCATGCTTAATGCTTGTCACTAGGGCCCGAGTGCCATGATTTCAGATCTGAACCTATTATGTTTTCATGAATATATGTGTGTCCTTGATCCTATCTTGCAAGTCAATAGTCACCTACTATGTGTTATGATCCGGCAACCCCTAAGTGACAAAAATCGGGATCACTCCCGGTGATGACCGTAGTTTGAGGAGTTCATGTATTCACTATGTGTTAATGCTTTGGTCTGGTACTCTATTAAAAGGAGGCCTTAATATCCCTTAGTTTCCACTAGGACCCCGATGCCATGGGAGGGTAGGACAAAATATGTCATGCAAGTTCTTTTCCATAAGCACGTATGATTATATTCGGAATACATGCCTACATTACATTGATGAACTGGAGCTAGTTCTGTGTCACCCTATGTCAGGGATATTACTACCAGGTATAAACCGGCCAGGAGGGTACGGTTTACGTTATCGAGATTATATTAAAAAAGGCCCAGCGGAGTATGAATCTGAAGATTGTAGCCCAAGAGGGTAGGACAAAATATGTCATGCAAGTTCTGATCCATCTCCTGCATCATTCTCGGCTGAACCTGCATCTGGTGTTGTAGTATCTATGAGCCACGAGGACTCAGCAATCCCATAACCATGGGTATCAAGACTAGCAAAGCTTTATGGGTAGAAAGAGGTAAAGTGGTGAGGTTGCAGCAGCGGCTAAGCATAATATGGTGGCTAACTTACGAGTATAAGAATAAGATGAGCATCTATGCAAACGGTCGCAAACTAGTAGAGATCGCTAAAGATCCTGAACTACCTACGAGTCAAACATAACCCCACCGTGTTCTATTCTCAAAGTGAAAAGAGACAGTCACGGTTACTCACACAGTTGTGTGTTTTACTTCAGATCCTCTGTCAAGTTTTCTACAACCGGACATTAACAAATTCCCATCTGCCACATAACCGCGGGCACGGCTTTCGAAAGTTCATAACCCTGCAGGGTGTCCCAACTTAGCCCATCACAAGCTCTCACGATCAGCTGAAGTGATAAATATAATATCATCACCCCTTATCTTAGGGAAATCCGATCAGGCTCAGCATCCCGGTGCACAAGACATTTCGACAATGGTAAAACAAGTCCAGCAAGACCTCCCGGCGTGCCGACACCCTGATAGTAGCCGCGCGTATCTCGTCTCAGGCCACGTCTGGATGGGCGATTATACGAGTAAAACCAGCCCTCGGGTTCCCCCAAGGTGGCCCCGCATACTCCCCGTTTGGGACCAACACCATCAGCACTGGCCCCCCTGCTATGTAGAAAAGAATCTCCAAGGAGCGTCCCCCTTATGCAAATTAATTAATTAATTAAGTTTTTATTATGAGGCAAATTAAAACCAATGTTGGGCCTTGCTGGAGGAGTTTTATTCAAAGACGAAGTGTCAAGGGGTCCCGTTATACCCAACCATGTAAGGAACGCAAAATCAAGGAACATAATGCCAGTTTATCGGCGCCTAAGGTGGCATGAGTGGAACAAAACATCGAGCAAAAGGCCAAGCCTTCCACCCATGCCCAGTATATAGGTGTGTTATTATATATATATATATATCATATTGTGATATTCCAACAACAAGTTCCCACCTGGAACGATCTTCATCTTCACCTGCAACTAACAACGCTATAAGAGGGGCTGAGCAAGCGGGTAACATAGCCAAACAATGGTTTTGCTAGGAAGGTTTCAAAGGTTAGAGGTTTCATGGCAACAAGGAGAGGCTGACAATAAAGATGGGTAGCGCGACATATAATGATAGCATCGAGACACTAAGCATGGCAAAGATAGTAAAGGTATCCAAGGGTATGGTCATCTTGCCTGAGATCTCGCAAGGAAGAAGAACGGATCCATGAGGAAGACGAAGAAGAAGCCTTGAAGAAGAACCACGAGGAGTCGAACAAATCCTCACGATCGCAACGGAACAAGCACTAACGAGAAGAAGCAAGCAATACGGTAAACACACAACACGAGACACGACAATATGCTCAACCAAGTATGATGCAAGACAATTCTAAATAGGATGCACCACAAGTCTATACAGGAACCAAAACATGGCAAGGTAGGAAGCACAGAAAAACAAGACAATTCTATACATGATGCAATACATGGCAAGGTATGATGCATGACAAGTCTATACAGGAAGCAATACATGGCAATGTAGGAAGCACAGAAAAACAACACAAGTCTATATGATGCAATACATGGCAAGGTATGATGCATGACAAGTCTATACAGGAAGCAATACATGGCAAGGTAGGAAGCATAGGAAAAGAACACAAGTCTATATGATGCAATACATGGCAAGGTATGATGCATGACAAGTCTATACAGGTAGCAATACATGGAAAGGTAGGAAGCACAGGAAAACAACACAAGTCAACAAGTTTAAATGAGGCCCGAAAATACAACAACAATTCCGGAAAATCCCCATATGCATGTTTAGCAATTTTAAGCAAACAACAATTTACACATTTTAATGTTGTTAACATGATGCGGATGACATGATAGTGTTTTATGCAATTTTTAGTAAAAGTTAACATGAAGAGATATGAAGTATTTGTCACCGTGGTGGAAAGAGAGGGGCCACGGCGACGAATCCGAAATGATGCCACGCAACATATCGGTTCCGGTAACTCGTTGAGAGTCCGGAGCAAAAGAAAGGTGGCGTGAGCGAGTCGAACAAGATGGAAGGTGGGGTGATCCCGTCACCGGGATCCCACGGGTCGCCAACAAGGCAACGAGGGCACAACGAACACGATGCAAACATTAGATACATCTCATACAACACAACAAGCATTCATTCACCACATCGACATTCGACTCGGGGTATACCTTCGAAGCTTTCGTTTTGGGGTGGTCCGACACGTCGAGGGAAGTAGTCGTTCTCGCGACCGTAGTCGTACTCGGGGTCGTCGAGGGTAGTAGTGGTACACGTTCGGAGAGGTACACGCGGTCTTCGGCGACGGTAGTTGTACTCGTTTTTGTAGATGAACTTGAGGGTTCCGAGTGCTCCGGGCGTCGCGGTACTTGACGATTGGTGGAAGTCGTGGTACTCGGGGTCTCGACGACGGTAGTTGTTCACGTTCGTAGATGTACACATTCCGTAGATGTTCGTGTCGCAAGAAGAGGTACTTGGCGCATCTGGTAGTCGTTCGGGCGTCTGCGGGACTTGCCGGTCTCGGTCTCGGCAACGTAGTTGTACACGGGGCATCGGTGAATTTGACGGGTCCGATCTCTTCGGGGGTCGTCGTTGTACTTGCAGGCCTTGGCGATTCCGTGTAGTCATGCACGGGAGGTGGTGTTACACTTCCGAAGAGGATCCTGGTGCCTCCAAAACGAAGCAACACACACAAAAAAAGGCCTCGGGTCTTCGGTCACCGAGGGGAGGCTGGCGGCGAAGCGGCAGCAACGGGCATGCGCGTGCACGAAGGCAGCGGGGTCGGCAGCTCGTCCATGTCACGGTGGACCTCGGCCGGGGATGGCCGTGACGATGCCGGCGACCAAGAGGCCGACGGAGTGGCGAGGGGAGGCAGGACGAGGAAGCAGGGCTTGGCGAGCTCTGGCCATGGCGGGGTCGGACGCGGGCGCTGGTCGCGAGCAGAGGGCGGTGGCGCGATTACAAGGATGGAGGGGAACAAAACGGCCTGGTCGTGCGGCTCGCGATGGAGGGGCGGCGCGGGGTCCTGGAGCCGGTGGTTGCCGGCTCCGGCGAGCTCCTGCCCACGGCGGAGTCGCAGGGTGCGCGGCGGCGCGATACTGGAGGAGGCGGTGGCACGGCTTTCAGCAAGGGCTCTGCCTCCTGCGGCCCGGCGAAGCGGCAAGCCGACGGGGAGGCGCAGCTGGGGGAGAAGGACGGCGCGGCGGGGTGCTTGAGCGAGGGGTGGGCGCGATGCGGTCGGGCGACGCACAGAAGAAGGGAGGGGCGGCGAGGTAAGGTAGAGTGATGCGGGGCTCTGGGTCGAGGGAAACAGGGCAGGGGACGAGCGGGCGAGAGGACTGGGTCGAGGGTGGCGGCGCAAGGAAAAGAGGAGGGAGAGGGGATCGGGCTTCTTAGGGTTAGAGCAGCTGGGGGCGGCTGGGCCTTGGCCATGGGCCAGGGAAGGAGCTGGTGGTGCGCCTGGCCTTGGGCCTAGAGGTGCGGCCAGCCTGGCTGGGCCTGGCTGCGGCTGGGATGGCCTTAGATCCTCACTCCTCTCTCTTAACTAAAAAAACAGAAAAGAGAAAGAAAAGAAAGTGAGGTCTAGGAAGGAATTGCACAAGAGGTTATTTTTCTCGGGATCATAAAAATGAGCGTAATCCAAGAAAAAATAGAAGTGGACCGATCGAGATATAATTCAAACATAATTGAATTTACTTCAAATGGGTTTGAGGTAAGACTTGATTTTTGAAGTGTCCAAAAATGTTGAGGTTTTTGGAGGAACTTCGATAAACGGGAAAAGAAATATAAAGAAGGTTTCGACGGTGAAACATGAAGCAAAAGAGGCCTGGAGAATAATTGCAAGTGTGTTTTGGTGAATTCCAAACAATTGGAATAATTCAATATAGCTCCCTAATATTAGGAGGATATGTTATAAAGAGAAGTCACTCTTCCCTCGATTTAAATAGATCAAAAGATCTATGTAATTTATTTAGTTGAGTTTTAAAATTAAAAGACTTGATGGCATGATGACATGATGCAATGCAAAATAAATAAAGCAAGCAGAAATGAAACACATGGGAGAACCCGAAACATCTGGAATCTTCTGGGACGTTGGTCTTCGGGCATCACAGTCATCCCCCGGAGCAGCAACATCTTCTCGGTCCATAGAGGAAGGATCGTCATGTGGAATTTCAATTTTTTTCTTCTAACGGATTGGCGGCTTCGGGATCTTTCGCTGGTTCAGAAGTGTTTTCGACCGCCGGTTTATTCAGCTTTGCCTTTTTGATAGGCATGTGTATACTGAGAAAAGATTAGAGGAATAATTAAAATTACAAGTCAAAATGGAAAGATAAACCGGAGAGACTGAAAGACGGCTTACCCGTGAACAGTCTTGAGCACTGGGACTTGGGTGGCGGTTGACTCGCCGGAGGATGACAGAGGAGTTTCCTGTTAATTTGGATCAGACGGTTTAAGTGGTTTACGACAAAGACCCGCTTTAGGATGAAGGATAGTTGGAGTAAGTAAAACCTCTAAACGGCATCTTCGAGCCGGAGTATGGGACAATCCGGTCGACTCGACCACATGGCCACTGTAGCGTGTGGTGCGGCGAGCCTCATGTTGCTGCTTCTTCAAAATAAAATGGGGATCCAGTTGAGCATAAGGGTGAGAAAATGGATATTTCCGGGCTACCCGACGAACTTTGGGTGGTAATGGTTCTGAATCAGAGGAAAGAGAGATTACCTCAACTTCATCTGCTTTACTCCCTTCCGCCGGATCCTAGGAAAAGTCATTGTTAATATAAATACAGATAAGAGAAAGTTAAAAGGCATAAGAACCAAGCGGTACCTCAGAGGCCGGATCATCCTCTTCTTCATTTGAACCGGAAGCAGCGGTAGGTCTCTTTTTATGCTTCTTCATAGCCAGGCTCTTCTTGCGAGTTGGCTTCGCCGGTTTGTCCTGGTCTTTCCTCTTCCAGAAAGGGTCGTTAGCCTGCTTTAAAGAATAAAAGCATGTTAATGCCAAGTAATATGGAAGGATTAAAGTTGTTCACGCAGAAGGGTGCTAAACCGGTCCGGCTGAACTCCTCCAGAGGTATATTCAACATCTTCTTAGCAGATTCGGTAACTTCATTGTCTGGAAGCACCATCTCCGTGCGACGCTGAGGGTCCTTTGGGTTACCGGTATATTCGCACATCAAACCGGAGCGCCGGCTTAACGGGAGAATGCTCCAAGAGAGCCAGCAGCGGACAAAGTCAACTCCGGTTAACCCGTTGGCTACAAAAGCCCTCAGCTTGGAAAGCTGGGGGGCATATCGAGCCCGGTCTTGGGCACTCAAGCGCTGCGGGAAAGGATGATCCGCTGTCAGACGATAAGAGCGATAACCTTGCAGTGGATTCTCTCCTTCTGGTGAAGCGTCGACGTAATAGAACCAAGTTTGATTCCACTCCTTCGGATGGCTATGAAGACTGGCGTGAGGAAAACTGACATCGTTTCTCTTCTGGATGCTCATTCCGCCGAGTTCAGTATTGGGCCCGTCATGAAATTCAGTCCGGCGATTCAGATGGAAGAAGTCCCGGAATAACTCCATGGATGGCTCATCTTGCAGATAGGCTTCCGAGAAGACTTGGAAATTGCAGATGTTTGATATGGAATTGGGACCTATGTCTTGGGGGTGGAGCTGAAAGTTTGCTAATACGTCGCGGAAAAACTTTGACCCTGGAGGGTTAAAGCCCCAGGCCAGGTGATAGAAAAAGACTATAACTTTTCCTTCTTTAGGCTGGGGAGGACACTCTTTCTCAGGAGCCCTCCAGTGCAGAACCTCCTTGGAACCTAAAGCGCCAATTGAGGCCATCTTTTCTAAATCATCCACGGTAATCCGGGATGGGACCCAGTTGCAGGCGACAAACTGCTTAGCCGCGGAAGTCATCTTTTTCCAAAGGGGGAACGCTAGAAAATAAAATACAAGATCCGATTTTCGATCCACACGGATTCAAACCGGCATATACTATTAAAGTACTGATTTACCTGGCGGTTTAATCAGGGGACTAATGGTATCTACCGATCCGAATAACTATGAATATAACAGCTACCGGATTATGAAGTTTGAGAGGAACAGGTTAAACCACCAAACACATTCATGTGAGGTGCAGATTTAAAGTTGAACCGTCGACATAAGCGAAGGAGATGGAGATCTAAAGTTAGGAAAACAACTTTAACAAGAGCAGCAGTAAAATATGGATCTACAGCATATGAAAAACTCAAGATAATTCAAGTCATATTCGTCGAAGGCAGCGAAGGTTTTTTACAGATCCAGTCTAACTAGCAGTATTGGGGGAACTAAGATTACAAAGATGGAGCGGAGTCATGCGTACAAGAGTCGACCTAAAAAGTCTAACATCTACGGCTAAGAACTACCTATGGTGATGAACTGCGAAGAACGGAGGTTCATCTACGAGCTCCCGTGAAACTCTAGAACTAAGATCTACGAGGAGGAATGAGTAACGCACCTGAGGAAGCGGAAGTGGAAGGACGGCGGCGAATCTCTGCACACGCTCAGGTTGATGCAGCGGCCGGGCTTGGTGAAGACAACGAGCTCGAAGGACGGCGGCGGAGCTTGAGCGCTGGAGGTCAGAGGAAGAAGAAAGCGAAGGGGAAAAAGGAGATGGCCCTCGGCCCTATTTATAAGCCGAAGGGATAAAACGGCAGGCGCGGGAATCGAGGAGACCGAAAATCGGATATGGATGGTGCTGTCGCCTCGATCTTCGGAGCTTTAATAAGAAAAGGTAAAAACAGGTACAAGCATTAAATGCGCGGATGGCGTCACGACGGTTTAAAGCGACTTGAGGGGATGACGTCATGCCGGTTTACCAAGCATACTGAAGCTGCAGAAAGGAAAATCTGTATAAGACTTTGAAGATTGACATGAACAGGTTCAAATCAATCAGAGGCCTAATTTCAGGGATATTACTACCAGGTATAAACCAGCCAGGAGGGTCCGGTTTACGTTATCAAGATTATATTACAAAAGGCCCAGCGGAGTATGAATCTGAAGATTGTAGCCCAAGAGGTTTAGAGCCCATGTGTTAGGGCCCATGATTTGTAAACCATCATACTATGTAACTTGGGATGTAAGATAGAAAGAGCAGAGACTGGGGCGGACACGTTTATGAGCCGGCCTCGGGACTCTGTAAACCGGACTGGGCGTCACCTCTTATATAAAGGGACGACCCGACGATGGTTCAGGACAGAGAACAACAGCTCGAGACACAGGCAAAGCGGATTCGCTCCCTGGTCATCGAAGCCATAGCAATAGCACACCAAACTAGATGTAGGCTTTTACCTTCATCGAAGGGGCCGAACTAGTATAAAATCCCTGCGCCCTTTGTCCGCTTTAACCCCTTTAAGCTAACCCGTAGCGATGGCCTCACGACTAAGTCCTTTTGCTAGGACATCTGCCGTGTTAAATCCACGAGACCCTAGGTTATAACTATTACATGAGGAATATCATCCAACATAATTATCCATCACCGATCCAATGCCTACGAGCTTTTCACATATTGCTTGTTTCTTATTTACTTTTCTGCTGCTACTGTTACAAAAACTACAAAAACATTACCATTACTTTTATTGCTGTTACCACTACATCCATATTACCTTGCTACTAAATTACCTTGCTGCAGATACTAAGTTTCCAGGTGTGGTTGAATTGACAACTCAGCTGCTAATACTTAAGAGTATTCTTAGGCTCCCCTTGTGTCGAATCAATAAATTTGGGTTAAATACTTTACCCTCGAAAACTGTTGCGATCCCCTACACTTGTGGGCTGTCAAGACTATTTTCTGGCGCCATTGTCGGGGAGCATAGCTATATTCTTTATTCACTTGGGATTTATATCTGTTGATCACTATGAAGAAACTGCTAGAGACTTTCTTTCTTGCAACGATAGATATGATCTAAAGAAATTATTAGCTAAGATGAAAGAAAAGTCTTTGAATGCTAGAATGAAATATGACCCTGCTTTTGCCACTTCACCTATCTTTGTTACTGATAAGGATTATTATTTCTCTGTTGATCCTGAGTTAGTTACTTTGGTTGAATCTGATCCTTTCCATGGTTATGAACCTGCAACTGTTGTGGCAAATCTGACTAAGTTGAATGATATAGCCACCCTGTTTACCAATGATAAAAGGATACATTATTACTATATCCTTAAGTTATTTCCGTTCTCGTTAAAGGGTGATGCTAAGAAATGGTTTAATTCTCTTGATCCTGGTTGTGTGCATAGTCCCCAGGATATGATTTATTACTTCTCTGCTAAATATTTTCCCGCTCATAAGAAACAAGCTGCCTTACGGGAAATACATAACTTTGTGCAAATTGAAGAAGAGAGTCTCCCACAAGCTTGGGGGAGGATTCTCCAATTACTTAATGCTTTGCCTGATCATCCTCTTCAGAGGAATGAAATACTTGATGTCTTTTATAATGGACTAACCGATGCTTCCAGAGACCACCTGCATAGTTGTGCTGGTTGTGTTTTCAGGGAAAGAACAGTTGATCAAGCTGAATTACTATTGAATAATATGTTGGCCAGTGAAAATAATTGGACACTTCCTGAACCAACCCCTAAGCCGACTCCGAAGAAAAGAGATGTTCTGTTTCTCAGTCCTGAAGATATGCAAGAGGCAAAGAAATCTATGAAAGAAAAAGGTATTTAAGCTGAAGGTGTTAAGAATTTACCGCCTATTGAAGAAATACATGGTCTTGATAACCCGACATAGGTAGTAAATGTAAATTCTCTTTATATATTTGATGAATGTGATATTCCTCATTATAAGTCTACTAGCCAGTGCTTAGATGAGATTGACAATTTTATTGTGAAGCAAGAAAACTTCAATGCTTATGTTGGTAGACAATTGCAACGTAATGCCTATATGATTGAACGCTTGAGTGATTATATGTCTAGAGTTAAAGGTGAATTGAAACTCATTAGTAAACATGCTTTTATGGTTACCACTCAAGTAGAACAAGTACTTAAGGCTTAGAATGATTTGCTCAATGAATTAAATAGTAAGAATAATGACTATGTTGTTAGAGTCGCAACTAGAGGGGGTAAAGTGACTCAGGAACCTTTGTATCGTGAGGGCCACCCTAAGAGAATTGATCAAGATTCTCAAAGAGCTAATTTAGATGCACCTAGTTCTTCTAAGAAGAAGAAAAATAAAAATGATAGGACTTTGCATGCCTCTAGCGAACCTATAGCTGACACACCTGAGAATCCTAATGATATCTCTATCTCTGATGCTGAGACACAATCGAGTAATGAACATGAACCTAGTGATAATGATAATGATGATGTTCATGATGATGCTCAACCTAGCAATGATAATGATGTAGAGATTGAACCTGCTGTTGATCTTGATAACCCATAATCAAAGAATCAACGTTATGATAAGAGAGACTTTGTTGCTAGGAAGCACGGTAAGGAAAGAGAACCATGGGTTCAGAAACCCCTGCCTTTTCCTCCTAAACCATCCAAGAAAAAGGATGATGATGATTTTGAGCGCTTTGCTGAAATGAATAGACCTATCTTTTTGCGTATGTGTTTGACTGATATGCTTAAAACAAATCCTTATGCTAAGTATATGAAACATATTATTACCAACAAAAGAAAGATACATGAATTTGAAATTTACACCATGCTTGCCAATTACACTTTTAAGGGTGGAATACCTAAGAAACTAGGGGATCCAGGAGTACCTACTATACCTTGCTCCATCAAAGGAAACTATGTTAAAACTGCTTTATGTGATCCTGGAGCCGGTGTTAGTGTTATGCCTCTCTCTTTATATCGTAGACTTGACTTGAGTAAGTTGACACCTACTGAAATATCTTTGCAAATGGCCGATAAATCAACTGCTATACCTGTCGGTATTTGTGAGGATGTGCCTGTTGTGGTTGCAAATGTTACTATTCTAACGGACTTTGTTATCCTTGATATTCTCGAGGACGATAGTATGTCTATTATCCTTGGTAGACCATTTTTGAATACTGCAGGGGCTGTTATTGGTTGCAACAAAGGCAATGTCACTTTTCATGTCAATGGTAATGAGCATACGGTACACTTTCCGAGGAAACAACCTCAGGTCCACAGTATCAATTCTATTGGTAAAATTTCAACTATTATTATTGGAGGTTTTGAATTTCCTCTTCCTACTGTCAAGAAGACATATGATATTCTTATTGTTGGGGACGTACATATCCCCATTGAGGTAACCTAGTGTTATTCGAAAATTCTCCGGTTTCATGTTATTCGGAAAGAGTTTATTAACAAGACCTGATCAACCTTGTTAATGGATTCCTTTCGATGAGCATGAGATGGGTGAATCTAGATAGCAGAACCTTCTGTACCCTTCTTTTACTTTCTGTTAATTAGATTAAATTAAGCAAAAATAGTATTTTCTGTCTGTTTCCAGACTTATCCGTGCAACAAAAAAATACCCCAAAAATAAAAGTTCTCCAAATGTCCTGAAAATGAAATATGATTTTTTTAGAATATTTGAGAATATTTGGCACAGAGAACACAGCAGGGGGAGCCAACACCTGGCCATGAGGGTCCAAGGCGCGCCCCCTACCTCGTGGGCCCCACGTGCCCCTCCTCCACTTATTCCTGCACCCACACACTCCTTCTTCCCAAAAAATCACTATCCAGCTCAAGCATGAGTTCTAGCTCATCTTGCTGCCATATTCGATCTCCTTGCTCAAAGCTCCATTCAGAAAACAATTTGGGGAGATTGTTCCTTGGTATGTGACTCCTCCATTGGTCCAATTAGTTTTTGTTCTAGTGCTTTATTTATTGCAATTTTTTGCTGCTGTGGTGACCTTGTTCTTGAGCTTGCATGTTAAATTTCTTTGGTCCCAAGTAGTTCTAATGGATGATATAGTCTCTAGGAATTTGTAGGAGTTGTTTCTATCAATCTTGTTAAGTTTGGTTCACTTTTATTTTGAGTTACTAATAATTTCAGAAAATTTCAGAAAAATGCATAGGAAAATCTTCCAAAATCTTCCAAGGTGGTTCCTCATGGAAGCAAGAACCAAGGCTCGCGATGCGTGAGCCGGACGATGAATTACCAAGGGAAGCTGAAGTGCGGCCTTGTGAATGGCCGTTAGAGGAATTTATGGTTCGGGCAGACATTAAGGAGGAGTTTGACGCATATGTGCGTAATGCTGACCTCAAGGGCTTCATGCAAGATAAGTGCGCTCAATACCTTTACTTAACTGATACCTTTGTGAGAAGGTTTAAATTTTCATCTTCATGTAATTCTCACACTGTCTTGTTTGATCTCTATGATAAATCTTACACCATGGACCTAGAAGATTTTAATGATGCTTGTAAGCTCCCGCAGTGGGGCAATATTAGTGATCCTCGCAAATCTGAATATAAAGACTTCCTTGCTAGTATCACTCTGGGGGAATCTAGAGAGATCACGCAAGCTACCATAGGAAGCATTCATTTTCCTGTATACATTATTTTTTTCTCTTTATTGCTAGACGCATCAACGGTAAAGATGAGGCTTGTCATATGTGCGTCCCGGATCTTAATGTTCTCAAGAGTGTTCTATTAGGTGATAGACAATATAACTTGGGAGCCATTGTTGCTTGTAGGCTATATCATAATGGTTTAGATGGAGATTTATTTGGTGGGATTTATGCCACTCACATACCCCGTCGTCTCAATGTGCCTATCGATGAAAATGATGAACTATTACCGCCTGCTTATTTAGATTATAATGCTATGGTCAGCCATCGGTTTATAGAGAGGGATGAACAATCCCTCCAGTATCGACTAATCTTTGACAGGCGTCACACTGTCCATATTGCTCTCCCTTCTCCCACCTTCTTTGACTTTCAGGCAAAAGGGAGATATATTATAACCAGGGAGGAGGCAAATGAGTATAAGGAGACAATGAGAGCAGCTCGTCTCCAGGATGCAGCTCACCAGGCAGTAGCCGCTGCATCTCCGTACAACCCCAACTACGACTTTGGATATCCGTCAGGCCAGTACTGGCCATAGACCAACTTAGGCCAAAAGCCTAAGCTTGGGGGAGTATGTGTTTCTCACCGACATTACATTCATGTTCACACACTTATTCTAGTTGTCGGTGCTCACACTCTTTCATTGTACTATCCATGCTAGTTTCAATTCCTTGTTTAGTCTTTTTCTTGTGTGTTAGAAAAAACCTTAAGATAAACAAAAAAAAATAGTTGTAGCTTTTAGCTTGTTTGCTTTCCATGCCTGTACTAGTAGTAATTAAAAGAAAACCCAAAAAGATTTCTCGTTCTTCTTCTACTTGTTGGGAGCTTCCCGTGTAAATAGTTTCTTTTCTTTTCTTTGGGGGTCAAGAGTAGAAGACCATGATGAAAATGTTTAGTGGCTCTCATATGCTTTATTGTTGATTTAACCATGAGCCATGTTACCTTGTCTTCTCTCTTGTATTAAATGCTTGCAGATTCTAGCTTAGTCCAATGCACGTGCACTATTATTATTATCCACGCCGTTCAGTCGTGCGAGTGAAAGGCAATAATGACGGTATATGATGAATTGATTGAGATGAGAAAAGCTGGTATGAACTCCACCTCTCTTGTTTTTGTAAATATGATAGTTCATCGTTCCTGATTCAGCCTATTATGAATGAAACATGCTTGCAATGACAATTAGAGATCATATTTGCGTGCCAACATGATATTAAAATGGTTGTCATGTCGTATGATAGGGTGGTATCCTCCTTTGAATGATTCAAGTAGTCTGACTTGGCACATGTTCACGCATGTAGTTGAAACAAAATCAACATAGCCTCCATGATATTTATGTTCCTGGTGATTTATATCCTACTCATGCTTGCACTCATTGTTGACTAATTTTAATGCATGTTCATGACTGTTGTCCCTCTCTAGCTGGTCGCTTCCCAGTCTCTTTCTAGCCTTCACCTGTACTAAGCGGGAATACTGCTTGTGCATCCACTTCCATAAACCCCAAAGTTATTCTATATGAGTCCACCATACCTTCCTATATGCGGTATCTACCTACCTTTCCAAGTAAATTTGTATGTGCCACACTCTAAACCTTCAAATGAAATTATGTTTTGTATGCTCGAACAGCTCATGTATCAACTAGGGCTGTCTATATCTTCCATGCTAGGTGGGTTGTTCTCACGATGAGTGGACTCCGCTCATCATTCATGAGAAAATGGCTCGTAACCGGGATGCCCAGTCCCATGCTCAAAACATAATAATTAAACCAAACTCTCCCAGGGCTGTTGCTGGTTTGGACGGTACCCGTTGTTTCGGGCTAGCCGTGGAGTGTGCTTGTTGGTGGTTGGGGGAGTATAAACTTTACCATTCTGTTTGGGAACCGCCTATAATGTGTGTAGCATGGAAGATATCATGATTCTTGGTTGTTATGTTGACAATGAGAGTATACCGCTCAAAATATTATTCATCTCTATTTAAAAATCGAGCTCTGGCACCTCTACAAATCCATGCTTCCCTCTGTGAAGGGCCTGTCTATTTACTTTTATGCCAAGTCACCATCCTCTTATTAAAATCACCAGTTGGAGAGCACCGCTGTCATTTGCATGTATTGCTATTAATTTGCATTGAGTATGATTGTGATTGGATCTCTTTTACCATGAATTACAATGTCTAGTCAGTCCTTGATCTTTAAAGGTGCTCTCCATTTATGTTTTGCGGTCTCAGAAAGGGCTAGCGAGATACCATCTTGTTATATCATATTATGATTGTTTCGAGAAAGTGTTGTCATATGAGCTTTATTATTATTGCTCGCTAGTTGATTATGCCATTGATATGAGTAGACATGAGACCTGAAAGTTATTGTGAATGTGGTTAGTTCATGATCTTTGCTGAAAACTTGAATGCTGGATTTACATATTTACAACAACAAGAGCAAACAGGGTTTGTCAAAGTTTTTCTTTATCACATTCAGTTTATCAACTGAATTGCTTGAGGACAAGCAAAGGTTTAAGCTTCGGGGAGTTGATACGTTTCCAACGTATCTACTTCTCCAAACACTTCTGCCCTTGTTTTGGACGCGCCCCCTGCCTCGTGGGCCCCCTGTTGCTCCACAGACGTATCCCCCGACTCCATATATTCACTTTCGGTGAGAAAAAAATTGTAGAGGAAGAATTATTGCGTTTTACAATATGTAGCCGCCGCCAAGCCCTAATCTCTCTCGGGAGGGCTGGTCTGGAGTCCGTTCGGGACTCCGGAGAGGGGAGATCGTCGCCATCGTCATCATCAACCTTCCTCCATCACCAATTCCATGATGCTCACAGCCGTGCGTGAGTAATCCCATCGTAGGCTTGTTGGACGGTGATGAGTTGGATGAGATTTACCATGTAATCGAGTTAGTTTGTTAGGGTTTGATCCCTAGTATCCACTATGTTCTAAGATTGATGTTGCTATGACTTTGCCATGTTTAATGCTTGTCACTAGGGCCCGAGTGCCATGATTTCAGATCTGAACCTATTGTGTTTTCATGAATATATATGATTTATTAATCCTATCTTGCAAGTCAATAGTCACCTACTATGTGTTATGATCCGGCAACCCCGAAGTGACAACAATCGGGACCACTCCCGGTGATGACTGTAGTTTGAGGAGTTCATGTATTCACTATGTGTTAATGCTTTGGTCTGGTACTCTATTAAAAGGAGGCCTTAATATCCCTTAGTTTCCACTAGGACCCCGCTGCCACGGGAGGGTAGGACAAAAGATGTCATGCAAGTTCTTTTCCATAAGCATGTATGACTATATTCGGAATACATGCCTACATTACATTGATGAACTGGAGTTAGTTCTGTGTCACCCTAGGTTATAACTATTACACAAGGAATCGCATCCAACGTAATTATCCATCACCGATCCAATGCCTACGAGCTTTTCACATATTGTTTGTTGCTTATTTACTTTTCCACTGCTACTGCTACAAAAACTACAAAAACACTACTGTTACTTTTATTGCTATTACCACTACTTCCATATTACCTTGCTACTAAATTACCTTGCTGGAGATACTAAGTTTCCAGGTGTGGTTGAATTGACAACTCGGCTGCTAATATTTAAGCGCATTCTTTGGCTCCTCTTGTGTCGAATCAATAAATTTGGGTTGAATACTTTACCCTCGAAAACTGTTGCGATCCCCTACACTTGTGGGTTATCAAAGTTGTAGATGATGAAGCTCTTGGCTTCAGATTGTTCGTAGAAGGTGGAGGACTTGATGTAGTCGCATTCTTGTAGCTTGACTTGTCACCTAAGCTTGTAGATGGCTTGGTAGAGGTAGAAGGTGCTTAAGTCATTGTAGCTTGGTTGTAGGAGCTGTTGTTCTTGGGGGTGAACTTGGAGTACTTGTAGTCCTCTTGAACTTGTCGCTCCGCTTTTGTTGCTTGGTGTACTAGCTCGAGGAGATTCGTGTATGGTTGAAAGTCCGCAATCTTCTTGATATGATAGTTGAGTCCATTCAAGAATCTCGCCATTGTTTACTCTTCATCTTCCGTGATGTTGGCTCTTATCATGGCAATCTCCATCTGCTTGTAGTACCATTCAACGGACTTGGTTCCTTGCTTGAGGAGTTGCAACTTCTTGAACAAGTCACGGTTGTAGTGTGTTGGCACGAAACATGCTCTCATGACTTCCTTCATTTGAGTCCAAGTAGTGATAGGTGGTTCGCCTTTTGCTTCTCTTCTCTCGATGATTTGCTCCCACCAAATGAGTACATAGTCTTGGAACTCAAGGGACGCCATTGCAATCTTCTTTCCTTCATCAAAGTTGTGGAGGCGATAGATCTTGTCAACTTTCAATGCCCAAGAGAGGTAGTCTTCGGGATCAATGCTTCCGGAGAACTTTCGCATGGTGAACTTTAGCTTGCCATAGCGATGCTCTTCATTGTTTGCTTGCCTATTGTGAGGGCGGTCTTGATTTGGACGATTGCCAACCTCATGTTGCTCTTGGCCGAGTTGATGCTCGTTGTCATGTTGTTCTTGCCGAGCTTGTGGTTCTTGTTGAGCTTGTTGCTCTTGTCGCGCTTGAGGAGGAACTTCTTGTCGCATTCGTGCTTGGTAACGCCTTTCTTGCATCTCATCTCAAAGTACTTCATATTTGTGAAGAGTGTTTCGATTGCAAGTTGCAACATTGCGATGTGAGTCATGAAGGGCACGTTGCGCCTCAAGAGCTTGAGCTTCTCGGCGTTGTTGTGCTTGATATTGAGCCTCAGCATCTTGTTCTTCTTGGCGTCGAAGCGCACCCTCTTGTTCTTGTTGGCGTAGTCGTTGCCATTCTTGCGCTTGCTCAAGTGTAGTGATACGTCTCCAACGTATATACTTTTCCAAACCCTTTTGACCTTATTTTGGACTCTAACTTGCATGATTTGAATGGAATTAACCCGGACTGACACTGTTTTCAGCAGAACTGCCATGGTGTTGTTTTTTTGCAGAATGGAAAGTTCTCGGAATCGCCTGAAAATCAACGGAGAATTATTTCGGAAAATATAAAAAATATCTGCAAGAAGATCCACACCAGGGGGCCCAGGGCCTGTCCGGGAGGGTGGGGGCGCGCCCCCTACCCAGGGCGCGCCCCCTGCCTCGTGGGCCCCCTGGTGCTCCACCGACGTACCCCCAGATCCTATATCTTCACTGTCGGGGAGAAAAAAAATCAAGGAGAAGGAATTATCGTATTTCACAAGACGAAGCCGCCGCCAAGCCCTAATCTCTCTCGGGAGGGCTGATCTGGAGTCCGTTCGGGGCTCTGGAGAGTGGAGATCGTCGCCATTGTCATCATCAACCTTCCTCCATCACCAATTCCATGATGTTCACCGCCGTGCGTGAGTAATTCCATTGTAGGCTTGCTGGACGGTGATGGCTTGGATGGGATCTATCATGTAATCGAGTTAGTTTTGTTAGGGTTTGATCCCTAGTATCCACTATGTTCTGAGATTGATGTTGCTATGACTTTGCTATCCTTAATGCTTGTCACTAGGGCCCGAGTGCCATGATTTCAGATATGAACCTATTACGTTTTCATGAATATATGTGTGTTCTTGATCCTATCTTGCAAGTCTATAGTCACCTACTATGTGTTATGATCCGGCAACCCCGAAGTGACAATAATCGGGACCACTCCCGGCGATGACCATAGTTTGAGGAGTTCATGTATTTACTATGTGTTAATGCTTTGGTCCGGTACTCTATTAAAAGGAGGCCTTAATATCCCTTAGTTTCCAATAGGACCCCGCTGCCACGGGAGGGTAGGACAAAAGATGTCATGCAAGTTCTTTTCCATAAGCACGTATGATTATATTCGAAATACATGCCTACATTGCATTGATGAACTAGAGCTAGTTCTGTGTCACCCTAGGTTATAACTTCTACATGATGAATTGCATCCGACATAATTTCCCATCACCGATCCAATGCCTACGAGCTTTTCCTATATTTCTTGTTGCTTATTTACTTTTCCGTTGCTACTATCACAAAAACTACAATAACACTATCGTTACTTTTATTGCCGCTACCGCCACTATCATATTACTTTGCTACTAAACTATCTTGCTGCAGATACTAAGTTTCCAGGTGTGGTTGAATTGACAACTCAGCTACTAATACTTAAGAGTATTATTTGGCTCCCCTTGTGTCGAATCAACAAATTTGTGTTGAATACTTTACCCTCGAAAACTTTTGCGATCCCCTACACTTGTGGGTTATCATGTAGCTTGGTTTTGATGATGTCGACTTTCTTGCTCTTCAAATAGCTCTTGTGAACTCTTGTCATGAAGTGGGTTCCGGTTGTCATGTCGAGCTTGACATGCGGCTTGACGAAGAGTGTTTGATGTAGGTGTACTTGAGCCGGACGTGTTGTCGGTATGATGACTTGAGCGGCTCACGTGGATGAGGAGCGTTGGTTGACTATCAAATTCTATAGCTCGCCGAATTGAGTAGACATGTTGGTGTTGATGATATCGAATTGCTCAGGTGCGTCGGCGGCGACTTGCTCAATGCGTTCTTTCATAGCTTCATTCTCTTGATGTGGAGCTCGCTGGACACCGAAGAGATGTAGTTCGGTAACGTAGTTGTTCGATTCTTGAGGATCATCAAAGAGCGGGTTCGTAGATGTACTCAGCCTATCCATCATTGCAAGCAAGAATGTGAGTTGGAGAAAGGAGAAGACAATACCAAATGTACCTTGACCGAAGTTGAAGATGGCTCAATGATCACTCAATAATGTAACCTCGAAATAGCACTATTGGTAACACTTCTTGTTGATTCTCACACATACACAAGTAAAGCTTTGAGTGGAGCTTGGTTAGGATGGTGGCACAAAGTCAATGCAATTGTCAAAGAGACTCGATGATGTTGAAAATGATTCACAATTTGCTCATGCAACAAGTAGATCACAATCAATAGGTAGCACACAGAACACATGCACAGATAGATAAATGTGGTTGTGCAACCAAGGGTGAGCGAAAATGTGGAATCCACGGAAAATGCTCTTGTTGCACGACCTATAAGAGGCAAAACATAACGACTTCCTATCACAAGTATACTATGATTGTATGATGTGCCGAAGCTTGAGCACAAGATGATGTATTGCTATTTCATATGATCTCTTTTGATGTGAGGCGTATGATGCTATTGTCCTTTTGCTTATAAGCTTTTGAATGGCTCTTTTGCTTAAAATCTTGTGAGCTCTTTCTTTTGCCACTTATGCATGCTTCTAGTATCAAGGTAGCTATTGTGTATGCGGGACACTCTTGTGTCACACGAAGATATGATCATGTAGTATGCAATATCTATGACTATCACTAAGGTGCACAAGTGTCGTGGCCCGGCAATACTCAAATGGCTAGTCTCGATGGGAAAACTACGCAAAATGGTCTATAGGGTGACAATGCAATTGCAAGGTAGGGTGAACAAGGTGTCGTCGATGTTACCGTCCTTGCCGAGGATGAGTGGTGGTGTCGTCGAAGTCGTTCCGTTCCGAGGTAGCCTAAACATCCAAGGAAACGGTGAAACCACAACTCAAGTATCGAAGGCAAAGTGAGACAAAATTGTCAAAATCGTAGTGGTTAAGGGATGGTGGTTGCAGAAGTGGTGGTGGTATGCGGAAGGTTTGGTGGGATACCGAACGAAAATGGCAGGGACTGAGTGCAAAGTGTTGCGGATGGGGAGGGTTTTGGCTGCGGGAGGCCGGATGTCCGGGCCAGAGGCCGGATGTCCGGGGCACGGGCCGGAAGTCCGGGGTGCCCGAGGCCTTGATGAACTCCGTGGAACAGTTGACTTCCGGGGCCAAATTCGTCGGATTTTGTGGATCAAAATTGGGGAAAATGTGGGGGAAAGCTAGATCCACTCGTGGCATAGCAAATCCATGGAACAAATTCAACAAAATCTCGTCAAATCAACAGATCGCAAAAAAATTGGGGCTAGTTTTGGTGGGGAATTTTCGAATTTGTGGAAGAACACAACAAAAACAAGCTAGAAAATGGGGTAGGGGCTCCAAATTCATGAGAAACCTAGGCTCTTGATACCATATGATGCGGGGTCAATCCGATCTAGGCCTATCTTTCATGATTGGAGGGGATCCCACGATGAACACGAAGAACACAAAGGGAATATCACGAGGGAAGCGGAAGAGGAACACTGAAATCAACAAGAAAGTAATCACACAAGTGCTAGATGCGGATACATAAAGAGATTCACAATCCAAGGTCAACAACGGATGATACAAGTAGCGATAGTCTTCTCCGTGAAGAGGTCTTGGTATCCCGTAGGATCTTCTCCGAAGGAGGTCTTGAATCCTTGTGGATCTTCTCCGTAGAGGGGCCGTAGTCACTCTCGAGGAGATGAACCCCTAGTGGATGAGCAAGGCTGTAGGTTTTGAGCTTTCACAATGCTAACCCTAGAAAGAGGTAGGAGGAGGATTATATATAGTCTAGAGGGGTGAGGGGATACATGGGCCATGACCCAGATGAAATGCACGTAGGCATCAGGAGCCGGATGTCCGGGCGTCGGGCCGGATGTCCGGGCTGTCGTGAGGCGCCGGATGTCTCGGCTCGGGGCCGGATGTCTCGGTCCTATCGTGTCGTATGCTCGGGGCCTGGGCGGATGTCCATCTAAACCTAATATTTAGAACAAGGTGAACAATTTTCTGACATAGAAATGCCTAGAAATAAAATAACTTTTTAATGCAACTTTTAAAATAATAAATTGCAAATAAAAATCCAATAAAAATTATTTTTACTCAAAAATCAAATTCCAATATTTTATTATGTTTTTGAAGAAGTCATATTATCTTCTCTCATGTATTTTCAAATATTGAAACTGGAAATTGGCAAAAATAATAATTGGTCCAATCCCACTTGGAAAAATAATAAAAATATTGGGTTCTCTTTGGAAAACTTTCAACTCTCTCACTTAGGTCCTTGAGTTGCTTAAAATTTTGGATCAGTTTTCAAATAAACTCAACTTCAAAATGCTCAAATGATACATGCATATGAATGATCTATTTATAACATCCAAATTGAAAATTGGGATGTTACAAACCTACCCCCCTTAGGATGAATCTCGCCCTCGAGATTCGGGTTGGCTAGAAAATAGGTGTGGGTGGTCTTGGCGTAGATCATCCTCTCGTTCCCAGGTCGCTTCGTCCTCTGTATGGTGACTCCACTGTACTTTTCAAAACTTGATGACTTTGCTGCGGGTAACCCTGTCGGCAAACTCGAGATTTTTAACGGGCTTCTCCTCGTAAGTCGGGTCGCTCTCTAACTGAATTGCTTCCATGGGCATTGTATCTCATAAAGGAATATTGTCCATCTCTGCGTGACACTTCTTCAGCTGAGATACGTGAAATACATCGTGAACTCCGGACAAAGTCTCGGGCAACTCTAGCTGATAAGCTACTTCTCCTCTGCACTCCAAAACTTTGTAAGGTCCTACAAATCTTCATGCTAGTTTACCCTTAACTCCAAAACGCTTAAATCCTCGAAGTAGGGACACACGAAGATATGCTCTATCTCCAACTTCGCAGGTCACCTCCTTGTGTTTTGTATCTGCATAACTCTTCTGCCTGGACTGGGCTATCTTCATCCTGTCGTGAATCAACTTGACCTCCAAACAACTGACGGTCTCGAACTTCATCCCACATCAACGGTGTTCTGCACCTCCTTCCGTACAAATCCTCGAAAGGGGCCATTTGTAAACTGGTTTGATAACTATTGTTGTAAGAAAACTCTGCGTACGGCAGGTTATCATCCCAACTAGATCCATAATTGAGTGCACAAGCTCTCAACATGTCCTCTAGAATCTGGTTGACTCTCTCTGTCTGCCCATCTGTTTGTGGATGAAAGGTTGTACTAAACTCAAGCCTCGTACCCAAAGTCTCGTGCAACTGCTTCCAAAACTTTGAGGTAAACTGTGTTCCTCTATCTGATAGAATGGTCCTCGGAACTCCATGCATCCTGGTCATGTATATCTTGGCCAACTTAGCACTCGTGTAAGTGGTCTTCACGGGGATAAAGTGAGCTACCTTAGTCAAACGGTCAACTATCACCCAGATAGAATCATACCCTGAACATGTCCTGGGTAGTCCTGTGATAAAATCCATTCCGAGTTTATCCCACTTCCATTCGGGTATTGGTAACGGCTGTAATAACCCTACTGGTTTCTGATGTTCCGCCTTGACTCTCTGACAAACATCAGACACTGCTACATACTCGGCAATGTCCTTCTTCATTTCAATCCACCAGAAATTCTGCTTCAAATCCAAGAACATCTTGGTGTTGCCTGGATGAATCAAATATGGCGAATCAGGAGCCTCCTGGTGAATCAACTTTCTAATCTCGGGGTCATTGGGCACACGAATACGCTTTTCAAACCAAAGTGTTTCATGTTCGTCCTCATGAAATCCTTCTGCTTTTCCTGCCTTCATTCTTTCCTTTATTTCTGCGGTTTCTTTGTCCGTCTTCTGGGCTTCTCGAATCCTTCCCAACAAAGTGGACTGAATTTCCAATGTGGCAACATAACCTCTAGGGACTATCTCCAATTGCAACTCCCTAAGATCATCGGCTAACTCATGGGGTAAACCTCCGGATACGAGTGTATTAACATAACTCTTGCGACTCAGAGCATCTGCCACGACATTGGCTTTTCCTGGATGGTAATGCAATCTCATGTCGTAATCCTTTATAAGATCCAGCCATCTCCTTTTCCGGAGGTTTAATTCCTTCTGCGAGTAGATGTACTTTAAACTCTTATGATCCGTGTATACATAACAACGGTTTCCAATAAGAAAATGTCTCCAGGTTTTGTGTGCATGCACTACAGTTGCTCACTCCAAATCATGCGTGGCATAATTCAACTCATGCGGTCGAAACTGACGTGAGGCGTATGACACAACTCTTCCTTCTTGCATAAGAACGCATCCAAGTCCTTGATGAGAAGCTCACAATACACTTGAAAATCCTTGCGTATATAGGGAAGAATCAGCACTGGGCTTGTAACCAGACGTTTCTTCAACTCCTGAAAACTGGCCTCACACTCTTTGGTCCATTTTTACTTAGTCTCCTTCAACAACTCTGTCATGGGTTTTGAAATCTTTGAGAAATTCTCAATGAATCTCCTATAATATCCTGCGAGTCCAAGAAAACAGCGAATCTCCCAACTGAGGTGGGTGCCTTCCATTCTGTGATTGCCTCAACCTGGGCGGGATCTACGGCTATACCATCTCCTAATATAACATGTCCAAGGAATCGAACTTCCTTCAACCAAAACTCACATTTGCTGAACTTGTCATATAACTGATGCTCTCGGAGCTTCTCGAGAACTAACCGCAAATGTTCCTTGTGCTCCTCTTCATTCTTGGAGTAAATCAATATGTCATCAATGAATACTACACAAACTTATCCAAGAACTCCATGAATACCTTGTTCATCATACTCATAAAATAGGCCGAGGCGTTAGTCAAACCAAATGACATAATTGTATACTCATAAAGCCCGTACCTCGTGGTAAAAGCTGTCTTTGGTATGTCCTCTTCTCGGATCTTCAACTGATGATATCCAGATCACAAATCGGTCTTAGAGAATACCTTGGCTCCTTGTAACTGATCAAAAAAATAGTTGATCATCGGCAGAGGGTACTTATTCTTGATTGTCACCTCGTTCAGTGCAAGATAATCAACAACCATTCTTAGGGAACCATCCTTCTTTTCAACTAAGAGCACTGGGGCTCCCCATGGCGAAGAACTTGGTCATATGTAACCCTCATCCATTAACTCCTTGATTTGCTTCTTGATCTCCTCCAGATCATTAGCGGGCACCCGGTATGGTCTCTTAGATATTGGTCTGGTGCCGGGTAATAGCTCAATCAAGAACTCGATGTCCATATCCGATGGCATGTCAGGGTAACTCTTCCGGGAACACATCGGGGTAGTCCTTCACAACTGGCTCTTCTTCCTGAACAACTCCCGAGAGTGCATTCACATGTGTTCTCATGGGTGTGTGCCTCGACACATACTTGATTCTCTTTCCCTCCGGGATGGTGAGAAGAATTGATCTACTGACGCAATTGATGTTTCCTCCAAACTTGGATAGCCAATCCATTCCTATGATTATATCCAAACCCTGAGATTCCAAAAGAATAAGGTCCGTGGGAAATACATGCCTTCCAATGGTCAATGACACTTGATAGCATCCTCGGCTAGCCATGTACTCTGCTCCAGGGGAACTCACTATCATAGGGGTCTTAAGGGCTACGGTTGGCAATTTATACTTTTCCACAAAACCCCTTGATATGTGTGAATGCGATGCACCAGTGTCAAAAAGAACACGGGCAGTAAATGCATTAATCAAAAACTTACCGACAACTGCGTCGGGTTGGTCGTCAATCTCCTCCACATTGACGTGGTTCACCTGTCCTCTAGTTAATGGGTTGGGCTTCTTTCTTGAGATTCCATTGCCATTCCCATTCTTTCAGTCAGGGCACTCGTTAGCGTAGTGTCCGGTCTTCCCGCACTTGAAACGAGTAATGTGACTCAGATCCTTCTTGGCGGGTGTTGAGGGAGTGGAACGGTTCTGATTGTTGCTTCCTCCATTCCCGTTGCTATTCCTGGTACCACTATGGTTGTGTGCATTCCCTCCATTATTAGAGTGGCCTCCGTGGTTATGGGTGGGATGGTTATGTCCTCCTGACTATGGAGTATAGCGGGGCTTCTGTTGGGCTCCAGAATTAAATTTCCCAGCTCCATACTTCCTCTTGCGGTTATCAATCTGCTGCTGCTTTCCTTCAATCATGATAGCCTTGTGATGCGGGTCAACCCGATCTAGGCCGATCTTTCACAATTGGAGGGGATCCCATGATGAACACGAAGAACACAAAGGGAAAATCACGAGGGAATCGGAAGAGGTACACTCAAATAAACAAGAAAGTAATCACACAAGTGCTAGATCCAGATACATAAAGAGATACACGATCCAAGGTCAACAACGGACGATACAAGTAGCGATAATATTCTCCGTGAGGAGGTCTTGGTATCCCGTAGGATCTTCCTCGAAGGAGGTCTTGAATCCTTGTGGATCTTCTCCGTAGAGGGGCCGATGTCACTCTTGAGGAGATGAACCACTAGTGGATGAGAAAGGCTCTAGGTTTTGAGCTATCACAATGCTAACCCTAGAAAGAGGTAGGAGGAGGAGTATATATAGTCCAGAGGGGCAAGGGGATACATGGGCCACGGCCCAGATAAAATGCACGCAGGCATCAGGAGCTGGATGTCCGAGCGTCGGGCCGGATGTCCGGGCTGTTGTGAGGCGCCAGATGTCTGGGCCTGGCGCCGGAAGTCCGGGCTAGCGGTACCAGCCACGAGTATGCTTCTGTGGCGGCGCGATATTTCTGGGCTCGGGGCCGTATGTCCAGGTCCTGTCGTGCCGGATGTCCGGGGCCTGGCCGGATGTCCGGGCCCTGTAGCTTCGACTGCGCGGGCTCTTCTGTAGATGCTAGTCCAGGGGTCGGATGTCCGGACCAGGGTGCCGGATGTCCGGGCTTGGGACCTTCTCTGGTTTCACCCGATGCAATGCTTCATCCGTGAACTTGGTGACTTTTCCATCTTCATAAGCCTCTCCGATGGGGTCTTCTTGATACCTGAGCACACAAAACACATCCGCCTCAGGTAGTAGCCATGTCTCACATGATTCATATGGGAGTTGGACTAGGAGAGATGTCACCTCAGTCTCGAGAGCTCTTGCACGGGCACGTGTCATTGGTCCTTGAGGCACTTGGTGAGGCTATGGTAGGTCCATGGGGATGACCTTGGGATGCTCTGCATCACCTTGTCCACTAGCTCTTGATAGTTGTTGTAGGTTGCTAGCATCAGCTGCACACTCATCTTATCATTGAGTCCTTCTAGAAACTTCTCCTGCTTCGCAACGTCAGTGGCCACATCATCTGGCGCATAGCGAGCTAATTGCCTAAAGTCATCCACGTATTGCCCCACAATATGGTTTCCTTGGCGCAAGTTGCGAAACTCATGCTTCTTCAGGCTCATGGCTCCAGCCGAGACATGTGCGGTGCAGAAAGCTTGCTGAAACTGATCCCAAGAAACTACAGCAAGTGGGTAGGTGGCGGTGTAATTGTCCCACCATGCGGCTGCTGGTCCCTCAAGCTGATGTTCCGCCAAACGTACTCGCTCTGTATCTATGCATCTTGCTGTTGCTAGCTCTCTTTCCATCTTGCGAAGCCAGTCATCTGCAACAATAGGCTCGGTGCTACTAGAGAATACCGGTGGTTGCATCCTTAAGAACCGGGTCAAGTTGTCATGGGGAGGCGGAGGTGGGTTGTTTTTGTTGTTGTTCTGATTCTGGAAAAGTAGTTGCATCAAAGTGTTTTGTTGCTGGATCAACTGGTTGAGCTCAGGGGGATACTCAAATCCGGGCTCACGTCTCGGTGGCATCTGAGGGGTTTAGAGGGTAGAGATTAGAATAGAATGAGGTCTAGGGGAAATCACTACCCATATGCACATGAGACAAACAATTTCATATCATATCACTCAATTTAATCAAGATCACACAAAAGATCCTATTACAAAGTTAGCGAACGATTCTAACTACTCGGATTAATACTAATGATTACAGGGTGGTCATCTAATCACTATCATCTGAAGACTCCATGATATCTACTCCAGCTTCGTCTTCATAGTCACTTTCATCACTGTCGGTGTCGTCTATCAGAATGTAGTTCTCCATATTAATACCCATCTCTGGTTCCGGCTTCATCGTGCTAGTTCTTGCCTTCTTCTTCAGTGCTTCATTCTGCTCCAATAGTACGTTGATCTCCTCTTCATATCCATCTCGCACTGTCTTGAGTTCTTCTTATAGCTCCACGTTCCGGGTTATATGGTTTTCTGCATGAGTACGCACATCTGGTTCTCGTAGCGTCGAATGTGTTGGTCCATCTCCTGGATGTAAGCTGCAACTGATCCATCCTTCCTGGTGCGAAGCATCTCCCATTGCTCATTTCGACGTCTACAAATCTGGTAGATGGTGTCTTCAAGATCCTTGTTGTAGACTTCACATATGCGTCCAAACGTGATATGAGCTGCCATGCTCTTTCCCAAGCTCCACGTAGGTGCATCAAAGGCTAGCTCAAGTGGCTCCGTTAATGGTGCAATAGTCCTCCCAGGTACACTAACTCTGATTTTCCAACACTCCTCTTCCGGCGATGTTGCGTAGAGATCTCCGGTGATACTTGGTATTCCAATATGTAAGTACCTAGTGACTTCCTTCCAGTGTCTCCCGAAAGGGGTGTCATCGTCTGGATGAGTGAACTTCTTCCTGGGTCCGACATCCATAGAATAGAAATAGAGAAGAGTTAGAATGAGTGGATAAGAAGTAGAATGAGTAGAGAAGAAACATATTGTGGCTTATCCTTATGGTCGCGTCCTACAGTCAACGTGTTCTCTGATAGCATCTTGTAGCGACCACGATTCCAATGAACCGAAGTCTCTATGCTCAGTGTCATCCCTGGACCGGTATGCTGACACACATAGTACTCGAGGATTTATAATAGAGTTTCAATCACACTTTATTACATCGAAAATCCTCGAAGAGGCAATATCCATTACATGAGAATGGCTGAAGGCCATCTAATAAAATAAATTGCGGAAGCTATGAAGAGTAGTTGAGTCCATCCAACTCCACGACAAACATTGAGTGCATGACAACGACCTATCGCACCTTAATCTTCGTCTGGAAACTCCGCAACATGATACATTGCAGCTGTGTAGGTCAGCACATTGAATATGCTGGCATGAACATACTGTAGCAAGAATGATGAACAATGTCTACAACTATATGCATATTTGGCTGGTGGAGGTTGTAAGGTTAATTTTCGCATAAAGCTGATTTTTCCCTACCACAAAGGAATAAATTTATTTACTACGTAGTTTAATTAAGAAATATTGAGAAATGGTTCGTCCATCTCAATCCCAAAATTACCAAAGTAATTAATAACCCAACAAGTTAATTAGAATAGAGTGTTGAGATCAGTCCATAATTCTAATACCAGGATACTCAAGATGTCCATAACCGGGGACACGACTACTCATGAATAGTTTGTACACTCTGTAGAGGTTTGTGCACTTTTCCCCACAAGACTCGATCTCCTCCACTTAGTTTCTCTCACTGCATGGTGTTTGAGAAACGGATGATCGAGACACAGTCTTTCAGAAGCATTTACTCTTTACCCTGGGTAGACCGGTACACCTACTTTCCCCTACATCTGCTAGTCTACCGTTGAAAGATCTCACACAACATACTCAACTATGCCAGAGCCCATAATGGCTTGTGGCTGCACATGGAAGTTTCTAGGCATGAATGATATATGATCCCTTTGAGCCTGGGTGGCATTCCATAGGATAATCACACGGGTCCTCCGGGATTTCCTAGGACAACACTGGATTCGCCAGGTGCCCTGCAACCAATCCTGCCAGCGGTGTATTAATGTTACCACCTTAAACTTTCCCTTAGTTGTTATTACACTCACAACTTTCATGAAAATCTCACATACCAATACACGTCTACAAGCATGGCTAAACAATAAGTAACAAAGCGTATAATCCCTTGGGTTGATCTCAAGTCATTGGGTTCCTACCTCATGAACTACTAAGCAATACCACATGTGATCAAGTCCTACTCATGCAATCTTTGAGGATAGATCTAATGCAATAAAAACTGGGTATTGGAAAGTATGAACTTGCCTTGCTGACGATCGTTGAAACCTAGTGACTCGTAGTAGCACGCTTTGCACTCTGAGAATTCTATCGCAATCAATCAATAGCATACATAAGCAATCATGCAACATAATCGAAGAACAGATCTCGAAAGACTTCGAAAACAAATGAATAACTCTTGCAGCAGAAAACAATTTCTAACAGTACCAAAATTGAGTGAATTTGGCCTTCTCAAAAAGTTTAGGTCAAGAACTTCGATTTGCAAAAAGAATCAACTCAAACGAAGTTACGAAACTCAAGTTACGATCAAAAGAAGTTCAAACACAAAATTATTCGAATTCAAATTTCAAAACGTTCAAAATAAAATTTGATTTACGCGACTGGAAAGATAAGATCAAACGAATAAATTGGCGTTGGCTTCATCTAATTCTGACTAACGAGTAAAAAGTAACGAGGGTTTAAAGATCAGGGACTGATCTATAAAAAAATAATCAAGGATAGGTCCTTGACAAAAAATAATAGGTAAAGAAAAGTCTAAATAGCGAACGTTCGTTTTCTGTAACTAAACAGCGGACGTTCGCTGTTTAATAAAACAAACAAAAAAACAAAACTAGGGTTTTCTAGAAAAAACGATCTAGGTCTTTAAAAAACCGAAACTAAATTAAAAAAATGGGTGGTTTACCTCGTGGATCGTGTTCGGGTCCGCGGGTCGGGTCGGGCGGCGGTTCGGGCGCACCGGCGGACGGCGGCTCCGGCGGGTGGCGGCGGTCGGCGCCAACGACAGAGAGGCTAGGTGGCGGCGGCGCTGCGCGGGGAGGCGAGGCGGCAGCGACGGCGGCGCGGCGGCAGTGTGCGGCAGGCCGTCGCGTCGGCGGCACGCGTCGGCGGGGTGACGTTGTGACGGCGGGTGTGATGCCCCCAATTTGACCGTACACTAATCATGCACGCAAACGTGTACGACCCAGATCAGGGACTCACTGGAAGATATCACAACACAACTCTAGACACAAATAAAATAATACGAGCTTTATATTACAAGCCAGGGGCCTCGAGGGCTCTAATACATAAGCTCGAATACACAAGAGTCAGCGGAAGCAACAATATCTGAGTACACACATCAGTTAAACAAGTTTGCCTTAAGAAGGCTAGCACAAAAGCAACAAGATCGAAAAGGCAATGCCTCCTGCCTGGGATCCTCCTAACTACTCCTGGTCGTCGGCGGTCTGCACGTAGTAGTAGCCTCCATCGGGGTAGTAGCAGTCGTCAAAGGTAGCTTCTGGCTCCTGGACTCCACCATCTAGTTGCATCAACCAGAAAGAAGAAAGAAGGGGGGAAGGGGGAGCAAAGCAATCGTGAGTACTCCTCCAAAGTACTCGCAAGCAAAGATCTACACTACATATGCATCGGTATCAATTTAAAGGGTAGTATCTGTGGACTAAGCTGCAGAATGCCAGAATAAGAGGGGGAGAAGCTACTCCTATCGAAGACTAGCATCTTCTGGAAACCACCAATTTTGCAGCAGTAGAAGCACTGTTCAAGAAATCTTCCGATTCAGCGATTTATCATCCGATTTATCGCTACTCTTGGGGTGACCGATAAGATTATGCCTTATCTTCATCATTTACGTTTGGGCCGATTTATCTCTATGACAAGCGATTTATCGGGAATCTACCGATAAATCAGGCCTATTCGTAGCACTATGTTTGTAAGAACTATGTTCATTTGTATTTTGTGGACCTTGTTATGCAATATGTAATGCTTTTTCTATTTTTTTTTGTCATTATATCAGGATTTAAAGGCTAGGATTCAAGGAAACACTTCCGTCCAATATTGTTTGGGTGTTGAATATAGCATATTTTAGTGTTGGGAACCTGGGATTTGAAAAAAATGGCCGATTAATAGTCGACCGATAAAATCAATTAATCGTCCGATTTCTGATTAATCTCTAATCCCCAGCTGACCGAGACGATAACGATAAGCGATATCCTCAACATTGAGTAGAAGAGATTACAAAATAACATATTATAGTTATCAAGCATGTTGTAGCATTAACGCCCAGAGATCCTTCCTCGACTCCCTGCGAGGAAGCAATCCCGGAGCCACATATCCATTCATGTCTCAACACCCAGTTCTAGTTGTATCGATCGGGATACAACTCCAAGTGTCCGTTACCATAGGACAGGCTATCGATAGATGTTTTCTTCTGTCACACCCTGCATTTTGTATCATGTTATTTGCATCAATGAAGCATGAAAATTTGGACCAGCAAAATTTTTTAGCATCATTTGGCTTTTATTTGGATTTGAGTTTTTCTTCATATGCTTTTCATGTGCTCATTAAAGTCAACTATTCCCTCTTGTAGAATTCATCTCCATACCCAAAACTTCTGCCCAATGGTCATGCCAAGTGTTATATAACAGTGTAGAATTTTCTTATAAAATTAATTTGGCCAAAATGTATTTTATAAATTTAGTTCTCCAAAAACCCCTGAATTGAGATTTGCACTGCAAGAGCTTGATTCAGGGTGAGAAAATTATTTCAAAAAGTATATTTGAAACCTAGTTGTCATAGGACTCCCAGAAACCACAAAATTATAATTTTAAAAGTTATTTTCCTAATTTATTTAAAAGCTTTTTCTTAAGGCCAGAAATGGTCTTTAATAGGGAAAAATTATTTAAGTATTTCAAAAATATTTTCCAAAATTCAGGGAGACTCAAAGGACATATATTGTCCATATATAAGAGTTTCAACACTTGGTCATGTTCAAAATAATGGGCTAATCCCTCTAAAATCCTTTCTGGATATTTCAAGCTTTTGAAATATTTACAAAGGAAATATTCTCCAAAAATTCCAGGGAAATTCTATCATGTCACATATGACATATTTGATGATCTTGCCAAGTCCCATGCCTTGGGAAGCAAGAAAACATCATCAAAACCCTTCATAACCATTCTGTCCATATTTGAAGTTTGAGCAACTTTACATTGCCAAACTTGTCCAAATGCTCTCAAACTTGGTGCACATGCTATAAATGCCTAATAAGGCATCTAGACCAAATGGCACAAGATTTGGAATAGAGAAACTTGATCAGAACACCCCAAAACCCTTTCTGTTCGAATGCAAATTTGAACAACTTTACATTATCAACTTTTTACCTGGAGCTTCAAACTTTGTGGGCATGATCATAACCCCAAATGATGATGCTACACAAAGTGGTGCATCAAGGGGAGATGATTAGCTTGACTCAGACAAGATGAAGCCATTTCTGTTGATTTCTAGGGTTCACCAAAGTTACATTGGCTAGTTTCTTCAAATGAGCCCAAATTTGGTGAAGCACCCTATTTTCACATGTCATTCAATCCTGTTAAGTGTCATGGCAAGTCGAGATCATTTGCTTGACCAAGCACTAATCAAACACCTTCTGCAGAATTACCAAAACCCTCTTCTTGATCACTTTCACCTTTTACCTTGGCCTCAACTTTCTACCACATGTTCAACCAGTTACTAGCTACCTCGAGTAACTTCCCCAGGACCCCAGCTCCATGATTGAGGGGTAAGAACCCTAGTTTACCCTGCTGGACAGCCATTTCCTACCAAGTTACCAGCTTCCTCTCTCTCTCACAGCATCTCCAGAGCATCCAAGGCTTCAACCGTAATGCTTGCATCACCATGGACCCCCCAGACACGATGGGCGCGTCCAGAGGCCCAATGGCATGCCGTGGCATGTGATAAGGGCGCTCCAGAGCGTGCTACAGTGCGCCCACGCACTCTAGTTTCGGCCAATTACCTGCTCCCGACAGCCTCGGGCTCCCCCCTCGCGCCAGTCGATGCCCCTCGACGTCCGCGACCACCCCGGCGCTGTCCCCCCTCCTCCTGCGCCCTCCAGTGGCCGTCGCCACACGCGCACCGGCCGCCCGCAACGCCCACTCCTCGGGCTCGCACGCGCGCACGGCCTGGAAGCTTCCCCGCTCCTCCTCTCTCCTCTAATGGACGTAGGGATCATCCAGCAACGCCGTAGACTTGTTCCCATCGCCTCCCGTGCGCTGTAGCGTCGATCAGGAGCTCGCCGGCGCACCGGTCCACGGGACCCCGCCGTTCCCCTATAAATAGGACCCCCCCCGAGCCTCTCCAACAGCACCAGCAGCTTCTCCTCATCCCCAACATCACTCCAGCACCACCAGTTCATCCCCGAAGAGCTTCTGTGCTCGAGATCGACCGGAGCTCCGCCGCGTCGGGCCGCCGGCGATCTCGCAGTATAGGCCTCCTCCGCCCTTCCTTTTGCCCGCCACTGACTCTTTCCCCTCGCTTTCCCCTCTCTGTGGCAGTTGGAATCGGCCGGAGCGACGACCTCCCGAAGCTCCTCCGCCGTCCCACCTCGCCGCCGACGAACCCGACCTCCCCGGCGTGCCGCACCACCACCCCTACCTCCGCAACACAACGCTGAGTCCGTTCCTGCCCTCCGTTGCGGTCGCCGTGGCCGGAATCAACGCCGGTGAGCTCGCCGTCGCCGTGGCCGTGAGGTTGGAGATGACAGGCGGGCCCCCGCCTGTCATCCTCACCCCTCTCTTCCTCTCCTCACAGCCGCTGACCGCCGGGCCCCGCCCGTCAGGTTTGAAAACCTGACGTGCGCGCGCTGGCGCCCGAGCGGCCGGGCTGGATGCCCTGGGCCGTGCATTGTGGCCCCTCTGGCCCAGTTGCACAGGGCATTTTCTCCTTTTCTTTTCTGTAATTATTTCAAACATTTTTACAAAAAAAAATATTGGTCCAAATGAAATGATTCCAACTCCTAAATTCTTGTAATATTCCAACCTATTTAATGGTGTCACTTTCACACATATCCATGAAACTTTTCTGTTATGTTCAAATTTAAATTCAAATTTGAGCAATAAAACTCCTATTCTAAAATCATTAGATTCCATTCGGTTACTCCAAAACTCCAACTAAGAATTTTCTCCATCTTAGAAATTCCTCTACTATTTAACAAAAATAAGTTGACATTTTTCTGAGCACTTTGATTTTTCTATTCTATTTGTGGCCTTATTTTTCCGTTGTTATTATGCGATGTATAGATACCGTATTTGACGAAGTTGCTGAAGAATGAGAAGGAGAAGGATTTGAAGACTTTGAAGACCAAGCCAATCCAGGCAAGCAGCCCTTTGACCATGATACACTTGTTCTCCGGAACCCGTTTGTTTCCGATGCATGATGATAGGGTTACGGTGGTGACCTAGTTGAAACCACCACATGATGCATGCTTGCTCTTGATTTTGCTATGTGCTAGATGACATGCAAATAGTTAGTCATGATGCTTAGTGATGCATGTGTGATTTGAACCTTCGTGGTTGAAATCTTTGCATGAACCCATCGGGTGCCCCTAATGCCCGAGGGTGACGTTGAGTTAGGTCATCACTTGAGGAAGAAGTGATGTGCCGGTTAATCATGTGCATGGGTGAAATGATGGATTAGATTTATGTGTGACTACCGTCCCAACCAAACATGTGCAACCACACTACCCCTTATGGGACGGGGCTTTATTGATTACTTAGGTCGATACTAGCATGGTGCCCGCATTACTAGTGACGGGAAGACTTGAGGTCTTTCCCGGGACGGGGTCGTGCTTGGATAGACGACCATGACTGTTTTCACAGGGCACCGGACACACCTTGGTCCCTTCGGGTACGCGTGACATTGAAATTAGGGCAAGTCCCGTGATCTATTGTTTGTACCCGAGGGTCGTGTACCAACGAGTGGAATCTATGTTAGTGTCGTCTAAGGAAAGGTAATGACCGGGTGCTTACCCCGGGTACTTGAGGTACCGCGGGTCGTGGATGACACGGAAGTTCCCCGGATCTTGTGGGTAAAGTGCGCAACCTCTGCAGAGTGTAAAACTATTCGAATAGCCGTGTCCACGGTCATGGACAGTTGGGTGGTGCTACTTAAACTATGTCCAGAATTTTACTTCATCAGTGAAAGTATGTGTGTGATGAGTCAAGGTGGTGACTTGACTCGGAGAATTGAATCATATTCATGTTGATATCGGTAACTTGTCTTCGAGGTTACGCGAGTTTATTGATGCATAAACTTGTTGGTAGAATATTTATTCTAGCCCATTGCTAGATTGCTCATTATTGTTCAAATTGCATTGTTACTTTGAACCACATCATGGGTTGCTTGCGAGTACATTCAAAGTACTCATTGGCTTGCCACTGGTTATTTAATTGGCCAGGCATGGAGGAACATGAATATGATGAAGAGTTCTTTGGAGACGAACATGCGAACTAGGACGCTATCCCAGTCAGAATGCGTGTAGGGTTAAGGCAGATGGCATGGGTTCTACCTATCATCGAAGACTTCCGCTACTTAAGTTATTTGCTATTCAGCCCATGAGGCTTTATCTATGTAAGATTTGGCCATAATGGCCTTAATTTGTGTAAGACGATATGTATGGATGTAAGACTCTTGTTATTCAGCTTCTGTGTGTTCAGTGAGCATTGATCTCTGGGATCACTGTACACGTGCATTCGGTGATCTCGACTTCTAAGTCGGGGTCCCCACATCTTCCCTGCAGGGGTGCACCGACTTACCCACCATGCTCGCTTAACTCCGGCCGGACACACCATCAGGTCATGCCCGGCCTCGGCCAAACAATACGTCGCAACCCGACCTAGGCTTAATAGAGAGGTCATGCACACCAGACTAAACCTATGACCCAGGGGTCATGGGCCATCTCCCCGGGAACTATTGAATGTTGCGTGGGCGGTCGGTGAGCAGACCTAGCTACTTCCTTAAAAAGGTAGGTGCATAACCAGTCCAACCCGACGCGCGCCACTCAGTTGCATGACGTTAGTTAAGCTTCGGTTGATGCATACGACGTAGAACGCCCATACTATGCCCACGTGATGGTTAGTGCTATCATGCCAGAGGCCCCTTGGATCAAATATCCAAACCGTTTAGTGTCTTGGGAACGTGGTAACGACCAGAGACTCACGATCATGTGACCCCGTCGCCCCATCTCGAGGACTAGCGGCAAGGGCTAAGAGTGGCCGGCCATGCCTCGTATTCAACTCTTGGGTACCCTCCAGGTCAACCCATCTCCACATCACCCGTGGGTACCCCTCAGGGTCGACCCGCCTTACCAAGTAACAGTTGGAAAGTCATAGTAACCAAAGTAACTATGTGTCTAACACCAAGGGGGAACTATGAGGAATCACCCTATATGGAATTCAACCTAATGTTTATCGTCAAGGTGAACGAAGGAGGAGTCACCCTCGAGGTCCACTCTTGAGGAGTTGCACGATAGTGTCGTTATCACGAGTGGAGAAGGAGGAATCACCCTCGATGACCATAACCGATGAACTAACCTACAAGGTTAACATCAGAAGTGCTGAGGTCTCACCCTCGACACTCGATAGTAACCCAGTAGTGTCGAGCAACTAAGGGGAAAGTGATGTGTGGTGCCAGGGCCTGGTCTTCGATCCCATTGATCGGGTCTTCTAATAATCCAGCGGGGGCAACAGGGACAATGTGGGGGTCACTGATGGATCTCTAACCAACCTATACTAAGAAGTTACAATAAGCAGGTAAGGTATGAAAGTAGGTAACAACAACAGGCTATGCATCAGAATAGGATCATATAAAAACATTAGCAGTTCTAATGCAAGCATAAGAGAGAAGGGAATTAGGCGATATCGGAATGATCAAAGGGGGTTGGCTTGCCTGGTTGCTTTGGCAAGAAGGAGGGTTCGTTGCTACTTCTCGAGCTTGCGTTGTATTCCCTCGAAGAGGAAAGGGTGATGCAGCACAGTAGCATAAGTATTTCCCTCAGTTATTGAAAACCAAGGTATTAATCCAGTAGGAGACCACACGCAAGTCCCTCACACCTACACAAACAAATAAGAACTTCGCAGCCAACGCGATAAGGGGTGGTCAATCCCTTTACGGTCACTTACGAAAGTGAGATCTAATAGATAGGATAGTACAATATTTTTGGTATTTTTTATATAAGAACAGAAAGTAAATAAAGCGGATAAGCAACGGCATCAAACATTGAAGTAAAGTAATATGATAAAGATAGACCCGGGGGCCATAGGTTTCACTAGTCGCTTCTCTCATGAAAGCAGAATTCTATGGTGGGTGAACAAATTACTGCCGTGCAATTGATAGAAAAGCGCATAGTTCTGAGAATATCTAGGCATGATCATTACATATAGGCATCACTTCCATGACAAGTAGACCGAAACGATTTTGCATCTACTACTATTACTCCACATCGACCGCTATCCAGCATGCATCTAGAGTATTAAGTTCATAAGAACAAAGTAATGCTTTAAGCAAGATGACATGATGTAGAGGGATAAACTCAAGCAATATGATATAAACCCCATCTTTTTATCCTCGATGGCAACAATACAATACGTGCCTTGCTGCCCCTGCTGTCACTGGGAAAGGACACCGCAAGATTGAACCCAAAGCCAAGCACTTCTCCCATTGCAAGAACTATAGATCTAGTAGGCCAAACCAAACCAATAATTCGAAGAGACTTGCAAGGATATTATAATCATACATAAAAGATTTCAGAAAAGAATCAATATTGTTCATAGATAATCTCGATCATAAACCCACAATTCATCGGATCTCGACAAACACACCACAGAAAGATTACATCGAATAGATCTCCTCGAAGATCGAGGAGAACTTTGTATTGAGATCCAAAAAGAGAGAAGAAGCCATCTAGCTAATAACTATGGACCCGAAGGTCTGTGGTAAACTACTCACAACTCATTGGTGAGGCTATGGCGTTGATGTAGAAACACTCCGTGGTAGATCCCCCCTCCGGCGGAGCTCCGGAACAGGCCCCAAGATGGGATCTCATGGGAACAGAAGGTTGCGGCGGTGGAATTAGGGTTTTCTCTGTTGCCTCGATGTTTTCAGGTTATATGGATATGTATAGGAGGAATGAGGGCATCAGGGGAGCTAGAGGGAGCCCACGAGGGTGGGGGCGCGCCCAAGGGAAGGGCGCGCCCTGGACCCTCGTGGCCACCTCCTTCGTTCCCTCGCGTGTACTCCAAGTCTTCTGGGTAGATACGGTTCCAAAAATAAGTCTCCCGAAGGTTTCATTCCGTTTGGACTCCGTTTGATATCCCTTTTCTGCGAAACACTGAAATAGGCAAAAAAACAGCAATTTGTACTGGGCCTTGGGTTAGTAGGTTAGTCCCAAAAATAATATAAAAGTGTGCAATAAAGCCCTATAAACATCCAAACAGAATATATAATAGCATGGAACAATAAAAAATTATAGATACGTTGGAGACGTATCAATCATCCCCAAGCTTAATTCATGCTCGTCCTGGAGTAGGTAAATGATAAAAACAAATTTTTTGATGTGGAAAGCTAACCAACATAATTCTCAATGTAATTTCTTTATTGTCACATGAATGTTCAGATCCGAAAGATTCAAGACAAGTCTATATTGACATAAGAATAATAATACTTCAAGCATACTAACAAAGCAATCATGTCTTCTCAAAATAACATGCCCAAAGAAAGTTATCCCTACAAAATCATATAGTTTGGCTATGCTCCGTCTTCATCACACAAAATATTCATATCATGCACAACCCCGGTTTCAGCCAAGCAATTGTTTTCATACTCAAAAAACATTCAAACCTTTCAACTTTCACGCAATACATGAGCGTGAGCCATGGATATAGCACTATAGGTGGAATAGAGTGGTGGTTGTGGAGAAGACAAAAAGGAGGGAGATAGTCTCACATCAACTAGGCGTATCAATGGGCTATGGAGATGCCCATCAATAGATATCAATGTGAGTGAGTAGGGATTGCCATGCAACGGATGCACTAGAGCTATAAGTGTATGAAAGCTCATCAAAAGAAACTAAGTGGGTGTGCATCCGACTTGCTTGCTCATGAAGACCTAGGGCATTTGAGGAAGCCCATCGTTGGAATATACAAGCCGAGTTCTATAATGAAAATTCCCACAGGTATATGAAAGTGACAAAATAAGAGACTCTCTATCATGAAGATCATGGTGCTACTTTGAAGCACAAGTGTGGAAAAGGATAGTAGCATTGTACCTTCTCTCTTTTCTCTCATTTTTTTTGGAGGGGCTTTCTCTTTTTTAGCCCCTCTCTATATATTTTTTGGGACTTTTTCTTATTTGGCCTTTCCTCACATGGGACAATGCTCTAATAACGAAGATCATCACACTTTTATTGACTTACAACTCAAAGATTACAACTCGAAGCTAGAACAAAATATCACTCTATGTGAATGATGATGAAGCATGTCAGGAATGGCTATGGAAATGCCGTGATAGGTAGGTATGGTGGCTGTTTTTAGGAAGGTATATGGTGGGTGTATGGAACTGGCGAAAGTTGCGCGGTACAAGAGAGGCTAGCAATGGTGGAAGGGTGAGAGTGCGTATAATCCATGGACTCAACATTAGTCATAAAGAACTCATATACTTATTGCAAAAATCTACGAGTCATCAAAACAAAGTATTCAGGGCATGCTCCTAGGGGAAGGGTTGGTAGGAGTTAACCATCGTGCGATCCCGACCTCCACACAAAGGATGACACTCAATAAATACATCATGCTCTAACTTCGCCACATAGTGGTTCACCATACGTGCATGCTACGGGAATCACAAACTTTAACACAAGTATTTCTCAAATTCGAAATTACTCCACTAGCATGACTCTAATATCACCATCCTCATATCTCAAAACAATCATCAAGTATCAAACTTCTCATCATTTTCAATGCACTTTATATGAAAGTTTTTACTATACTCATCTTGGATGCCTATCATATTAGGACTAGTTTTATGACCAAAGCACATTACCATGCTGTTCTAAAAGAATATCAAATGGATATAAGTGAAGCATGAGAGATCATCAATTTCTACAAAATAAAACCACCACCGTGCTCTAAAAGATATTAGTGAAGCACTAGAGCAAAAGTATCTAGCTCAAAAGATATAAGTGAAGCACATAGAGTATTCTAATAAATTCTAAACCATATTTATCTCTCTCGAAATATGTGTCCAAAAAGGATTATTGTGGCAAAATAAAAATCAAAGACTCAAATCATACATGACGCTCCAAGCAAAACATATATCATGTGGTGAATAAAAATATAGTCCCGAGTATAGTTACCGATAGATGAAGACGAAAGAGGGGATGCCTTCCCGGGGCATCCCCAAGCTTAGGCTCTTGGTTGTCCTTTAATTTTACCTTGGGGTTCCTTGTGCATCCCCAAGCTTAGGCTCTTACCACTCTTTGTTCCATAGTCCATCAAAGCCATAATCAAAACTTGAAAACTTCACAACACAAAACTTAGCCAAAAATCTCGTGACCTCCGTTAGTATAAGAAAACAAACCACCACTCAAAGGTATTGTAATGAACTCATTCTTTGTTTATATTGGTGTTAAACCTACTGTATTCCAACTTCTCTATGATTCATACTCCCCAATACTACTCATAGATTCATCAAAATAAGCAAACAACACACGAAAAACAGAATCTGTCAAAAATAGAACAGTCTGTAGTAATCTGTAACTTTCGAATACTTCTGTAACTCCAAAAAATTATAAATAAATTGGTAAACGTGAGGATTTTTTCTATTAATTATCTGCAAAAAGAATCAACTAAATAGCACTCTCCAGTAAAAGATTACAGCCAAACTCGTGAGCGCTAAAGTTTCTGTTTTTTTACAGCATGATCATATAAACTTCGCACAAGTCTTCCCAAAGGTTCTAGTTGGCACAAACACTAATTAAAACACCAAACCACATCTAAACAGAAGCTAGATGCAATATTTATTCCCAAACAGAAGCAACAACAAAGAAAACAAAATTGGGTTTCCTCCCAACAAGCGCTACCGTTTAACGCCCCTAGCCAGGCACGATACAAGAATAGATCTAGGTATTGCCATCTTTGGTATTGGGAAAGAAAATCGAGAATTTATTATCTATAGCATTTATCTTTCTATTTTGAGAGAGCACATGGCCATTAAGGGTGGAAGAAAGATTAAGCATACTGCAGAAATTTGCATCTAAGCTAGCCTTCATCTCTTTGATAATTTGATTTTGATAAAAGCACAACAAAGAAGTAGATTCAGTCTTCTCACTCATGGGGTACCCGAATATAGTTTTCATCTTTTCATAGGTATCTATGGGATCTCCCTCAAGAAAACCTTCTTCAAAAATAGAATCTAAAACTTGCTTAAACGAAGAAGGTAAGCCAACATAAAAGCCTTTTAGGTAAATCTCAATTTGATATTGGGGCACATAGCTGGCTCTGATCCTTAATAGCCTATCCCAAGCATCTTGTAAAGACTCATCAAGCAAGTAACGAAATATTCTGGGATCATCTTCATCGATATTATTCAAACTCTCATTGATAACCCCGGTAGGTCTTTCCATAGCATTATTATTTATGAGCTTGGAGAGGACAGAGGGACTGTCCAAGGTACTGAAACCAGGGAGAGAACCCTTAGCCCTTTTTGATTCGGCCATGGCAGAGGAAAAGAAAATGGGAGACAAAGAAAAGGCAAAGGTGAAGTGGGGGAGAGGAAAACGAGAGGCAAATAATGTAGTGCGAAGGATAACGGTTTGTGATAGGTACTTGGTATATGACTTTTGCGTAAGCCTCCCCGACAACGGCGCCAGAAATTCTTCTTGCTACTTCTCGAGCTTGGGTTGTATTCCCTCGAAGAGGCAAGGGTGATGCGGCAAAGTAGCGTAAGTATTTCCCCCAGTTTTTGAGAACCAAGTTATCAATCCAGTAGGAGACCATGCGCAAGTCCCTCGCACCTACACAAACAAATAAGAACTTCGCAGCCAACGCGATAAGGGGTTGTCAATCCCTTTACGGTCACTTACGAAAGTGAGATCTGATAGATAGTATAGTATAATATTTTTGGTATTTTTTATATAAGAGCAGAAAGTAAATAAAGCGAATAAGCAATGGCAGCATAAATTAAAGTAAAGTAATATGATAAAGATAGACCCGGGGGCCATAGGTTTCACTAGTGGCTTCTCTCATGAAAGCAGAATTCTACGGTGGGTGAACAAATTACTGTCGAGCAATTGATAGAAAAGCGCATAGTTATGAGAATATCTAGGCATGATCATTATATATAGGCATCACGGCCGTGACAAGTAGACCAAAATGATTCTGCATCTACTACTATTACTCCACACATCGACCGCTATCCAGCATGCATCTAGAGTATTAAGTTCATAAGAACAGGGTAATGCTTTAAGCAAGATGACTTGATGTAGAGGGATAAACTCAAGCAATATGATATAAACCCCATCTTTTTATCCTCGATGGCAACAATACAATACGTGCCTTGCTCCCCTGCTGTCACTACGAAAGGACACTGCAAGATTGAACACAAAGCCAAGCACTTCTCCCATTGCAAGAACTATAGATCTAGTAGGCCAAACCAAACCAATAATTCGAAGAGACTTGCAAGGATATTATAATCATACATAAAAGATTTCAGAAAAGAATCAAATATTGTTCATATATAATCTTGATCATAAACCCACAATTCATCGGATCTCGACAAACACACCGCAAAAAGATTACATCGAATAGATCTCCTCGAAGATCGAGGAGAACTTTGTATTGAGATCCAAAAAGAGAGAAGAAGCCATCTCGATAATAACTATGGACCCGAGGGTCTCTGGTAAACTACTCACAACTCATTGGTGAGGCTATGGCGTTGATGTAGAAACACTCCATGGTAGATCCCCCCTCCGGCGGAGCTCCGGAACAGGCCCCAAGATGGGATCCCACGGGACAGAAGGTTGTGGCCGTGGAATTAGGGTTTTCTCTGTTGCCTCGATGTTTTTAGGGTATATGGATATATGTAGGAGGAATGAGGGCATCAGGGGAGCCAGAGGGGGCCCACGAGGGTGGGGGCGCGCCCAAGGGAGGGGCGCGCCCTGGACCCTCGTGGCCACCTCCTTCGTTCCCTCACGTGTACTCCTAGTCTTCTGGGTATATACGGTTCCAAAAATAAGTCTCCCGAAGGTTTCATTCCGTTTGGACTCCGTTTGATATCCCTTTTCTGCGAAACACTGAAATAGGCAAAAAAACCAGCAATTTGTACTGGGCCTTGGGTTAGTAGGTTAGTCCCAAAAATAATATAAAAGTGTATAATAAAGCCCATTAAACATCCAAAACAGATTATATAATATCATGGAACAATAAAAAATTATAGATACGTTGGAGACGTATCAAGCATCCCCAAGCTTAATTCCTGCTCGTCCTCGAGTAGGTAAATGATAAAAACAGGATTTTTGATGTGGAATGCTAACTAACATAGTTTTTCAATGCAATTCTCTTAAACCGTAATTCTCATAACACTTCTGCACTGCACGCATAACACAAGGGCACTGGACGCATAACACGAGGGCACTACAACACAGAGACCAGTGAACTTTGTTTCGAAAAAATTGTACGTGTTGTTTTTTCGGTACCTTTTTTGCTCTAGTTTTTTAACCGTTTGTCGGAACAATGCATGTAATATACCATTGAAAAGGTATGGATTATGCGCTACTTCACCATGTTGAACACTTTTCGAGATTCCGCACGGTTTAAGAGTAGTTTTGAAAACGGTGCGACCGACGAATAATGGCAGCGAGCGTTTTTCCGCGATTTTTTTCTAACCGCTCGTCGGAATGAAGCAAGTGATACACCATTGGAAAGGTATCGTCGATGCGCTTATTTTACATATCTATTATTTTTTCTAATTCATTACGGTTTAAGAGTAGTTTCAAATTTAACAAATCGCAGAATTATGTTTTTTCGAATTTTTTCAATTTCCATTCTGTTTTTGCTTCAGTTTTTGAATCGTTTGTCGAAACGAGGCGTGTGATATGCCGTTGGAAAGCTTCGAACGAGGCGCAACTTTCATATGTTGAAATGTTTTTGAGATTCCTTACCGTTTTTAGTTAATTTTGAAAATCGTGCCGCTGACTACGAAGGGCAGGGGCCGTTTTTCATGAAATTTTTACAAACCGCTGGTTGAAATGATCCAAACGTTACACCATTTGAAAGATATCACCGAGACGCTACTTTTTCATGTAGAACACTCCCTCTAATTCCTTACGGTTGAAGAGCAGTTGTAAAATTACGAAAATGCGGGTACTCTGTTTTTTGCGGCACCCAAATCGACGAGTGAACCTCATCCGACAGAAAACAGCACTGCACCGCACTGCATCAGACGGGCAAGTGAACTTCATGAATTCTTTTGTCGGACGTAAAATTTCTCAGCCGAGTTTTTATTCTCTTTTTTTCAACATTTTTTATGAACGAGAGTGGACTGCAGAGACGAGGAGAAGTGAAACGCGTCATATGTCGAAGTGAACCGCATTACTATTTTGTTTGTTTCGCTAAAAATTCCACATCTTTCATGCTAGGCGCGAGTGAACAACATCTCTCTCAAAAGTGAACCACATCGGAGGACCAAACGCACTACATGTGTTTTAATGTAATTGACTGGTTTGTGAAACAGATAAAACAAATTGCACTTCATACATAGGGGTAATGAGCTGCTACACAAATTAGAGGAACTAGTTGTTTGTCTTCTTCAAACGAATTTATTCAAGACATCGGTACTGCAGATTGGAGACTAGTGAACTGCAGCAGGGCACTCCCACGCGACAATCTGCACCAAAACACACGGCGACCAGGACGACCACGCGCCGCCGAACCGCATTGCGCGCCCAGGTGCACTTCAAGTCTGCGGACGCCCGGACTGCAAGGGGAGGAGGGACAGCATGCTCCTAGCGACCAGGATCACGGTTTTTGAATCTGAGGTTGGTCATTATTATGACCAAAACTGCATCATATTAATCTGCCAGAAACTCCACTTCAATGAGATGCAGATAAAACACAAGGCCAAACCTGGAAAAAAATAGAAAAATGCTACGGACTACGTCGAGAGGACTCTGCACTGCGTCAAACAACACCCAAACATGCACGAAAAACACACTCTGCACTGCAACAGTTTCCTGCACATCCAAAATCCCCAAAAAAACAGCGAACATGTTTTTCTAAACTGCACGAGCTTCGTCCCCACTGAAGACAGGGTTGCCGGCATCGGGACCATGGGGACACGGGACCAGTGCTACCACCGTTGATTCCTACACGACAGGATGTGCACTGCATGCGCCGGAAGAGGCAGTGCAGGTGAAGTGCTCCAGCCAGATCTGACGACGCGGGGGTGGCTGAGGTCCCGATCTGATGACGGAGGCACGGCGTCGAGTGAGAATCTGGGTGGCGCGGGTGAAGTGCTCTAGCCAGATCCGGTGGAGTGTGGAGGGGAGGCCGAGAGAATGGGTGAACTCACTCTGGCGAACTGCGCGGCGTCCCCTCGCCGAGCTGATGTGGATGTGGCCCTCCGGCACTGCGACAAGGGCGGGCGGCAGCGAAGAGATGCAGGTCAGGGGGGATCTGGGATGGGGGCGGAGGAAGAAGTAGGTGGAGGTCGGGGGTGCCGGCAAGCATGACGTTGGGGGGTGGAGGAGGTGTCGTCGATGAGGGAGCGGGTAGGCAGCGGCCGCGCTGGGCCACGCCGGAGGTATGTAGCGGGGAGGGCTCATTTGGCGGTGCGTCGCCAAGCCTCTGGAAGAAGGCTGGCTAGGATGGCGGCGCGAGCCCGCCGGCTTGGCGGCTGCCTGGGTTCGCGGCGGCCCAGTGGCGAGAGGTTGGGGGTGCGGTGAGACAAGTGGAGGGGTCGGCGGTTGTAGCGAGAAGGAGGCAGAGGAGTTGGGGGCGTTCCAGAGGTGGGAAGAAGAATACGGTCGTGGGGTGGGGTGGATCGAGAGGATAAGGTGGAGTGGCGCGGGGCCGGTTTGCTGCGAGATCAGGGTGTTATGAGAATAAGGTCTTTGTTATGAGAATAAGGTCTTAAGGGATGTTATAAGAATAGACCCACCCTATATATATATATAGGAGGAAGGAGGGCATCGTGGGAGCCAGAGGGGGCCCACGTGGGTGGGGGTGCACCCAGGGGGAGGGGGCGTGCCCTGGACCCTCGTGGCAACCTCATTCATTCCCTCGCGTGTACTCCAAGTCTTCCGGGTAGATACAGTTCCAAAAATAACTCTCCCGAAGGTTTCATTCCATTTGGACTCCGTTTGATATCCCTTTTCTGCGAAACACTGAAATAGGCAAAAAGACAGCAATTATAGAAGTGTATAATAAAGCCCACTAAACATCCAAAACAGAATATATAATAGCATGGAACAATCAAAAATTATAGATACGTTGGAGACGTATCAGTCGTCAACACCGTAGTCGATCACCGGGGCATCATCAGTCTCGGGGTCTACCGGAGAGAAGAGGGGGAAGAAACAGAAAATATAAAGCAAATAGTTGCATGACAAGAAAAAGCAGCGCTCGTTGTGATCTAACGCGGTGCTACATGATACCTGCGAAGGGGGATAACATCCGGGAAAGTATCCCCGATGTTTCGTGTTTTCAGACTATTGAATTGGAGGGGGGATGTTGCATGTTCGCTATGTTAGGAGCATGTGGCAGACGAACGGGCCGCGTATTCGGATTCGCCTCGTCGTTCTGAGCAACTTTCATACATAAAGTATTTCCATCCGAGTTACGATTTATTTTACATGATTTTCTAAAGTTTAATTGAATTTCTAGATTTTCATGAATATTACTGATTCGAATTTAAAAGTTGGAAGTTCTATGGGTACCCAGGGGTTGCCTAGCCGAGTGTATGATAGTGGGGTCAAGGGGTTTGGTTGACTGTTGACCAGTCAATATGGTCAATGGATCCACATGTAAGTGTAACATGTGTTAACATTATTTTAGTTAAAACAATTTACCTAGTGGGGGCACATGTAATAAACTCAAAGTGGGGTGGGTTAGTACCAGATGGGGATTAGTCCCTAATCTAATCAGGGCCGGCCTCCATGGCAATTGTCCAGCCGGCCACACACACATACATCACGTACATGGTGCACTTGGCCATGACATTGAGCAATAGCAGCTAGCAGCGGGAGCTGCAGTAGCCGGCACTAGCAAAGAGCAGCAGTTGTAGCAAGACTAAGCAGCTAGTAGCGGCAGCAATAACACAGAGCAGCAGCACAACCAGCACCAGCCGCCACCATCAGTGCGGCCGTAGCGAGCAAGCAACAGCGGCTGAGAGCAGCTACGGCGACCAGCAGGGCAACGCAGCAACGACGGCTGCGGACGCGTGCGCATCAGCAGGCACGGCCAGGTGTAGTGCAAAGGGTGGCCGCGGTGCGAGCTGCGTGCAGTGAGCGCGGGCTCCGGGCGCGGCCACGGTGAGTTACGACCATTGCGGAAGGAAGGGGGATGAGGGAAATGGGAGTGGTGCTCACAGGGGGAGGCAGAGGACGCGTCCGGCGTGGCGGAGGGGCTCCAGTGAGGTAGATCGGGCGCGGGGAAGCGGCGGCCGTAGGCAAGGAGGACGGCTCGAACCCAGGCGTATGGCGCGAGCTGGCTCAATTCGGAGCACGTAGGCGAAGGAGACGAGGACGGGGAGGCTCCTGGATATCTTCGCTCGACGGGGGGAGACTGATGGCCGCGGGATCGACGAGGTGACGGCGACGGCAACGCTCGGCTCGGCGTGCGAAAGATGAAAAGCGATGCAGAGGAGGGTAGATGGTGAGCTAGGGTTCGATGGAAGAGAGAGGGGCCTCGAGGGAGGGTCCTTATCCATTTCTGCGACTGGGGGATGACTAACAGTGCGGCATCCACGCACTGGACGGACGAGCATTGTCCACGGCACGAGGTTGGGGATGACTAGTGACTTGAGCTGGGCCAGATCTTGTAGGTGTAAAGCCCATAGGCATAGTAGGCTGGCTAGCTTGTCCCCTTTATCTTCTGTCTCTTCTATTTATTTCTGTTTTGCTTCTTCGTTTATTTATTCTGTTTTTATTTTAATTTCAATTTACTTTAGTATTATGAAATATAACACAAGCACCTAATTTATTATGATAAGTTATGCTACTCCCATATTAAGTTTTGGCACTGAAATAAATAGTTTAATTTATATGTTTTAAAGGCATCTATTTTCGCCACTGTTTTAATTACCTCGGGGCATTCAAACACCTTATAAAAATGTTGGTTCACTATGACAGATATCTAGGGATTATTTGCAGCACTTGGAACATTTTTTATCTCGTGTTTGTGAAATATCATTTTGACTTTATTTTAAAGTGGAAAAAGGCTTTGATTTTTTTAAGTGGCAAATTGGCTTAGTTAACTTTGCTGACATGGAATCATTAGGGGGAGATTACTATAGCTCGACACTGGGGGTGTTTCAAATCTCCTCCACTACAAGAAATCTCATCCCGAGATTTAAGAGGTGGAGTAAGGGGGAAAGAGTTGGTTACGAAATTCTAACGAATCTTCTCGGTCTTGGATGCTCTTCTCGAAGAGGTTGGGCCCTTTTGATGATGTCTTCATTTCTCTACATTGATGTATCATGATGATGTTGTCGTTCTTCCTTCCGGATCTCCACCATACTTAAGAAGGGACAAGGGTTAACTTTGGAAGAATGGACCTCTACAAGGTCGCTTATCGGGTAGATAACATCAGGAAGGTGGCAAAAAGTAACTCTCGAATAGAAACTTAATAAAAATGTCGAGAGCAAAGTAAGAAGGTACCACGATAAGTTTCAAATGGGCGGGCAATCGTTCGATGCCTAAATAAAAGGAGAAAGGGGTTCAGAGCAACGAAATAAGTATTTTGTCTGATACCAGAATAGATCATTTCTAGGAAGGTGGCTCGCGATCAACATACAAAGCCAAGCGTGAGAATAAACTAAGAAACAAGGGTGTACAGGAGATTCAGGTTTTGATCCTGTGGAACTATGGGTTATGGGCCCACCATGTGGGTTCACAGTAGGAAGGGCGGTGACGTCTTGCACGATCATGTCAATTATGTCGGCAACAACATCGGTACCAAGGGCGAGGGACGAAGAGAACCATTTTCCTGCTCGTTGAAACGAGGTGGACCAATTGGCAAGGTTCTCGTCCATCGATGGTTACCGGAATGTTATCAACAATAGTACCAGGGTCTTACTAATAGAGTTGTACACCAAGGTGTTTACATAAGAAGAAAATTATTACTGCTTAGAGCAAAGAAAGGTTAAACAAACAAATGGAAAGGAAAATGTGTTTAAACACAATGAATAGGAGTACATCATCCCCAAGATTAAGCAGTGCATGATATATGTGTCAGGAGATCAAAGTCATGACCATGTAGATAAAAGGGGTAAGAAGAATTATGATATGTACCCACTGATACGTCCAAAACGTATCTATAATTTCTGCTTGCTCCATGCTTCTTTTGTGTGATATTGCTATGATATTGATGCACTTCCATACACTTTTGATCATATTTGGACTAACCTATTAACTCAGTGCACCACAGTGCCAGTTCCTGTTTTCTGTTGTTTTTCTATTTCAGGTTTCCCCCATATTAAAAGTGCTCCAAAAATTCCAGGAAAAATATAGGAAAAATCAGCGTACAGGAAGCTTCGCGAAGAACCAAAGATGGGCCAGAGGGGAGCCAGGGAAGGCCCAGGCGGCCACCTGGCGCGGCCCCACCCCTGGCCGCGCCAGGGAGGGGCGCCTGGGGCCCCTGCTCCGCCTCTAGCTGCCCCCCTTCGCCTATATATCCCTCTCTTCCTGAAACCCTCGGGGACAGAACCCTTTTTCGCGATCTCGCCTCTGTTCCGCCGCCACAGCGCTTCCAAGATCGAGAGCATCAGTAGAACTCTTCCTGGCACCCTGCCGGAGGGGAGAACCACCACCGGGAGCTTCTCCACCACCATGGATGCTTCCCGGATGAGTCGTGAGTAGTCCACCTTGGACCATGGGTCCATGATCAGTAGCTATGTGATGTTCTCCTCCCCTCTTTGCTCTTCATGGTTTAGACCTCGTGAGCTGCCCTACATGATCGAGGCACATATGTAATCTTTCTGCTGTTGCTTTGCTGAGTTTGCTGGGATCTGATGGATTATGAGACTATGTTCAGATTGTGTTTGAGTAATATATTTGATTCACCTCTTTTATATCTTTGTTCTTGAGTAATTCTTGCATGTTCTCCGTTGTTGTTTATTGCTTTGGCCAAGTAGTAGGTAGTAACTCCAAGAGGGAGCGTTATGCTTGATTGTGGGTTCATGCCCCCTGATGACTAGCTTGAGTGACAGAAACATGAGTCTAGGGGATGTGCTGTTGCCACAAGGGAGAAAACAACGGTGCTTGTACTTGCGGGTGCAAGGATTGTTTACTTTACGCAAAGTTCTTTTAATGCAGTTGTCTGTTGCTTTGAGTTTACACTTTGGGTGGGATTCGCAACTTAATACTAGCGAGATGTTCTGGATAGATATCTCAAGGTGGATGATTAGTAGTAGATGCAGATGGATTTCGGTCTACTTGCCTTGGCGTACCGCCCATGCTTTTGAGCCTCTACCTTTCTTTGCAGCATAGTTAGCATTGGTTTGCGCACATAATCCTGTCAATTGCCCAGCTGTAATTTGTTTACCTCGCTTTGCTGTTTTATCGTCTTTTGGGAGAGAGACATCACTAATGAACATCATGGGACCCCGGTCCATATTACCACCGCTGATCACACCTTCTATTTACTTCCTGTTTTTATTTCCTAGTTGCAGTCATAGCTACCATTGTTATATCTTGTGTTTGATCCTTTGTAAACAACAAGGCCGGAGGGATTGACAACCTCTCTGTACTCGTTGGGAGAAAAGTTATCTGTATCTGTGTGCAGGTCCCGTCAACCGCTAAGTTTCTGGCGCCGTTGACACCTACTAGTCGACCCTCGGAGTCTCACGGGATTCGATCCTTGGTATCTTTGCCAAGGGAAATTTGCCGCTACGCTACATCTCAACCTTCCACTTGGGGTAACCAACGAGGGGCGAGAAGCCATCAAGCAAGTTTCTGGCGCCGTTGCCGGGACTCCACTCTTCAAGATAGGGGAGTTGCACGCTATCTTTTATCTTTGCTTTTTAGTCTTGTTAGTTTACCTTTCAGTTTTTGCTTTAGTGTCTTTTATCAAAAATCACAAAAAAATTATTTGCTTTTCTGTTAGTAGTCCTTTCTGTTTAGTCAAGCATGTTAGGACTTGGTGCTTTGAGGGAATCAGAAGTTCTAGATTTCCATCAAAGGGGTGGAGAAAATATGAAGAAGGCATGGGACAGAATTTCTGATGCACATAGGAGAATTATGCCTTGGATACCTATAAAAATTCTGCTTAGAAATTTTCACCATGGTCTTTTGAAATGGTGTAAACACTCTCTTGATATTATAGCTGAAGGAGATTTCCTAGAGTGTGATGAAGCTAGAGCTCCTGAAATTATACATGGTCTATCTAGTTACTTTGTTTATGATCATAGTTTTGATACTGTCATAGATAGACTTGCTACTATTGAGAAGAGAATGGATGCTCTAGACTTGATGAAGGTAGAGAACCAAACCCAATAAGAGAGATATTTTGGAAATAGACAATTATTGGGAGCCTTTTGTTAGGATTAGCATCTCTAATCAAGACTTCCTTACTTATTGTGATATTGGATCTATGGTTTCTACTATGCCAAAAATTGTTTATGATTCTTTAAAATTTAACATGGACAAATTATCATCCTATCATGAACATGCTAATGGAGATATTTCTGAGATCCAGGAAAGAATAAAAGACGTACCAGTTACATTCCTTAAAGGGATTGCAATGGTTGATTTCTTCATCATGAAGCCAAACCAAGGATATATAGTGCTTGGAAGGGACTTCCTCCGAGCCGTAAAAGGCTTCATCGATATAGGTAAGGGACAAATCCGCCTATGTGGGAAGGCAAAAGGTACGTACCCCTTTCCTAGAAGGAACAAGGATGAACTTGTTGAGGAACCATTTGAAGCAATTTATAACTCCGATTATTATGATGACTTTTGATTCCTCCTTTTTGCATCATGCCTAGCTTAAAGGCATAAAAGAAAGCGCTTTTGGGAGGCAGCCCACGACGAATTAGGTCTTATTTTGCTTTTGTTGTGTCTTGATGTTTGTTACTACAGTAGCATCATCATTATATCTTTTCTTTTCAGCTTTGTGCCAAGTTTAGCCTCCGATTGCAAGAAAGTTCAAAAGTTGTGACGTGCTGTCCAGAAAACAGATTCTGTCCTTGGACAGAAAAATTTGAATAAAATCACCAGATCATCTTTTTGATCTGAATTTTTTTGACAGCGTGCTCTATACAATTGGCTTTCGAGCGTCTGTTCTGAGTTTTTTGATTTGAGTTGCAGAAGTGGCCTGAAAAAATTATTTACTACCTGCTGGTCTGTTTTTCACAGATTCTATCCTGTTTTGCCTTTTATTCGTTTTGCAGACCTTGAGCTTGCTTTTTCTTTGCAAAAACCTTTTGGCAATCTTGAGAAACAGTAGCTCTTCAAGATTATCTTTTTTCCAGTAGGGAAAAATTATTTTATTGTGGGTACTAACCTCGCTAATCAGATTATGATGAGTTATGTATGAAGGGAGTTTTCAAGTGTGCAAGGGAAGATGATAAAAGAAGATTCAGGAAATATTCAAGAAGACTCAAGCATCTAAGCTTGGGGATGCCCCCATGCATCCCCTTCTCCATCAACAATTATCAGTTCGTCTTTAGTTCCACTATAATTTATCACTTCATGCGTTATGTGCTATGCTTGGAGCGTCTTGCTCTTAGTTCTTTTTTTAGTTTTCTTTAGCTTTGCTTGCTGTTCATAACAAGTTTGAATCCAGCTTTCTTTGTGTGGGAGAGAAACACGCTCCACTTCAACCTAGAACACAACATAGGATTTTCATGCTTATCTTTGCTGTGTGTGTTCTTTGTCTTTCCATAGCTGTTGTCATGTTTAGCTCTTAGTTTTCATGCTTTTCTTTTTAAAGAGCTTTTGTTTAGTTGGTTGCTGAACTCTCTTGAGTTTTCATGTTTATCTTGTTAAGAGAGTTTGCCTGTTGCACTGAGTTGTGTGTCTTAACTTAAAGTAGGAAATTGAGGTTGCTATTTAATTTTAGTAGTAACTTGCAATAGTTTTGAGGTATTGCCATGAGTAATGTCCGAACTTTTGGTGTCAAGAGCTTTAGCCTATTAGTGATAGATGTCGTATTTTGGGCAATCCGTGTTTATTTTCGAAAACCTACAAAATAGTTGAGAACTTTAGCTACTAGATGGATCACTAATCTTTGGAGGGATCGAATATTAGAGTACACTCACGTACCATGAGTCGAGGATGCGCAAGGATAACCAAACCCCCATACACTCCTCCTCGGGGTACTTGTCTCTTTGTGAACCTCCTAATTAGATTGAGAGTTACCGATAATAAGTGCATGAGTTCTTCGGACTAATGTGAGTATTCGAAAGTTGACACTTCCACCTAGCCATATTTTTCTAGCCTCTTCGGTACCGTGCATTGCCCTTTCTCACCTCGAGAATTGGCGCATACTTCGCCGGTGCATCTAAATCCTTGGCACGATACGCTCTGTCATCATAAGCCACATTATATCCTTCCTCAAAACAACCACCATACCTACCTATCAACGCATTTCCATAGCCTTTCCGAGATACATTGCCATGCAACATCCATCTTCTCATGACTTGATCTTCATGTCATACATGATTTTTGCTTGATCGATGAGTTGCATGCTAGTTGGGCCTTGCCCTAATCATTGCTACATGACGCGCTAGTATCATTACATATCCTGCTACGCTGGCAGAGGCATACATTTGCATACATCATGATAGTTTCATCTTCTTTATGTTGAGTACTTTTGTAAAGTGTGAAAGATCTTCTATACTTCTTGTAATATATAGAGTGTTGCCCCTAAAGTGAGGAAAAGATCCCAAAGAGGACAAAATCAAAAGATCCCAAAGAGGACAAATGAGAGTTAAATAGAAAGAGCCATTGAGGTCACAAAAAAATAAAAAAAATAAAAAAAGGAGAAAAAGAAATAAAAAGAGAGAAGGGGGCACACTACTATTCCTTTTGAGAGATCCACACTCGTACTTCATGTTATACCTTGTAATCCATAGAGATTATCATTCATGCATATAGCTATGTGGGGACCTTCACACTATAGAACTTGGCTTGTATATTCCAATGATGAGCCTCCTCAAAAGAACGCTAGGTCTTCTTGAGCGAGCAAGTTGGATGCACCCCCACTAGTTCCATTGGAGAGCTTACCTTAGCTCATATGTGCATCCGTTGCATGGCAATCCCTACTCCTCACATCATATCTATCATTTGGCTTTCTCTCGCCTATGATTGTCCTCAATTATGTGAGCCTTTCACACCTTTTTTTGTCTTCCCCCTCCATCATTTTTCTCTCTTTGCCATCCTAAGTGTCAACTTTCTTGCTTACGCTCATCCATTGCATGAGTGCTCAAAATATCGAAAGGGAATGGATCATTTTGACTTGTACCTGCCTAGTGGTCTGGGGATGAGTCAAGATAAGATTCCAAAGAAGACCAAGTGTGAAACTTTAGTAGATTAAGTTCTCAACAATACAAAAACTATGTTTTACTCTCTCATATATCCCTATCTTCTTTGTTGCACGCAAACACCATTTGGAGACATTCGAGTCACGGACAGCGAGAGCTCTTGCACCTTTATGTTCTTATGTTGCTTGTTACAATGCTAATATAGACTCTTTCTTGTTATGAATTGAATTGAATTACATGCCTTGATTGCTTTACTTAAAAAGTTCTTATATGGTTGATAGCATGTCACCACAGAAATTATGCTTGTTATCATTTACCTACTCGAGGACGAGCAGGAATTGAGCTTGGGGATGTTGATACGTCCAAAACGTATCTATAATTTCTGCTTGATACATGCTTCTTTTGTGTGATATTTCTATGATATTGATGCACTTCCATACACTTTTGATCATATTTGGACTAACCTATTAACTCAGTGCATCACAGTGCCAGTTCCTGTTTTCTGCTGTTTTTCTATTTCAGGTTCCCCCGTATTTAAAAGTGCTCCAAAAATTCCAGGAAAAATATAGGAAAAATCAGCGTATAGGAAGCTTCGTGAAGAACCAAAGATGGGCCAAAGGGGAGCCAGGGGAGGCCCAGGCGGCCACCTGGTGCGGACCCACCCCTGGCCGCGCTAGGGGGGCGCCTGGGGCCCCTGCTCCGCCTCTGGCTACCCCCCTTCGCCTATATATCCCTCTCGTCCCGAAACCCTCGGGGACAGAACCCTTTTTCGCGATCTCACCTCTATTCCGCCGCCGCAGCGCTTCCAAGATCGGGAGCATCAGGAGAACTCTTCCCGGCACCCTGCCGGAGGGGAGAACCACCACCGGGAGCTTCTCCACCACCATGGACGCTTCCCGGATGAGTCGTGAGTAGTCCACCTTGGACCATGGGTCCATGATCGGTAGCTATGTGATGTTCTCCTACCCTCTTTGCTCTTCATGGTTTAGACCTCGTGAGCTGCCCTACATGATCGAGACACATATGTAATCTTTCTGCTGTTGCTTTGCTGAGTTTGCTGGGATCTGATGGATTATGAGACTATGTTCAGATTGTGTTTGAGTAATATATTTGATTCACCTCTTTTATATCTTTGTTCTTGAGTAATTCTTGCATGTTTCCGTTGCTGTTTATTGCTTTGGCCAAGTAGTAGGTAGTAACTCCAAGAGGGAGCGTTATGCTTGATTGTGGGTTCATGCCCCTTGATGACTAGCTTGAGTGACAGAAACATGAGTCTAGGGGATGTGATGTTGCCACAAGGGAGAAAACAATGGTGCTTGTACTTGCGGGTGCAAGGATTGTTTACTTTACGCAAAGTTCTTTTGATGCAGTTTTCTGTTGCTTTGAGTTTACACTTTGGGTGGGATTCACAACTTAATACCAGCGAGATGTTCTGGATAGATATCTCAAGGTGGATGATTAGTAGTAGATGCAGATGGATTTCGGTCTACTTGCCTTGGCGTACCGCCCATGCTTTTGAGCCTCTACCTTTCTTTGCAGCATAGTTAGCATTGGTTTGCGCACATAATCCTATCAATTGCCCAGCTGTAATTTGTTTACCTCGCTTTGCTGTTTTATCGTCTTTTGGGAGAGAGACATCACTAGTGAACATCATGGGACCCCGGTCCATATTACCACCGCTGATCACACCTTCTATTTACTTCCTGTTTTTATTTCCTAGTTGCAGTCATAGCTATCATTATTATCTCTTGTGTTTGATCCTTTGTAAACAACAAGGCCGGAGGGATTGGCAACCTCTCTGTACTCGTTGGGAGCAAAGTTATCTGTATCTGTGTGCAGGTCCCGTCAACCGCTAAGTTTCTGGCGCCGTTGACACCTACTTGTCGACCCTCGGAGTCTCACGGGATTCGATCCTTGGTATCTTTGCCAAGGGAAATTTGCCGCTACGCTACATCTCAACCTTCCACTTAGGGTAACCAACGAGGGGCGAGAAGCCATCACCCACACACCGATGTTGGATAGATGATCAAGAAACATTTAGCCTTGCGCTTACAATGTTCTTGTGGATCTTCGGACTACCACAGACATGCTTCGAGATAGCACCGACATGGTCATTGGGTAAAGATCAGACTTTGAATACACAAAGGATCCATCGGGAACAACTTATAGAATAAGTCTTACATTTTCAACAAGGAAAAGATTAGGATGTGGCCAACGGTCTCAGCAAAAATTCATCGAGATTTCCATAAGCATGGATTCCTACATTCAAGTGAACAAGATGATAACATTGGACATACCGCAATATGTTAGAGGAGAACATCCATAAGTAAACATTTAAGGGAACGTGCACTTGGAAAATGGACTAAGTAGCACGATCAATGTTATAATGGTGATTCAATAACCAAAAGACCAAGAATGAGACTATCGACCATTCACTTCAAAGCAATAGGGTTGCTAGAAGTTTTGAATTCGCACGTCATACTTCAATTGTTGGGTTTCCGTTTAGAAGCAACACGGGGACCAAGATAGGAACGGATATGGCAAGAAGTATCACCTGTATCAAGAATTCTTAAGAGGTGGTGAAATTCTCACGACATTCTTGATGTAAGGCCATCTCTTGCCTATGGTTTTGGTGATGATGAAAATACGTGTGTGGACTAATCGTGTGTCATATATTACTCAGGTACACATTGTGTTGCGCAAGACGGTTAGGCCTTCCCTCTAGAAGGAAAAGATCGAAGACGGAGTTTCCGACGCTTTTTGTTTCCCTTGGTCATAGGAAATCCGTACTATTAAGAGGGAACCCACATCGGAAGGTATTGGGTGAATCAAGTCACGTACACAATTTCTATGCACCCACCATATTGCCTTCGTTCGAGGAGAGAGAGGTCCCCTTGGTTCTATGTGTGTGTGCAGTATTCTCTACTGCGGTAGTACCGCTGTTAACAGCGGTAGTACCGGTCCGGTAGTTCCGGTCGAACCACTGCCCCTAGTACCGCATAGGGGTGATACCCTTCTGTACTGGGTGCGGTGGTGGACCGGTGGTGGCCCGGAAGTACCGGAGTCCTCTCGACAAACCGGTACTACCGGTATTCAGTGCGGTAGTACTGCTTCAACTGCGACCACTCAGGAGCTACTGCCCCAGCGGATGTTCCAGCTCTACCACCGCCCCAACTACCGCCGTTGGTTAAAAACCTTCTAACCTCGAAGCGGTAGTTGACCGGTGGTGGAGCTGTAGTTCCGGTTTTCTCCGGAAGACCGGTACTACCGTGTGCTACACCGGAAGTACCGACCTGGTGCCATGGCTGCGGTGTTCTTCACACACCGGTTATACCGGTGGCTTGTGCGGAAGTACCGGCCCAGTGTATTTCTGCACATAACGGTTGGATTCTTGGGGACCCTATTTAAGGAGGTCCTTCTCCCACCTACCTTTTGCCTCTCTCTCCTCCATTAATCCCCTTGAAGCTTTCTTGCCCGATGTCTCTCCCTAGCCTCTCAAACTTGATGATTTGCTAGGGATTGAAGGAGGATACCTAGATCTACACTCTCACCAAAGGAAACTTGATTCCCCCATACTTTCTTGTGTGGATTTTGTTACTCTTGGGTGTTTGAGCACCCTAGACGGAAGAGGTCACTTCGGAGCCACATTCCATTGTGGTGAAGCTCCGGGGTTTCGTTGGGAGCCTCCAATTAAGTTGTGGAGAGAGCCCCAACGTTGTTTGTAAACGTTCGGTCGCCGCCTTCAAGGGCACCATTAGTGGATTCACGGCACCTCGCATTGTGTGAGGGCGTGAGGAGATACGATGGCCTTAGTGGCATCTTGGGGAGTATTGTGCTTCCACACCGCTCCGAACGGAGACGTACTTCCTCTCAAAGGGAAGGAACTCCGGGAACACATCCTAGTCTCCACCGGTTCCACTCTTGGTTATCTCTTACCTTTACTTGTTCTTGCTTCTTCCGAGTGCCTTGTGCTTGTGTAGTCTCTAGTTGTGTTTGCATCATATAGGTTGCTCACCTAGTTGCATATCTAGACAACCTACTTTGATGCAAAGTTTAATTTGGTTAAGAAAATCTAAAAATTGTTAGTTGCCTATTCACCCCCCCCCTCTAGTAAACCATATCGATCCTTTCACTTGACATGAAAGATGGTAGTACTCCAAGGTAGAGCATATCATAAGTCGGATAACAAGGAACTCAAGGTATAACACCGAACAAGAACAAGTTTGTGTTGGAAGGAATGCAAGAATGTTGTCGATGTTAATACAAATCATCGAGGGGAAAGGATGGTATTTCCCATCATGAATTAGATTCACAACTTGGAAGAAGGAAAATCATTGTTGATGATGATCACTACACATTTGTCGAGAGATTTCATTGAGATGTAATCGATCGGCGATGACATCAAGTCAAATGAATGATGGAGCGAAAGGTTATTGAAACCACTAGTACAATACAAACTTGAAATCAAGCTAGTTGTTCAAGGCGAAATGATATGCCGAGGAAGATCGGTGTAAGCTTAGCTCATTGTCGAAATTGTGCTCCGGGAAGAAGGACCAGGTAGCACAGTTAAAAATATGCATGATAATGATATAGCCGATCAGGCTAGATATGACTTGAAGAATTACTAAACTCATAAGAAATAGAGATTAATTAAGAGTTATTGAATCGCCGTGCGGAATTGATTCACTTATCGGTGTCCTTGAGTGTCTAACAAATCAGAACCCGGGGTAAATTTGAATCGGTGAGAAGTAATACTTGAAGAAGAAGTCATAAGAAGTAATGTGGTTCTGCGACATTATTGAGATACCACGGGTTAATACTCGAAGGTAGATCATAATAGAGGTTGGACAGGTGCATTAACCTGTAGAGGACAAGTGGTTTAACTTGTCTGAGAAATTGTATTTAAAGGAGAGCATGGTCGGAACCACGATTGCAAAAGGCCGGATCCCAGATATAAGATGAACTTATATCAAGGGGATAATTAATTTAAAGAGATGCCTTGATGATAAGATCTACGCCGTATCCATGGGCATGAACAGAAAGTTCAACGTTGACTCCCACTTCTTCATGCATAACCTTCCATTCAGTTATCACTTTCGATGAAGTTGTAGTGTTCAAATTATATCTCGCGAAACACTAGAAGAGTGTGACCCGTAGAAGTTTTCGGGTTCACACGGATTAAGGAAGGCATAGGTTTAACCCGTCGGGGCATCTTAGGAACATATAACGCAGACTTCAGGAACAAGAATACAGCTTGAAAGCAGAGCATGGTTGAGAAAGCAGATGATATATTTTACCCAAGGCATTATATATCATGGCAGAACTCACAAGGTGTTTGAATATGAAGGACGCTGTCGGATAAAATCCAACAAAGGATCCTTTAGCCTACAAGGGATCTAATGTGAGCATCGGTACTCAACCAGAAGAAGAAAGAATGCAAGGATATTAGTTTATATAAGCAACTAACTATTTCAAAACTCAAATGCAAAAGGGGTTATGATTTCCAAATCAAGGGATCAGAAGCAAACGATCTGATTAAGGATGGGTAAGTTGAAATGACTTAGGGATGCAATCGACGGCAATTTGGTTGGTCAAGAACCAGCTCATATTCGGAATGGCGTCTGAGCTGGAAGAACAAATTCTAGTTTGACTGATGATTGCGAGTATTTGCAACCTATTGAATCAATAAGATCATAAAGTCAATCACAAAGGATTTTAACGAATATTGCTATACATATGGAATTAACCATAATGCAAGCAGGTAAATCTTTCCGGAGCAATAGGTTGCTGAGGTTTTGGGAAGATTGAATAGCGTTTCGAAGGCCTTTGTGAAACGCATGAACAACTAGGGATGAACGAATCCCCGGTGAGTGTGAGGAATTATGCATGCATGTACTTATGTGAAAAAGGAGCTATGCGGGCACAAAGGATTCTCGGAATATCCGAAGTATTTCAGGGTATCTTGTAATAACAAGATCAATTGAAACGAAGGTATGCACGACAAGTGTATGCAGCTATCCTTAGGGATTTATCGGTGATATGGAATTGCAATGGAGAAGGGCACAATGGTCTCGGAAAAACATCGAATATTATCTCCAGAATCTTTTGAAGAAGCGGGCGACCATCTTGACTGAAGGGGCTCTCCGGGAGGAAGTATTTTCGAGAACCTAAAGTTAGATTTTAGGAAAATCATTTAACCCGAATAGAAGAGATATCAGAATCCCAGAGTAAAGACGAGGAATAAAATATTCTAATACCACCCAATTGGCGACATGGGCCCGTAAGCCACACAACCAAGTTAGTAAAACAGTTTTTCAAAGACTAGATTCAACTTTGGCCAAGGAGTTGGAAAGGGGGTTCCTACAGGCAGTCGGCTCTGATACCAACTTGTGACGCCCCCGATTTGACCGTACACTAATCATGCATGCAAACGTGTACGACCAAGATCAGGGACTCACTGGAAGATATCACAACACAACTCTAGACACAAATAAAATAATACAAGCTTTATATTACAAGCCAGGGGCCTCGAGGGCTCGAATACATAAGCTCGAATACACAAGAGTCAGCGGAAGCAACAATATTTGAGTACAGACATAAGTTAAACAAGTTTTCCTTAAGAAGGCTAGCACAAAAGAAACATGATCGAAAAGGCAAGGCCTCCTGCCTGGGATTCTCCTAACTACTCCTGGTCGTCGGTGGCCTTAGTGGCATCTTGGGGAGTATTGTGCCTCCACACCGCTCCGAACGGAGACGTACTTCCTCTCAAAGGGAAGGAACTCGGGGAACACATCCTAGTCTCCATCGGTTCCACTCTTGGTTATCTCTTACCTTTACTTGTTCTTGCTTCTTGCTAGTGCCTTGTGCTTGTGTAGTCTCTAGTTGTGTTTGCATCATATAGGTTGCTCACCTAGTTTCATATCTAGACAACCTACTTTGATGCAAAGTTTAATTTGGTTAAGAAAAGCTAAAAATTGTTAGTTGCCTATTCACCCCCCCCCCTAGCCAACCATATCGATCCTTTCAATTGGTATCAGAGCCTCGACTCTTTTTAAGGACTTTACCGTCCAAAGAGTATGGGTGACAACGTAGTCGAGACGGAGGAACATTCCGGTGTAACTCCGTCCTTGCCTACGTCCGATGGGGGAGCCTCGGTCTCTCGTGAGGATTTCAATGTGGCAATGGTCGTATTGAAAGAATCACTAGCGACCGAGGTCAAAGGCATGTTTAAGGAATTGCTTGAGGGGCTTAAATTATCCACCACACCGTTGGAAGTGGTTCATCCCGCTACCATCGTGTCGGAGGCTACTCCCGACAAGGGAGAAGCTAGTAGTGAGCAAGCCCGGTTACTAACAATGGGAGTGGGATCTTTGCCCATTCCGCTCCTCCTACCCACTATGGAGGACCCATTCCTACTCCGCATTTAAATTCCGTTGGGACCCCTCCTAATTTCATGAAAAATTCTGATTTTGCTACTTCGATGTGTCGCTTTAAACGTCATTTAAATCATTGTTCTACTAATCTTTGGATAATCATTGAGCAAGGTTTTTACCCACGTGATCCTGACAACTTAACTCCGAGAGAAGCTGCGGATCATCAATTCAACGAGTCCGTTCTTTGCATACTTCAAGATGCTATCCCTCCAGAAGACATTGCACATCTTCAACCCTTCACCGTGGCCAAGGAAGCTTGGGAGCATGTTGGCTCCATGTACAAGGGAAGCGCAAGCATTCAACGCTCTAACTATGAAGTTGTGCAAGATGAAGCCGATGAGTTTGCTATGATCGAAGATGAAGATCCACGCGAACTTTATCGGAGATAAACCACTCTTGCGGTTTCACTTCGAGATCATGGGAGCAAGGACACGGATGACAATTGGATCAAGCGCAAGTTTCTCAAGGCCATGATGCCTTACCACAAGGCCATGTCCTCCGTCATTCACCAAAGACCGGACTTCCACACTTTGTCATCAAATGAAGTGTTGGATGAGTTCGTTGCCATGAGGATCTTGGACAAGACCGCCGATAATGCAGTTTTAAGAGCTCAACGATCAAAGAAGCCTAACCTTGCCTTGAAGGCCAAGGCTTGTGTGTAAGAAGAGGAGGAGGAGGATGGCGATGAGTGTTGCCCCGAGGACACCAAATATGCCTATCATGAGCACATGGCTCTTGTTTCACGGCAATTTTGGGGCAACAAGAAGAACTCAAGGCCCAACTTCAACAGGAACAACTTAAGTGGCAACAAGGGCAAGAAACGAGTGAGGACATGCTTCAATTGTGGGAATGTGATCCACTTTGTTGTAGATTGCCCATATGAGAAAAGAGAAGACTTTGGAGGCAAGCTTATCAGGAAGGACAAGGCCAAGTCTTATCCCAACAAGAACAACTTCAACAAGAAGACCCCTCCTAAAGGGTTGGTGGACCAAGAAGAATTTGTTGAGGATGATGATAATGATGAAGATGATGAGATGGTCACCATGGCCACAATTTCTATTGCTACTACTCCACGCACATCTCTCTTTGACTCACCAAATGAGAACATCACCGCCAAGTGTCTCGTGGCTAAGGCCACCAACAAGGTAACCCCAAACATCAACACCACCATCATCTCTAATCCTTCATTGACGGATTGTATTGATGGGAGTGAGGGAGCAAAGGAGGAAGAGAATGAATTTGAGTTGTTTATGAGCAAACTCAAAGGCAAACCCAAGAAGCATTTTGTTGCTATCTTGGAACAACTCGGTGAGGCCAATGACATGATCGAGGCTCACGAGGAGACCATTGCTAAAATGGAAGGACATAGTCGAGACTATGCCGATGAGATATCCGATCTCTCTAATGCTCTAGAGGAAGAGTGTGGTCTTTGTTTGGCTCTTGAGGAGTCACACAATGATGATCATGTTAAACTAAAGAAAGATCTCGATCATGCTTTAGTTGTCTCTCGTATGATTAATTCCGAGAAGGCAAAACTTGGGGTTGACCATGCTAGACTCAAGGAGGAGTTTGTTACAGTTGACAAGGCTCACAAGGCCTTGAAAGGTATACATGCTTCTCTTAAGGAGTCTCATGATCAACTCCAAGTTTCGCTAACCAAGGAGAAATCTATCTTTCCTCGCATGGTGTTGATTGATAATGCAAATGCTACTAACCCATGTTGCGAGCATGTGCATCTTGTTGAAGAGAATGCCAAGTTGAAGAGGCAACTTGAGAAAGGCCTTGTGACATGTATACAAGGTGAGAAGAACCTCAGCGATCTTTTGAGTAACCAAAAGGAGGTGGTGGCAAAGGAAGGAATAGGGTTTGCTCCCAAGCCCAAGAAGAAGAAGAACGACAAGACCAAGCTACCTCCTCCTCTTAATCAAACCTTTGTGAAAGAGGGAGAGGGTTCTTCTAAGAAGAAGAACAATGTTAAGGGTGATGGAGTCAAGAAGAACCCTACCATACCATCAATCATAGCCGGCGAATTTAATCCTTCATATGTTTTATGTCGTGCTAGTGATGGTCACGTCCTTGCTAAATTTGTTGGTTATTCTTATGAGTACATTGAATGGTTTATTTGGGTTCCTAAGACCCTTGTTACTAACCTCAAAGGACCCATTACCAAATGGGTACCTAAATACAAGCATTGATCTCATGTAGGAGTTTGCTTCCAGTGGGGGACCATGGTTGCTCGATAGTGGAGCCACAAATCATATGACCGGAAGCAAAGATTTGGTGGTGGACGTGCATCAAGGTTCATCCATGGACACCAACGTGGAATGGGGTGATGGTTCATCTTCTAAGGTATTGGGGCTTGGGAAGGTTGTTGTTTCTCATGATCTCACGGTCGAGAAAGTCATGCTTGTTGAGTCCCTTGCATATAACTTACTTTCTGTTCGTCAACTTGCACTCATGGGCTTTGCTACATTCTTTGATATTGATACCATGGCCCTCTTGTGGAGCAAGACTCTTAAAGTAGCCTATGTTGGACATGTCGAGAACGGTCTCTATGTGGTTAAATTCTCGGAGCAACCCACTAAGACCGCGACATGCCTAATGGCTAAAGTTGATGTGGGATGGCTTTGGCATCGCCGGTTAGGCCATGTCAATATGAGATCTTTGCAAAGTCTTCTCAAGGGGGACCATGTCCGTGGACTAACAAATGTTAGCTTTGCCAAAGATCGTGCTTGCAGTGCTTGTATTGAAGGAAAGCTACATGAAAAGGCTCACCCTCCCACGACTATCATCTACTCAAAAAGACCATTAGAGCTCCTTCACATGGACCTCTTTGGGCCTCCATCCTTTGATAGTCTTGGGGGCAGAAAGTATTTCCTGGTGATTGTGGATGATTATTCAAGATACACATGGGTATACTTCTTCAAGAAGAAGAGTGAGACCCAACAAACCGTCATCAACTTTGCAAATGAATCTCAACGACAACATGAAGCAAAGATTTTGATGATCCGAAGTGACAACGGCACCGACTTCAAGAATTACACCTTGGATGAGTTTCTTAGTGATGAGGGGATCAAACATCAATATGCCGCACCTTATACCCCTCAACAAAATGGTGTAGCGGAGAGAAAGAACCGGACATTAATGGACGCGGCAAGGACCATGATGGCAGAATTCAAATCTCCATACAACTTTTGGGCTGAAGCCATCAACACCGCGTGTCATGCATCCAATCGGCTCTATCTCCGCAAAGGCTTGAACAAGACTCCATACGAGATTCTTACCGGTAACAAGCCCAATCTCAAGTACTTCCGGGTGTTCGGGTGTAAGTGTTTCATTCTCAAGAAAGGTGCTCGTTTGTCTAAATTTGAGTCTAGAGCTCATGAGGGCATATTTGTTGGTTATGCTACAAACTCTCATGCTTACCGTGTCCTTAACAAGTCCAATGGACTCATTGAGGAGACGTGTAACGTAGAGTTTGATGAGAATAACGGCTCCCAAGTGGAGCAAAGTGGTACTTGTGATGTAGGTGATGAAATTCCTCCTCAAGCCATAAGAAGAATGGGTGCTGGATATATCCTACCCATTGAGGAACCCCGTGTGGCTGAAGGAGAAGGACAATGTTCCACCCAAGTGGAACCATCATCAACCCAAGACCCACACGCTTCCGAAGAACAAAGTGAAGGCCCTCAACCAGACGAACAAGACCAAGTGCAAGATCAATCACAAGATGGTGGCGAGACACCAAATGATGCACAATGCCAAGGTCTCTCCTCTAAGCAAGATCAAGATCAAGAGGAAGCTCAAGATCAAGATCAAGCTCTTGACGTCGCTCAAGATGATCAACTCAGTGCTCCTCAATTTTCACTTGAAGAGCAATTGGAGCGTCGTGCTGCAAAAGTTGCCTCCAGGCTTGCTTCTAGAGAACATCACATGGATAATATTCTTGGAAGCATCACAAAGGGGGTAAGCACTCGTAGACAATTAGCAAACTATTGTGCTCATCAAGCTTTTGTCTCTTGTGTTGAACCTCAGAAGGTCTATGAGGCGCTCAAAGATCCTGATTGGCTTAATTCCATGCATGAAGAACTTCACAACTTCGAGCGCAACAAAGTGTGGCGTCTGGTGCCGAGGCCAAAGGAGAACCATAATGTCATTGGAACCAAGTGGATCTTTAAGAACAAGCAGGATGCCCATGGCATTGTCATTCGCAACAAGGCGCGGTTGGTGGCTCAAGGCTACTCCCAAGTCGAGGGTATCGACTACGGTGAAACCTTTGCCCCCGTTGCTCGCCTTGAATCTATCCGTTTGTTGCTTGCCTATGCTTCTCATCATAATTTTAAGTTGCAACAAATGGATGTGAAAAGTGCATTTCTTAATGGTCCTATTAATGAGTTGGTTTATGTCAAACAACCCCCGAGATTTGAGGATCCTAAGTTCCCCAATCACGTGTATCAACTCGATAAGGCACTCTATGGCCTTAAACAAGCTCCACGTGCATGGTATGAGCATCTTACCGAGTTGTTACAAGATCGTGGGTTTGAAATTGGGAAAGTCGACCCCACTCTTTTTACTAAGAAGGTCAACGGGGAGTTGTTTGTCTGCCAACTATATGTTGATGATATTATGTTTGGTTCACCTAACAAAGCTTTCAATGATGAGTTCGCCGCACTCATGACCACACATTTTGAGATGTCCATGATGGGAGAGTTGAAGTACTTCCTTGGGTTTGAGATTAAGCAAAGAAGAGAAGGAATCTTTATCAAACAAGCCAAGTACACTCAAGACATTCTCAAGAGGTTTAATCTAAGTGATGTCAAGCCGGCTACTAGTCCAATGCCAACCAAGTGCCAACTTGACATTGATCCGAATGGTAAAGCGGTGGATCAAAAGATATATCGTTCTATGATTGGTTCCTTGCTTTACCTTTGTGCATCTAGACCGGATATTATGTTGAGTGTGGGAATCTGTGCACGATTTCAAGCCTCACCTAAGGAAAGTCACTTTGTGGCAGTGACGAGGTTACAGACCTAGTGTAGGGTCACAGGCCTGACCAAGGTACCCCACCCAAGGTCACTACCCTAGAAGATCAAAAGACAAGACCCATGGCAGTGGAGACAGTCGACTGAGACGGTCCAAGGAGACACTTCACTCGACTGACTCATGTACGCAGGACGACTCAACTCCACTCGACCGGATCAAGCACTCGACCTCCGAAGATCAAGCGCCTCTTGGAACAGCAACGGTCCTATATTTACTCACTGTAGTAAACCCCTTAATTATCCTTTACTGCAGGCGTTATCAGTAACGCCTACCTTAATGTACCTTTAAACCCTTGGTAACGTGGAGCCTGGCTGGGGTCCCGGCATACTATATAAGCCACCCCCCCTCCAGAACAAGGGTTCGCACCTCTGAAACACACGTATACACATATCAATCGACCAAGCCCCCGGGTACCGAGACGTAGGGCTATTACTTCCTCCGAGAAGGGCCTGAACTCGCTAAACACCTTGTGTACCACCTCGCCAAAGCTAGAACCTTGCCTCTCCATTCGTACCCCCTACCCTTACTGTCAGACTTAGAACCACGACAGTTGGCGCCCACCGTGGGGCAAGGCGTCTTAGCGACATTTGGTGAAGTTGCGATCTCTTCTCCGACCACTTTCATCATGGTGTCAGGCAGCGTTTTGGCGTTGGGCCACGAGATCCGGCTCGGCGCGCTGGTCTTCGTCGCCGACGACTCCGTGTGGCTCCAGGAAGCCCCTCTCGACGTCGAGGCTCTGCCCGCCCTCGGAACTACGCACTTTCGCGCCGGCGCCGGTGGCGTCCTCCTGCTGCAGCCATCGACTCGGTACTCATCGTCCCTCGTCCCCGTTGGTCACCGCCGCAAGCGATCCGGTAGTTCACGGCTCCAGCGGTGGGTGAAACATGCGGTGGCCCGTCAAACGGCCACCCCACAAGTCGCGGCCATTGAGCCCGACGGTTACCTTTACGGGCCGGCCGATCAGTCGACCGGGCTCGAAGATTCCGTTTCCGAGTGCGGGAGCAGTGATCCCACGGTCGAAATACTCATGGTTGATTCGCGCCGCAGCCCGCCAAGTTTTCCTCGTGGTGAGAACGGCGGCAGCGGTGGCGATCGGGCGCACAACAACGACGGTTACATCCCTCAGCCCCTCACCTCCTAGCAAAGGGCTGAACTTTGTCGCCGCAACGGAGATGCACTCTTCACTCCCATCGTGGGAGATTCCCCAGAAGCTTTGGCTCTCGAAGCCACGCGTGTGGCCACCTTGGCCGAGCGCGCGCGCTTGGAAAACATCCAACGCTCACTCGACGAACAGGCCCGCCGACTGGCCCCCGAGTCCAGTCGACGGCCGCGGCAATCGCGTCAACGCGAGACTCAGATGTTACGCACACCAGTCCAAAACCTCGAAGCCGCGGCTCGTATCGCGGAGTCGATTCAACCCTCCCAGTCGGAAGCTGGGAGAGGTCTTCAGCAGATCCGAGCTTTGCTCCGAACGGCTGAAGAGCAAAATGCGGCTGTTTCTCAGTCGCGCAACAGAATTCACAGCAGATCAGTGGCTGCAGACACCGTATGGTTGGCCCACAGTCCAAGATCGCCCCCGAGGCGTGAGGAACGTGGCCCACGGCAAGACCGGCACCTGGGTCGGAACGACGATCCACTCGACCGTCGACACGGACGCTACGACCGCCGTCGAGCACCTACCCCTCCTCCGGGAAGTGGGTCACACTCGCCCTAGCGGCACGTAGGCAGACGCCTGCGAGAAGACGAGCGGACGATTCCCCCTGATCCCCGGCGGCCAGGTTTCAATGCGAGGTCCATCCTTGTGCAAGGCCGAGTCGACCGTAACCGAGCATCCAGAGACGAGCGAGGCGGAGACCAACCAAGTCACAGCCGAGCACCGGTCTCTGGGCCTGAATGTTTCTGTAGTGCTATCAGAGCCGCGGAGATCCCCCCGAACTTCAGGCCAGCGGCAGGAGTAAGCAAGTTCACCGGTGAGTCGAAGCCGAACACTTAGCTAGAAGACTACCGAGTGGCCGTGCAGATCGGAGGCGGCAACGACGACGTGGCCATGAAGCACCTCCCCTTGATGCTGGGAGGCTCCGCTCGGGCGTGGCTCAACCAGTTGGCCCCCAGGAGTATCTACAGTTGGGAAGAGCTCGCTTGGGTTTTCGTTCGACCTTCGAAGGCACCTGCAAGCGACCTGCTGGACTCGCGGAGCTTCAGCACTACATGCAGAAGCCGCGTGAAATTTTGAGGGACTACATCCAGCGATGGACCACTTTGCATCACACAGTGGAAAACGTGTCTGAGCACCAGGCGGTGTGCGCTTTCAAGGAAGGCGTGCGTAACCGAGAGTTAAATCTGAAATTTGGCCGAACAGGCGATATGTCCCTGTCGCGGATGATGGAGATTGCCAGTCGGTACGCCAATTGTGAGGAGGCCGATCGGCTCCGCAGTGGCAAGAAACCAGTCGGGCAAGACGACCAGAATCGCAATCGGAAGAATATACGCAAGGCCGACCCAGTCACTCTGGGAAAAGCTGCGGTGGTTAATCAAGGAAAGGGCAAAGGGAAGCCAAAAGGTTCGTGGGCCCCCAAGAAAGGAAAGGGTCAGGCTGGAGATGATATGCTCGACCAGCCGTGTCCCATACACACGAAGAAGGATGAAGAGGGGAACTTGATATATCCCAAGCACACCACTCGACAGTGTTGACTCTTGATCCAGAGTTTCCAGAAGGATCAGTCTACTGAGAAAGAGAAGGAATCAGAAGAGTCCGAGGACAAGGAAGGGGAAGGGGGATACCCCCGCATCAACTCCACCTTGGTGATTTTCGCAGACGTCGAGAGCAAAAGTCGACTGAAAATCATCAACAGAGAAGTAAACATGGTTGCCCCGGCGACCCCCACGTTCTTCAAATGGCCGAAGACCCCCATCACATTTGACCAGTCCGATCATCCAGCGCACATTGCCACCCCAGGGCGGCAGGCACTGGTGGTCGACCCCGTTATCGAAGGCACGCGCCTGACCAGAGTCCTGATGGATGGGGGTAGCGGCTTGAATATCTTGTATGCAGCAACCCTCCGGGATATGGGCATTCCGATGTCCAAGCTGAGAGAAAGTAACATGAGGTTCCACGGGGTAATCCCCGGGAAGAAAGCCGACTCACTTGGCCAGATCTCACTCGACGTCATCTTTGGTGAGTCCAAGAACTACCGAAAGGAGAAGCTGACGTTCGAAGTGGTGGACTTCAACAGCGCCTATCACGCCATCCTGGGTAGGCCCGCCTACGCTAGGTTCATGGCTCGACCATGTTACGTCTACCTCAAGCTGAAGATGCTGGGACCCAACGGCGTCATAACCATCACTGGGAACCGGCAGAAAGCGGAAGAATTCTTCCAGAAAGGCTCGAAGATCACCGACGAGCAAATGGCAGCAGTAGAGATGGAGGAGTACCAAAAGAGAGTGGATCCGGGCGACCTGCTAAGGGCGAAGAAGCCGGCTTCCGAGTCAGCTTTTCAGTCGGCCGGGGACACAAAACCTGTGCACATGCACCCCACCGACCCCAACGCAGCACCGACCCACATCTCCACCACACTCGACAGCAAATAGGAAGAAGCGCTCATCCAGTTCCTCCGTGAGAACTGGGACATCTTTGCATGGAAACCATCAGACATGCCGGGTGTGCCCAGGGGGCTGGCTGAGCACCATTTGCGAGTCGACCCTAAAGTGAAACCTGTGAAGGAACATCTCCGTCGATCCGCTGCGGAGAAGCGAAAGGCAATTGGCGAAGAAGTGGCTCGACTCCTAGCAGCAGAGTTTATCCACGAGATATACCACTCCGAGTGGCTCGCCAACGTCATCATGGTCCCCAAGAAGGACAAGTCCCTCCGCATGTGCATCGATTTCAAGCACATCAATCGGGCCTGCCCGAAAGATCATTTTCCTCTTCCCCGCATCGATCAGATAGTCGACTCGACTGCGGGATGTGAACGTTTGTCCTTTCTGGACGCATATTCCGGGTACCATCAGATCCGTCTGTATGGGCCCGATGAGATAAAGACAACTTTCATCACCCCTTTCGGGTGTTTTTGTTATGTAACCATGCCTTTCGGCCTCAAAAATGCCGGCGCCACCTCCATGCGCATGATCCAGAAGTGCTTGATAAAGCAAATCAGTCAGAACATCGAGGCATACATGGATGACATCGTGGTCAAGTCACGGAAAGGTTCCGACCTGCTGACTGACCTCCCTGAGACATTCGCAAACCTCCGAAGCTACGATATCAAGCTCAACCCGTCGAAGTGTACATTTGGAGTTCCTGGTGGCAACTTGCTCGGTTTTCTCGTTTCCGAACGGGGAATCGACGCCAACCCAGAGAAGGTCAGCACCATCCTCCGAATGAAACGCCCCGAGCGTATTCACGACGTCCAGAAGCTTACTGGTTGCTCGGCCGCATTGAGTCGATTCATTTCTCGTCTTGGTGAGAGGGCACTGCCTCTCTACCGACTCATGAAGAAATCCGACAAGTTCGAGTGGAATCCCGAAGCTGAAGCAGCGTTTGAAGAGCTCAAAGCCCTGTTGTCCACCCAGCCGGTGCTCGCTGCCCCAGTCAGCGGAGAGCCTCTTCTGCTGTACGTTGCTGCCACCGGACAAGTCATCAGTACTGTACTCACGGTCGAGCGGGAAGAAGAGGGCAAGTTATACAAGGTCCAACGTCCGGTCAATTACATATCCGAAGTTTTGACTCCCTCCAAGCAAAGGTATCCACATTACCAAAAGCTTGTGTACGGGATTTACTTGACTGCAAAAAAGGTTGCCCATTACTTCTCGGACCATTCGATCTCAGTCGTCAGCGACGCCCCACTATCAGAGATACTAAACAACCGAGATGGAACCGGTCGAGTAGCAAAATGGGCGATTGAACTTCTTCCGTTAGATATCAAGTTTGAAGCGAAGAAAGCCATCAAGTCTCAGGCCATAGCGGATTTTGTGGCTGAATGGATAGAACAAGAGCTGCAGACGCAAGTCCAGTCGGACCATTGGACTATGTTCTTCGATGGGTCCAAGATGTTGAACGGATCCGGCGCAGGCGTGGTCCTGGTCTCTCCCAGGGGCAACAAGGTCAGCTACGTCCTTCAGGTCCATTTCGATTCATCAAACGATGAGGCCTAATATGAAGCACTTTTATATGGGTTGCGTATGGCCATCTCACTCGGCGTCCGTCACCTGATGGTCTACGGCGACTCCGACCTGGTAGTGAATCAAATGATGAAAGAATGGGACGTCGGGAGCTCGGCAATGACCAGTTATTGCAGTGCAGTGCGGAAGCTTGAAAAGAAGTTCGAGGGTTTAGAGCTCCATCATGTGCCAGAGCAAAGAATCAGCTAGCCGACGATCTCGCAAAAATTGGGTCGACTCGGAGATCTATACCCAAGAATGTGTTCCTAGAGCATCTGCACACCCCCTCTGTCAAAGAAGACCCCTTCACGGAAGAGCCCCCGCAGCCAGTCAGCGCGACGGATCCGACTGAGGTCAAAGTGCCTGCCGCGGTCGACTTGATCATGGAGGTCCTAGTGATTACGCCTGATTGGACTGTGCCTTATATATCATATCTGCTCATGCAAGAACACCCAGAAGACGAAGAAGAAGCGCGCCAGATCGTCCGCCGATCCAAAGCGTTCACAGTCATCCAAGGTCAGCTCTACAGAGAAAGCGTCACCGGGGTCGCCCAGTGCTGCGTCGATCCAGTGGAAGGTCGACTGATTTTGGATGAGATCCACTCGGGAACTTGAGACCACCATGCCTCCTCTCGAACTATCGTGGCCAAAGCATACCGAGCCGGGTTTTACTGGCCCCTCGCCAACGAGATGGCCAAGGATATTGTGGACAAATGCGCAGGTTGCCAGTTCTACTCCAACATGTCACATAAGCCGGCGTCCGCCCAGAAAACCATTCCGCTGGTTTGGCCCTTCGCGGTTTGGGGCCTGGACATGGTCGGCCCCTTCAGGACAGGCAGAAGCGGATTCACCCACCTTCTGGTAGCAAGTTCACCAAGTGGATCGAGGCCAAGTCCATCAAGAACCTCGAGTCAAGCACCGCCATCAGCTTCATCAAAGAGCTAATATTCAGATATGGGGTCCCTCAAAGCATCATCACAGACAACGGCTCCAACTTTGACTCGGATGAATTCAGAGATTTCTGTGCTTCCCATGGAACACGAGTCGACTACGCCTCCGTGGCCCATCCGCAGTCGAATGGACATGTAATGCCCCGGATGTAATACTTTCCCTTTTGGGCTTATAATATATCTCCGGCTTCATCTATTTCCATTTCGGGTTCTTTGTCTTTCGGGTTTTCGTCGTTTTGTTGTGTGAGTGTGTGGCATTCATTCATATCATGTAGACATGTGCATCGCATTGCATTTGTGTTGTCGGTTGCATCCGGTTCCGCGTGTTTCTTCCCGTTGTCCGTTTCGCGTTCCGGAGCTCCCTCACGTGTCCGTGACGTCCCGTAGGCCTACTTTGTTGTTCGGGCGTTTAACGTTACCGGTGTGCCGCGAGGTTGTTGTCTGTGTTGTTGTTGTTGTGTTGTGTGCAACCCGCCTCTCAAATCTCGTCTCGTTTGGACTCCGTTGGCTATTCCATCCGTTGTTCGTGTGGGTCCAAAGTGCCTTCACTTCGTGTCCCGGAAACACCCCTACTGCAGTCTTTTATTTTCTCCTAGGCCCTTTTTAATCTACCCGCGATCGGATCCGTCGGATCGCGATCGGAGGGCTCCTATACACCCCCAAGTCTCCAAACCCTAGCTAACTGCTATATATTAGACCCTAGTCTAATTTTGGACATCCCCTTCTTCTTCCTCCTTCTTCTTCCTCCTTCTTCCCCTATTCTTTTTTTTTCTTCTTTCTTCTCAAATCCGATCCAACCAGCCACTTGGCTGGATCCATCGGACGCAGCCCGAGCGCCTGACCTGGCGAGGCCAGGGTCAACGCCCCGACGCGACCGCCTCGGCCTCGAGGCCTCGTCACCTCCGCATCGGCCAGGCGCTCCGATCGGGCCAGTCGGTCGCCCAGCCGACCGCTTCGTCGCCCGCTTCGGTCCCCACTTCGCCGCGCCAGGAGGCCCGCTTCGGTCCCCACTTCCCCGATCCACCTCAGCGCCCGAGGCCCAGCCTCTTCGTCGATACGGTCGGGCATCGCCCCTCCCCGCCAGGCCAGCGCCTCCCCGCCGCCGCGTGGGCTGCGAGGCCGGCCCACTCCCTCCGCCACGTCGCTCGCCCTCCAGGCTGCCCGCGCCGCCACTCGGGCCGAAGCCCAGCCGCCAGCCTCCTCTCGGGCCAGATCCGGCCGAGCCCATATCCATCTCTCAGATCTGTTGAGGTTGACCTCCCCCCCTTTTTTTTCTTCTAAGTACCAGGATTTTGATATGTGATGCTATCTTTCAACATGCATAACTTTTTGTCTGTTGTTCCGATTCGCGCGTGTAGCATGTCCAGACGTTCGTGGAGACTTGCTCTACGTTTTATCTGTTGCTGTCATGCATGTTAGAGATCATCTAGGTGCTTGTTTTGCTGTTGCAAGAGTGCATCATGATATAAACTGCTGCTATGTGTTATTTTTATGCCACCTTTGCCATGTGATATCTTTTAGCTCGTTTGTCCGAATGATGCAAATGACATGTCCACGTGTTCGTCTTGCCATGCTCTACATGTTGTATGTGATAGGTTGCATGATAGATTTATTATTTCCTTGTTATCATCGTTGCAAAGTGCCATGTGGCTGTAATGTGTTTTCACTTGTTACGTAATGCCATCTTGTTGAGCTCGTTGCACGTTGTGTTTACCTACATGATGCATGCTTGTGTGTTTCGGGATCACCTTCATGTGTACTTTGATGAGGTGCTTGCCTCTTGCCATGTTTAGTTTCGAGGTGACTTAAACATGCTCTTTTATATGCCATGATGATATTGCTGTTTTAGGACTTAGTGGTTTTTCACTAAGTCTGAAATCTGTAACGTTCCGATGCCATGTTCGTGTGATGTTCTAGGACAAAGCATGTTAGTTTTGGAGTGGATCTTGATTGTTCCTTGTAGTATATATTGTTGTCCTTCCATCCATGTCCTCACATGTCTATTTAAGTGGCTGTAGCAAGTTTATCATTTGCTCCAAAGTTTCAATAAAATTCTGCTGCCAGAATTTTATTGTCAAGTTCAATATGTCCAAGATCATTGCTATTGATCCGTGACTCCGTTGGGGGTGCACCTTGGACATAGTTTCTGTAGTATATGTCTAGTTTGTGTTCATGTCCTTTGCCATGTTATTTGAGTGCAGTAGCTCAATTATTTTTGAGCTCCGAAGTTGCTATGTTGCTGTAATTTTCAGCTTTCGCTCAAATCTTGTTTCGGGCATAACTTTTAGCCCGTAACTCCGATTTCAGCGAATCTTATATCAAACTTGATTGATTTTCTGTGTAGATTAATAATATCAGATTGTTATCATATTTTGAGGTGTTTTGCTTGAGTGATATTTTCCGTGCTCCGTGTGCATCCTTAGTGCATCCATCATGCATTCATCTTTTCGAGTGCGCATTGCATCTTGTTGATTGGTGCTTGGTGTGATTGTTTTGTTTAGAGCCGGAAGCAGAGTCTGATTTCGAGTACGAGCACGAGGTTTCCAACGAGGTTGAGCACGAGGACCCTTCTTACGATCCGAACGACTTCTCTTCAGGCAAGATGACCGAACCCCGATAACATTACTATCTTTGCCTATTGCTAGTAGTCTCGATCTATAGTTTTGCCTCGATGCCCATGATCTTCTTGTCAGCCTCCTACTTGTAACCAATTGCCATGTTTAACCAACCTACCTATGCAAACCATTGCTTGGCTAAGTACGCTTCGCTCAGCCCTTCTTATAGCATTGCTAGTTGCAGGTGAAGATCGAAGATGCTTGCTTCATGTTGAAGTTTGGTTGGGTTATATCACACTATATAAATGCTTAAAATGAAATCATCTATATATTGGCAAGGGTGGAAGGCGAAGCCTTTTGCTTGGTGATTTGTTCCACTCATGCCGTTAGGATCCTATAAGCCGGTGTTATGTTCCTTGATTATGCGTTCCTAACATGGTTGGGGTGTATGGGACCCCCTCGATAAACCGCTAAGTGCTAAGTCTTTTCCAACAAGTCCCAACATTGGTACTATTTGCCTAATAACTAAATAACTTGCATAGGGAGTAATTAAACCGAGTTCTTAATCAACCACCCCGGGCCAGTGCTCCTCATGAGTGTTGGTCCGAAACGGGGAGTCTGCGGGGTCACCACGAGGAAACTCGAGGATTGATATAAACCTGTAGAATCGCCCATCCGGTCGTGTCCTGAGACTTAGATACGCGCGGCTACTATCCGGGTGTCGACACGCCGGGAGGATTTGCTAGATTAGCCTTACCTTAGCTCGGTATATCTTGAGCACGGGATTCCGAGGATACTCGGGTCTTCCCACTTTGGAGTTGCGACTCCGCGGATCGTGGGCTTGTAATGGGTTAAGTTGGAACACCCCTGCAGGGTTTGAACTTTCGAAAGTCGTGCCCGCGGTTATGTGGCAGATGGGAGCTTGTTAATTCCGGTTGTAGATAACTTGCCACAATGATTCTAATACACTACCAGCGTGTGTTCCGTGACTGTCAATTTCAGAATAGGGATTCGGGAGTTGAACACGGAGGGGTTATGCTTATTGAGCTTGTAGCTAGGATCACTTCGTGATCACTTCTCGCCGAGGCCTTCTCTTCTCGCTCTCACTTACGTAAGCTAGATGCTAGTTGCTGCTGCAGACACTTATTCTTTTCTTCAGCCTTATCCTTTCCCAAAGGCTTAAATAGTCTTGTTACCCGGAGACGGGATTGCTGAGTCCTCTATGGCTCACAGTTACTTCACACACCAGATGCATGTCCAGTTGTGAGCTATCCAGGTGATGGCACCGAGCTGGATTGGGAGTACGACGAGGAGCGTAGTCGGTACTATGTGCGATACCCGGATGATCAGTAGTGGAGACTCTTACTAGGATTCGATCCGCCTGTGGTTTATTTATCTAAGTTTGGTACTTTGACTTTTGGATTTTGCCCTTAGAGGGTTGTGATGTTCTTAATGTATGATGTTTGAGACTTGTACTGTAATTCTGTGACGTGGCGAGTGTAAGCCAACTATTTTCTGTTTACTATCCCCTCTTTTACATGAGTTGTGCAAAGATTACCGAACTTGAGATCATTCTAGGATGGATTTATGCCTTTAAGTCGTGCCTCGACACGTAGGAGGTATAACTCCATCCTGGGCATTACAAGTTGGTATTCAGAGCCTTCTCCGACCTAGGAGCCCCCACTGTTTGATCGAATCGTTAACGGTCGAGTCTAGGCACACACTGAAAACTTTTGAGTCCTATATTATATCGGAGAGTAGGATTTCTTTGCTTCTCATCCCCTTTCTCTCTGGTGAGGACTCCTGACGACCACTCTTGTCTCTCCTATCTTCAAAAATTGCACTAATTTTTTTTTTAAGAATCCCGCGAGTATTCTGGGATTGTTTCGATGTTCTTGTGACAAGGATATTGTTCTCGATGCCTCCTGTTACCGAGGAGTTGAGCTTCGGGGTATCATTGACACAAGCATATCGCGGCAGTACTAAATACTTAAGACAGCCGACATCGAAAATCTCCCCTATACGGCCAGTGGCAAGATAACCCCGACATCACCCAGTACTGGGGAGGTAGTTCGGGAGTATTGCCATAGCTTGTTATAGTGGATGCTTTTCGAAGGTCCGAGGTACACAGTTTCCGAGAAAGACTGGTTATGTGTTGAAGGATGGATACACCTGGATGTAGGTCTAGAGTTGATTGCGCGGTGCTTCCCGTGTATCCCCAACACCTGATTGCATAACTGGAATCTTTCGGAAATCTATAGGTGGGTTTTATCCAGTAGATCGTAGGCATTCTTCCAACGAATGCAGGTTAGTGAGTTCGGGGTTCGACATTGAGTGAAGGGGTTATATGACCGATGTTACTATCAGGAGTTGCATCTTAAAGGGTCCTTGGCTATGCTGATCCGGGGATTGCAAAACCTTTTCGTAACGCGTTCATATGCTTTCAGCACAAAGATGTTAGAACGAAACTCCTCTCTTGTGTTTGTTCCCGTCTGTACCTTGTTGTTTTTCTTAGTTTATCCTTTTGATCCCTATGTGGCTTCTCGTGAAGACTGATGTTATCATTTAACTGAGAATTTCATTCGTTCCTCTTGTTCGGATGATTTCATTCGTTCTTATTGTTCGAATGATTATTGTGAAGACTTGTTGCAATTCATTCCATTGATTCAGCTTATGCCTTTTGTCAATCAATTGCTGATTCGTGGTCATCTCTTACAGGATGGCTCCGAAAAGGGTTCCCAACACTAACCTAGAGGGTGAAGAGGTTCCAGAACGTCCTCCTTCCCCTCCTCCTCCGCCTGAGGCTTGGAGAGCAATTATGCAGACTACAGCTCAGAACACTCAGTTGATGATGCAGATGATGCAGCAGATGCAAGCTATGCAAGCTAATCAGGGTGTTCCAGGGAATCAAGGCAACTTCTTCCAGCAGCACCATGCTACTCTTAACCAGTTCTTGGCAAACAATCCTAAAGCTTTCAGTTACTGTGTCGACCCTCTTGATGCTGAGGATTGGTTGACCGACATAAAGAAGCATTTTGAGTGCAGTAACGTGAAGGAAGATGATTATGTGAAGTTTGCAGCCTTCCAACTGAAAGATCAAGCAGCTGACTGGTGGCAGCAGTACAAAGACTCCAGGCCGGGTCAAGTGATCTCTTGGGAGAATTTCTGCAAGGATTTCCGTTCGCACCACATTCCTACAAGTGTCATCGAGGGTATGCGTGAGCAATTCCGCAACCTGAAGCAGGGCTCCATGACAGTCTATCAGTATAATGTCAAGTTCCAAAACCTCGCTCGTTATGCTAAGCAAGACATTCCTGATGCCAAGAGTAAAATCTACCAGTTCCGTGGAGGTCTCAAAGATGAACTTCAGCTTGCTCTCACTTTGTTCGAGCCCGATGAATTCGACAAGTTCTATAACATGGCTTTGAAACAAGAAGCAGCTCAGCTTAAGATGGAGGCTTCTAAAAAGAGAATTCGAGATGTTGTTCACTCTTCCTCATCGTCTCAGTTGGCTGCGAAACAACAAAAATTCGGGCTTCCTCCTCCTCCAGTGATTCGAGCTCCATACAACAACTCCAACAACTTCAACAACTCCAACAACAAGAACTCTAGTGGTCGTGGTTTCTCCCACCCACCCAACTCCAACAAGCAGTCCAAGCAACAGTTCCAAGCTCCAAGACTAAATGCTCCTCCTAACCGTCCACTTTCTGAGGTGACTTGCTACAAGTGTGGCCAGAAGGGTCATTATTCCAACAAGTGCAACAACCCAAGGCGCCTTCCGCCTCCTCCTCCTGTCGGTACCGCTATGGTCAAGCATGATCCAAAGGCAGCAAGGGTCAATCTGATGAATGCAGCGCAAGCGGAGAATTCTTCTGATGTCATTTTGGATAACCTTCCAGTTAACTCTTTTCCAGCTAAAGTGTTATTTGATTCGGGTGCTTCATGCTCTTTCATGTCTCAGCCATTTGCATCCAAGCACAATATTGCCACTTCAAATTTGCCTCAGAAGTTGCAAGTTGTTTCTTCGGGCAGGATTATGACTTCTAGTGTCTATGCTCCGGATGTTTCTATTCGCATGGGAGATTATCGCTTTTTGGCTAAACCGGTGATTCTTGGTAATTCTGACATCGACCTCATCCTCGGAATGGATTGGCTTTCTCAGCATGATGCTCACATTGATTGTGCTCAAAAGGAAGTCAAGTTGACTCATTCTGATGAAGATGTGATTATCTTCGCCTCAAGGGATAAGACTATCCGGCTTTTCTCTCTTAATGATAAGGGCGAAATTAATGCCATATCTCAAATTCTGGTGGTGAACGAATATCAAGACGTTTTTCCTGAAGAACTTCCAGGCATGCCTCCACACCGTCAGGTGGAGTTTGTCATTAAACTCGAGCCGGGTACTGAGCCTGCATGCCGGCGTCCGTACAAGCTCTCTCCGGATGAATTGAAGGAATTGAAGAAGCAGCTTGATAAGCAGGAGAGTATGGGTCTCATCAGACCTAGTACATCTCCATGGGGCTGTGGTGTCTTATTTGTCAAGAAGAAAGATGGCACGGAGCGTCTCTGTGTCGACTACCGGCCATTGAACAAGAAGACGATTAAGAACAAGTATCCGCTCCCCAACATCAACGAACTCTTTGAGCAGCTCAAAGGAGCTAAAGTGTTCTCTAAGCTTGACCTCCGAATGGGCTATCATCAAATTCGCATTCGCGAGGAAGACATTCCCAAGACGGCCTTCAGAACGAGCTACGGTTCATACGAGTATACCGTCATGTCCTTCGGTCTCGCCAATGCTCCTCCTACCTTTTCAAGGATGATGCATTACATCTTCAACCCCTATACTGGCGAGTTTGTGCTTGTGTATCTGGATGATATTCTGGTGTTTTCCAAGAATGAAGAAGATCACGAAAAGCACTTGCGTCTGGTTCTTGATCGACTCCGAGAGCATAAATTCTATGCCAAGTTCTCCAAGTGCGAGTTTTGGCTCGATAAGGTTTTGTACCTGGGCCATCATCTCAGCTGACGGTATTGCGGTTAATCCCGAGAAAGTTGAAGCAATTGTCAACTGGGAAGCTCCTCAGAACGTCAAGCAGCTCCGCAGTTTTCTGGGTCTTGCCAGCTATTGCAGAAGGTTTGTTGAGAACTTCTCCAAGATTGCCAAGCCTCTTTCCAACCTGCTTCAGAAGAATGTCAAATACTTTTGGTCTCCAGAGTGTGAAGTGGCATTCAAAACCCTCAAAGATAAGCTTGTCTCTGCTCCAGTTCTAACTCCTCCGGATGAATCCAAGCCCTATGAAGTGTTCTGTGATGCTTCTCTTCAAGGTCTTGGTGGTGTGCTTATGCAAGATAAGAGAATTGTGGCATACACTTCTCGTCAGCTAAAGCCAAGTGAGAAGAACTAACCCACACATGATCTCGAGCTAGCAGCTGTGGTACATGCTCTGATTACATGGAGACATCTGTTGTTGGGTAGAAAGGCCGACATCTTCACTGATCACAAGAGCTTGAAGTACATATTCACACAGCCGCATCTGAACCTCCGCCAGACTCGTTGGGTTGAAATGATCCAAGAGTACAATCCCAGCATTGAATACACTCCTGGCAAGGCGAATGTGATTGCAGATGCTTTGAGCAGAAAGGCATATTGCAATAGCCTTCTTATCAAGCCGTACCAGCCTGAGCTTTGTGAAGCATTCAGGAAGCTCAACCTCCAAGTTGTTCCGCAGGGTTTTCTTGCAAATCTCCAAATTGCTCCTACCTTGGAAGATCAAGTCCGTGAGGCCCAGCTCAGTGATACCATGGTGAAGAAAGTGAAACATGGGATTGCAAAGGGCACTCCAAAATACAAGTGCTTCCGTGTTGATGAGAGAGATACCTTGTTCTTCGAGGACAGACTCGTTGTTCCCAAAGGTGATCTCAGGAAGCTCATAATGGAAGAAGCTCATGATTCTCTCCTTTCCATTCATCCTGGCAGTTCCAAGATGTATCAAGACCTCAAGCAGTCTTACTGGTGGACACGCATGAAAAGGGAGATTGCCCAATTCGTGAATGAATGTGATGTTTGCAAAAGAGTGAAAGCAGAACATCAACGTCCAGCCGGTCTTCTCCAACCTCTTCCTATTCCTGAGTGGAAGTTCGACCACATTGAAATGGACTTCGTCACTGGCTTTCCTAAATCCAAGCGAGGAAATGATGCTATCTTCGTGGTGATTGACAAGCTTACCAAAGTCGCTCACTTTCTTCCAGTCAAAGAATCAATCAATGCAGCTCAACTTGCAGAGCTCTACACTTCCAGAATTGTGTCCCTACATGGCATTCCTCAAGTGATATCCTTAGACCGTGGAAGCTTGTTCACATCAAGGTTCTGGGACTCCTTTCAGTCCGCCATGGGCACGAAGATCAGGTTCAGCACTGCCTTTCACCCTCAGACTAGTGGTCAAGTCGAGCGTGTGAATCAGATTCTAGAAGACATGCTCAGAGCCTGTGTCATCTCCTTCGGCATGAAATGGGAAGACTGCCTTCCATTTGCCGAGTTCTCTTACAACAACAGCTTCCAAGCAAGTGCAGGCAAAGCACCGTTTGAAATTCTCTATGGCAGAAAGTGCCGTACCCCTCTCAACTGGTCTGAAACAGGCGAACGTCAACTTCTTGGCAATGACTTGATCTCAGAAGCTGAAAAAATGTGCAAAGTCATACGTGAGAATCTCAAGGCCGCTCAGTCGCGTCAGAAGAGCTACTATGACGGAAAGCATCGTGATTTGGCTTTCGACATCGGTGATCATGTCTATCTCCGAGTTTCTCCGATGAAAGGCACCCAAAGATTCGGTATCAAAGGAAAACTTGCTCCTAGATACGTCGGGCCTTTCAAGATTCTTGGCAAAAGAGGCGACCTAGCCTATCAACTGGAGCTCCCTCCCAACTTTGCAAATGTTCATGATGTCTTCCATGTGTCTCAGCTTCGCAAATGCTTCAAGGCACCTGAGCGCATGATTCCGTTTGAAGAGATTGATCTTCAACAAGACCTGTCCTACCGAGAGCATCCTGTTGAAATTCTCGAAGAAACCGAACGCAAGACCCGCAACAAGTCCATCAAATTTCTGAAAGTCAAGTGGTCACATCACACCGACCGAGAAGCTACCTGGGAACGAGAAGATCATCTTCGTTCCGAGTACCCTTCCTTTTTCCAGTCCTAGATCTCCGGACGAGATCTTTTTGTAGTAGAGGAGAGTTTGTAATGCCCCGGATGTAATACTTTCCCTTTTGGGCTTATAATATATCTCCGGCTTCATCTATTTCCATTCCGGGTTCTTTGTCTTTCGGGTTTTCGTCGTTTTATTGTGTGAGTGTGTGGCATTCATTCATATCATGTAGACATGTGCATCGCATTGCATTTGTGTTGTCGGTTGCATCCGGTTCCGCGTGTTTCTTCCCGTTGTCCGTTTCGCGTTCCGGAGCTCCCTCACGTGTCCGTGACGTCCCGTAGGCCTACTTTGTTGTTCGGGCGTTTAACGTTACCGGTGTGCCGCGAGGTTGTTGTCTGTGTTGTTGTTGTGTTGTGTGCAACCCGCCTCTCAAATCTCGTCTCGTTTGGACTCCGTTGGCTATTCCATCCGTTGTTCGTGTGGGTCCAAAGTGCCTTCACTTCGTGTCCCGGAAACACCCCTACTGCAGTCTTTTATTTTCTCCTAGGCCCTTTTTAATCTACCCGCGATCGGATCCGTCGGATCGCGATCGGAGGGCTCCTATACACCCCCAAGTCTCCAAACCCTAGCTAACTACTATATATTAGACCCTAGTCTAATTTTGGACATCCCCTTCTTCTTCCTCCTTCTTCCCCTATTCTTTTTTTTCTTCTTTCTTCTCAGATCCGATCCAACCAGCCACTTGGCTGGATCCATCGGACGCAGCCCGAGCGCCTGACCTGGCGAGGCCAGGGTCAACGCCCCGACGCGACCGCCTCGGCCTCGAGGCCTCGTCACCTCCGCACCGGCCAGGCGCTCCGATCGGGCCAGTCGGTCGCCCAGCCGACCGCTTCGTCGCCCGCTTCGGTCCCCACTTCGCCGCGCCAGGAGGCCCGCTTCGGTCCCCACTTCCCCGATCCACCTCAGCGCCCGAGGCCCAGCCTCTTCGTCGATCCGGTCGGGCATCGCCCCTCCCCGCCAGGCCAGCGCCTCCCCGCCGCCGCGTGGGCCGCGAGGCCGGCCCACTCCCTCCGCCATGCCGCTCGCCCTCCAGGCTGCCCTCGCCGCCACTCGGGTCGAAGCCCAGCCGCCGGCCTCCTCTCGGGCCAGATCCGGCCGAGCCCATATCCATCTCTCAGATCTGTTGAGGTTGACCTCCCCCCCTTTTTTTCTTCTAAGTACCAGGATTTTGATCTGTGATGCTATCTTTCAACATGCATAACTTTTTGTCTGTTGTTCCGATTCGCGCGTGTAGCATGTCCAGACGTTCGTGGAGACTTGCTCTACGTTTTATCTGTTGCTGTCATGCATGTTAGAGATCATCTAGGTGCTTGTTTTGCTGTTGCAAGAATGCATCATGATATAAACTGCTGCTATGTGTTATTTTTATGCCACCTTTGCCATGTGATATCTTTTAGCTCGTTTGTCCGAATGATGCAAATGACATGTCCACGTGTTCGCCTTGCCATGCTCTACATGTTGTATGTGATAGGTTGCATGATAGATTTATTATTTCCTTGTTATCATCGTTGCAAAGTGCCATGTGGCTGTAATGTGTTTTCACTTGTTACGAAATGCCATCTTGTTGAGCTCGTTGCAATCGTTGTGTTTACCTACATGATGCATGCTTGTGTGTTTCGGGATCACCTTCATGTGTACTTTCATGAGGTGCTTGCCTCTTGCCATGTTTAGTGGTTTTTCACTAAGTCTGAAATCTGTAACGTTCCGATGCCATGTTCGTGTGATGTTCTAGGACAAAGCATGTTAGTTTTGGAGTGGATCTTGATTGTTCCTTGTAGTATATATTGTTGTCTTTCCATCCATGTCCTCACATGTCTATTTAAGTGGCTGTAGCATGTTTATATTTTGCTCCAAAGTTTCAATAAAATTCTGCTGCCAGAATTTTATTGTCAAGTTCAATATGTCCAAGATCATTGCTATTGATCCGTGACTCCGTTCGGGGTGCACCTTGGACATAGTTGCTGTAGTATATGTCTAGTTTGTGTTCATGTCCTTTGCCATGTTATTTGAGTGCTGTAGCTCAATTATTTTTGACCTCCGAAGTTGCTATGTTGCTGTAATTTTCAGCTTTCGCTCAAATCTTGTTTCGGGCATAACTTTTAGCCCGTAACTCCGATTTCAGCGAATCTTATATCAAACTTGATTGATTTTCTGTGTAGATTAATAATATCAGATTGTTATCATGTTTTGAGGTGTTTTGCTTGAGTGATATTTTCCGTGCTCCGTGTGCATCCTTAGTGCATCCATCATGCATTCATCTTTTCGAGTGCGCATTGCATCTTGTTGATTGGTGCTTGGTGTGATTGTTTTGTTTAGAGCCGGAAGCAGAGTCTGAGTTCGAGTACGAGCACGAGGTTTCCAACGAGGTTGAGCACGAGGACCCTTCTTACGATCCGAACGACTTCTCTTCAGGCAAGATGACCGAACCCCGATAACATTACTATCTTTGCCTATTGCTAGTAGTCTCGATCTATAGTTTTGCCTCGATGCCCATGATCTTCTTGTCAGCCTCCTACTTGTAACCAATTGCCATGTTTAACCAACCTACCTATGCAAACCATTGCTTGGCTAAGTACGCTTCGCTCAGCCCTTCTTATAGCATTGCTAGTTGCAGGTGAAGATCGAAGATGCTTGCTTCATGTTGAAGTTTGGTTGGGTTATATCACACTATATAAATGCTTAAAATGAAATCATCTATATATTGGCAAGGGTGGAAGGCGAAGCCTTTTGCTTGGTGATTTGTTCCACTCATGCCATTAGGATCCGTATAAGCCGGAGTTATGTTCCTTGATTATGCGTTCCTAACACGGTTGGGGTGTATGGGACCCCCTCGATAAACCGCTAAGTGCTAGTCTTTTCCAGCAAGTCCCAACATTGGTACTATTTGCCTAATAACTAAATAACTTGCATAGGGAGTAATTAACCCGAGTTCTTAATCAACCACCCCGGGCCAGTGCTCCTCATGAGTGTTGGTCCGAAACGGGGAGTCTGCGGGGTCACCACGAGGAAACTCGAGGATTGATATAAACCTGTAGAATCGCCCATCCGGTCGTGTCCTGAGACTTAGATACGCGCGGCTACTATCAGGGTGTCGACACGCCGGGAGGATTTGCTGGATTAGCCTTACCTTAGCTCGGTATATCTTGAGCACGGGATTCCGAGGATACTCGGGTCTTCCCACTTTGGAGTTGCGACTCCGCGGATCGTGGGCTTGTAATGGGTCAAGTTGGAACACCCCTGCAGGGTTTGAACTTTCGAAAGCCGTGCCCGCGGTTATGTGGCAGATGGGAGCTTGTTAATTCCGGTTGTAGATAACTTGCCACAATGATTCTAATACACTACCAGCGTGTGTTCCGTAACTGTCAATTTCCGAATAGGGATTCGGGAGTTGAACACGGAGGGGTTATGCTTGTTGAGCTTGTAGCTAGGATCACTTCGTGATCACTTCTCGCCGAGGCCTTCTCTTCTCGCTCTCACTTACGTAAGCTAGATGTTAGTTGCTGCTGCAGACACTTATTCTTTTCTTCAGCCTTATCCTTTCCCAAAGTCTTAAATAGTCTTGTTACCCTGAGACGGGATTGCTGAGTCCTCTGTGGCTCACAATTACTTCACACACCAGATGCAGGTCCAGTTGTGAGCTATCCAGGTGATGGCACCGAGCTGGATTGGGAGTACGACGAGGAGCGTAGTCGGTACTATGTGCGATACCCGGATGATCAGTAGTGGAGACTCTTACTAGGATTCGATCCGCCTGTGGTTTATTTATCTAAGTTTGGTACTTTGACTTTTGGATTTTGCCCTTAGAGGGTTGTGATGTTCTTAATGTATGATGTTTGAGACTTGTACTGTAATTCTGTGACGTGGCGAGTGTAAGCCAACTATTTTCTGTTTACTATCCCCTCTTTTACATGAGTTGTGCAAAGATTACCGAACTTGAGATCATTCTAGGATGGATTTATGCCTTTAAGTCGTGCCTCAACACGTAGGAGGTATAACTCCATCCTGGGCATTACAGGACAGGCAGAAAGAGCAAATGGTTTGATTCTCCAAGGCCTAAAGCCACGGCTCATGCGTGACCTTAAGCATGCCGCCGGAGCTTGGGTAACTGAGCTGCCTTCTGTCCTATGGGGTCCGAGGACGACTTTGAATCGGTCGACTGGCTGTATCCCTTTCTTCTTGGTCTATGGAGCAGAAGCTATGTTGCCGAGCGACTTATTACACAATGCCCCCAGAGTGGAACTCTTCTCCGAAGCCGAGGCAGAGCAGGCTCGTCAAGATGCAGTCGACCTTTTGGAAGAGGAAAGAGAGATGGCCCTGATCCGGTCGACCATCTATCAACAGGACCTGCGTTGATTCCTTGCTCGCAACGTAAGAAGCCGAGCATTCCAAGAAGGAGACCTGGTCCTGTGAGTGCATCAGAAGCGTCCGCACAAGCTCGCCTCGGCCTGGAAAGGCCCGTTCCTCATCACCAAAGTGCTGCGCAACGGAGCGTACCACCTCTACAATGTAGCCCAGAAGAAACACGAACCTCATTCATGGAATGCGGACCTGCTCCGCCGCTTTTACACTTGAAACACTCGACGGTCGAGTTGTAATAAAGATTTCCCAATTTGTTTCAAAGGCAAGGTAGCAATGATCCCCTAACGATTGATGTCCTCTAAATCCCCCAGTGGGTGCTCAGCTGCGATCCTCCAAGCTTTCCTACAAGTATAAAGCGGCTCGGTCCTCCGAGCTCTGCCACAAATACAACGTAGCTTGGAATCGCCTAAGTTGTAAACATTCTACTCCGAGTGAAGAGCGACCCTCTCACTCGGGGGCTTAGCTGCGACCCCGTGACTCGCCTAAAGTTACAATCATTCTACTCCGAGTGAAGAGCAACCCTCTCACTCGGGGGCTTAGCTGCGGTCCTCCAAGCTACGCTACAAGTATAAAGCGGCTCGGTCCTCCGAACTCCGCCACAAATACAACGTAACTTGGAATCGCCTAAGTTATAAACATTCTACTCCGAGTGAAGAGCGACCCTCTCACTCAGAGGCTTAGCTGCGACACCGTGACTCGCCTAAGTTACAATCATTCTACTCCGAGTGAAGAGCAACCCTCTCACTCGGGGGCTAAGCTGCGGTCCTCCAAGCTTCGCTACAAGTATAAAGCGGCTCGGTCCTCCGAGCTCCGCCACAAATACAACGTAGCTTGGAATCGCCTAAGTTGTAAACATTCTACTCCGAGTGAAGAGCGACCCTCTCACTCGGGGGCTTAGTTGCGACCCCGTGACTCGCCTAAGTTACAATCATTCTACTCCGAGTGAAGAGAAACCCTCTCACTCGGGGGCTTAGCTGCGGTCCTCCAAGCTTCGCTACAAGTATAAAGCGGTTCGGTCCTCCGAGCTCCGCCACAAATACAACGTAGCTTGGAATCGCCTAAGTTATAAACATTCTACTCCGAGTGAAGAGCGACCCTCTCACTCGGGAACTTAGCTGCGACCCCGTGACTCGCCTAAGTTACAATCATTCTACTCCGAGTGAAGAGCAACCCTCTCACTCGGGGGCTTAGCTGCGGTCCTCCAAGCTTCACTACAAGTATAAAGCGGCTCGGCCCTCCGAGCTCCGCCACAAATACAACGTAACTTGGAATCACCTAAGTTATAAGCATCCTACTCCGAATGAAGAGCGGCCCTCTCACTCGGAGACCTAGCTGAAGACGTCGACTCAAAGATTCGAGCAATCAAAAGAAGAGCGACAAACCAAAGGATCAAAATCAAATAAAAGCCCCGCAAGGTTCAGGCAAGAGTATTTGGGCCATAGACCCACCAGAGTTTAACGATTACAAATCCACGCGGCATTCCGCGGCAAATGAGATTAATGTATCAAAGTCATGGCTCTGGAGGAGGCGGACTTGTAGGCGCAACGAATTCGTCCAGATCAATCTGATGGGCCTCGAACCCCTCGTTGGTTACCCCAAGTGGAAGGTGTAAGATGCAGTAAGTAGAAGTGTTTTCCCCTAGCAAAGATGCCAAGGATCGATTCCCCAGAGACTCCTAGGTTCAACAGGTAGGTGTCAATTGCTACGGCGCCAGATTAGTAACAACCAACGTGGACCTGCACACAAATACAAATAACTTTGCTCCCAACGAGTACAGAGAGGTTGTCAATCCCTCCGGCCTTGTAGTTCACAAAGGGTTAAAAGCAATGATAGTAGTGATAGATAGTTTTTGCAATAGTAAATAATAACGGGAAATAAATAGTGGATGTGATCAATGATGGTAATATGGACCGGAGTCTCATGATGTTCACTAGTGATGTCTCTCTCCCAAAAGACGATAAAACAGCTATGTGAGGTAACAAATTACAGCTGGGCAATTGACAGGACCACGAACGCAAACCAATGCTGACTACATTGCAAGAAAGGTTGAGGTTCAAAGCATGGGCGGTACGCCAAAGTAAGTAGACCGAAATCCATCAATATCTACTACTAATCATCCACCTTGAGATATCTATCCAGAACATCTCGCTGGTATTAAGTTGCGAGTCCCACCCATAGTGTAAACTCAATGCAACAGACAACTGCATTAAAAGAACTTTGCGTAAAGTAAACAATCCTTGCACCCGCGGGCACAAGCACCATTGTTTTCCCCCTTGTGGCAACAGCACATCCCCTAGACTCATGTTTCTGACACTCAAGCTAGTCATCGAGGGGCATGAACCCACAATCGAGCATAACGTTCCCTCTTGGAGTCACTACCTATTACTCGGCCAAAGCAATAAATAACAACGGAGAAATGCAAGAATTACTTATGAACTAAAATATAAAAGAGGTGAATCAAATATATTACTCAAGATCAATCTGAACATAATCTCATAATCCATCGGATCCCAGCAAACTCAACGTAGCAACAGCATAAGGATTACATAGGTGCCTCGATCATGTAGGGCAGCTCACGAGGACTAATTAGTGAAGCACAAGAATGGGAGGAGAACATCACATAGCTACTGGTCATGGACTCATGGTCCAAGGGAGACTACTCACGAGTCATCCGGGAGGCGTCCATGGTGGTGGAGAAGCTCCCGGTGGTGATCCTCCCATCCGGCAGGGTGCCGGGAAGAGTTCTCCTGGTGCTCCCGATCTTGGAAGCGGCGGCGGCGGCGGAACAGAGATGGGATCACGAAAAGAGTTTCTGTTCTGAGGGTTTCGGAGGTCCCTCTAAATATATGCCAAAGGGGGGCACCGGACGGGCTTCGGGGGGCCCAGGCACCACCCGGCGCGGCCCAGGGGGGGGGGGCGCGCCCACAGGGCGCCTGGAGCCCCTGTGCCCCCCCCCCCCAGGCTGCCCTTCGGACGCAGTGTTGTTTCCGGATCGCTGATTTTTTATATAATTTTTTTGGATTTTTCTGGGCAGTTCTCGAAACGTGAAAACCTGAAATACAAAAACAGCCGAAAACAGAAACTGGCACTGGGGTGCACTGGATTAGTAAGTTAGTCCAAATATGATCAAAAGTGTATGGAAGTGTATGAATATCATAGCAATATCACCCAAAAGTGGCATGGAGCAAGCAGAAATTATAGATACGTTTTGGACGTATCAACATCCCCAAGCTTAATTCATGCTCGTCCTCGAGTAGGTAAATGATAACAAGAATAATTTCTGTGGTGACATGCTATTAACCATATAGGACTTTCTCATAGTCATATGACAAAAGCTTACTGAGACAATGATTCTAAAGAAATTAAGTTGCCTTAAGAGAAAATCACAAATGACTGAAAGTTTTACAACATGAAACTGAAACATCAAAAAGAATTGCAATGAACATGATGTGCAAATATGACAAAGTGATATCTAGCTTGCCCCTTTTAGTGATGCAAAACATAAGTGCAGGGGCACCTTCAAGGTTTAATTGATGACTAGATACAATCATTTCAGAATAAACGATATCACAATCATGCAAAAGACAATGCTACTTTGGGACAATGCACATTACACTCAGAATGACAATCATGCTCTCAGTAGTTGGTGCTTCAACATAAAGGTAAAAGAAAGGTTAAGTGCTAAAGCTTTTTATTTTGAAAACATGGAAGCAATTGTGTCAACGTTAGTAGTACTTCATATGTGTCATGCATAAAACATCCTATAAGTTGCAAGCCTCATGCATCGTATACCAATAGTGCTTGCTCCTTGTCCTAATTATCTCGGATCCCCATGGGTTATCATTGCATTACATATGTTTTAACCAAGTGTCACAAAGGGGTACCTCTATGCCACCTGTACAAAGGTCCAAGGAGATAAATCACATTTGATTTCTCGTTTTTGATAGATCTCAACTTGAGGACATCCATACCGGGACAACATAGAAATAGATGATGGACTCCTCTTGAATGCATAAGCATATTCTCATGAGAGATTGAGGATTAAGGTCCAAGCTAAAACTTCCATCATGATGCATGGCTTTGGTTGGCGGCCCAATGTTCTTCTCTAACAATATGCATAGTTAATTCAACCCACGGTAAATCACCCTTACTTCAGACAAGACGAACATGCATAGCAACTCACATGATATTCAACAAAAGTGTGACAGTTGATGGTGTCCCCAGAAACATGGTTACCGCTCAGCAAGCAACTTATAAGAAATAAGATACATAAGCAACATATTCTTTACTACAATAGTTTTTAGGCTACTTTCCCATGAGCTATGTATTGCATGGTTAGTTTGCTTAGTACAGGTGGAGGTTAGCAGAAGACTGGGAGCGACCAACTAAGAGAGCAATGACGGTCATAATCATGCAGAGCGACAAAGCAATATTGAATCAGGCATGGTAGTTATATCGCTACTTAGAATAAAAGATCATCAAGGCTTGACAGACTTTCTTTACAGTCTTAAATATGCGTGAGCATATGCCAAGTCAATCAAAATAAATTCTCGAAGGAATATATTACTAAACCATACCACATCATAGGCAAACAAACCAAGTTGGTACTCCAATAACACATTGGGAACCCCCCAGCTATTTGAGATTAACCATAAGAAAACCTGAACTACTAAGCACCATCATGAAAGTAGCATCTTTATCATAGACACATTAACCCATGCAACGAAAGCAAACTCTCTTAATAAGGTGAGCATGGTAATTAAAGAGAGTTCAAGCAACCAACTAAATAAAAGCTCTTGAAAAGATAAGCATGAATACTAAGAGCAGAGCACGATAGTAGCTATTAAAAGACAAAGAACACACACATCATAGATAGACATGAAAATTCTATGTAATGTTCTAGGTAGAAGTGGAGCGTGTTTCTCTCCCACATAAACGAATGCTGGTTCCGACTCGTTATGAAAAACTAAAAAGAAAACTAAAAGCAAGACGCTCCAAGCATAGCACATAACACATGAAGTGATTAAAATATAGCGGAACGAAAGACGAATTGATAATGTTGATGGAGAAGGGGATGCACGGGGGCATCCCCAAGCTTAGACACTTGAGTCTCCTTGAATATTTCTTGGGGGTGCACGGGGGCATCCCCAAGCTTGAGCGCTTGACACTCCTGAATCTTTTTATCATCTTCCCTCGCACACTTGAAAACTCCCTTCATACATAACTCATCATAATCTGATTAGCGAGGTTAGTACCCTTAACAAAATAATTATACCTTGCTGGAAATAAGGATATTCTAGAAGTTCTAGTTTTTCTCAAGATTGCCAAAAGGTTTTTGCAAAGAAAAAGCAAGTTCTTAATTTGCAAAGTGAAGGTAAGGCAAAACAGGACAGAATATGTGAAAAACAGAACAGCAGGCAGTAATTGATCTGTTCGGGATACTTCTGCAACTCAAATCAAAAAACTCAGAACTGACCCACGAAAGACAATTATATAGAGAACGCTGTCGAAAATATTCAGACCAAAAAGATGATTTGGTGATTTTATACGAATTTTTCTATCCAAGGACAGAATCTGTTTCCTGGACAGCACCTCACAACTTTTGAACTTTCTAGCAATCGGAGGCTATACTTGGCACAAATATGAAAAGCAAAGATACAATGATGATGCTACAGAAGTAAACAACATCAAGACACAACAAAAGCAAAAAAATTATTCATGTGGGCTGCCTCCCAAAAGCGCTTTCTTTTATGCCTTTAAGCTAGGCATAATGCATAGATCAAGTTGTATCAATTGAACCATCATCAAGATCATCAAAAAGCTCTTCAATAATACAACTAGTCTTAAGAGGACTCTCAAATAAAGGCCTCATAGAGATACTTCTAGGTAGAAGACCAAAAGGATAAAAGTCAAGGGAAGATTCATTTATAAATTCATCAACGATAGGTGTTTCCTCCAAAGTCTTTACAGTTTCAACCCCTTTGGCAATAGGTGGATTTCTTTTAGAACGGGGAGCCTTTGGAACATGAACGAACTTAGGCTCCCTCTTTGCCGGAGTTTCTACCTTTTCGGTTTTGATCGAGGAGAAAGTAGTTCCTAAGGTATCAAATATTTCCTCAATCTTGTCCATCCTAGAAGAGTCAGAATTATGGAATTTGACGGTCTCCAAAATTTTGAAAATTTTATGCATGGAGCTATCAAGTCTATTCAAATTCCCTTGGATCTTTCGATCAACTCATTCATCTTATTAGTGCTTGGCATCTCTAACTCTATTTTTTCAAGTTTTTTCATAATGTGAGCTAGGGTGATGTCCTCTCGAATGCTAACAACAGGGGGACTCCCAACAAGATTTTCAATAATACTAAGAGACTCCCAAACTGGGGCCTCTAGGAAATTCCCATTGATAGCAGTATCTAGAATAAATCTATTCCAAGAAGTAATTCCAACATAAAAATTTCTAAGCAAGATAGTAGTAGGTTGCTTCTTGGTGGCTCTTTTTTGTGAATCATTAATTCTATACCAAGCATCTTTCAAACTTTCCCCACCTCTTTGTTTAAAGGTGAGAACTTCTGCCCCGTCAAAGACAAAAGGACCCGACATAATTACAACTTAAGGAACAAGATAACTATTTTTGTGATTTTTGATAAAAAGGTACTAAAGCAAAAATGAAAGGTAAACTAACAAGACTAAAAAGCAAAGGTAAAAGATAGCATGCAACTCCCCTATCCTGAAGAGTGGAGTCCCCGACAACGGCGCCAGAAAATACTCCTTGATGGGCCTCGAACCCCTCGTTGGTTACCCCAAGTGGAAGGTGTAAGATGCAATAAGTAGAAGTGTTTTCCCCTAGCAAAGATGCCAAGGATCGATTCCCTAGAGACTCCTAGGTTCAACAGGTAGGTGTCAATTGCTACGGCGCCAGATTAGTAGCAACCAACGTGGACCTGCACACAGATACAAATAACTTTGCTCCCAACGAGTACAGAGAGGTTGTCAATCCCTCCGGCCTTGTAGTTCACAAAGGGTTAAAAGCAATGATAGTAGTGATAGATAGTTTTTGCAATAGTAAATAATAACAGGAAATAAATAGTGGATGTGATCAATGATGGTAATATGGACCGGAGTCTCATGATGTTCACTAGTGATGTCTCTCTCCCAAAAGACGATAAAACAGCTATGTGAGGTAACAAATTACAGCTGGGCAATTGACAGGACCACGAACGCAAACCAATGCTGACTACATTGCAAGAAATGTTGAGGTTCAAAGCATGGGCGGTACGCCAAAGTAAGTAGACCGAAATCCATCAATATCTACTACTAATCATCCACCTTGAGATATCTATCCAGAACATCTCGCTGGTATTAAGTTGCGAGTCCCACCCATAGTGTAAACTCAATGCAACAGACAACTGCATTAAAAGAACTTTGCGTAAAGTAAACAATCCTTGCACCCGCGGGCACAAGCACCGTTGTTTTCCCCCTTGTGGCAACAGCACATCCCCTAGACTCATGTTTCTGTCACTCAAGCTAGTCATCGAGGGGCATGAACCCACAATCGAGCATAACGTTCCCTCTTGGAGTCACTACCTATTACTCGGCCAAAGCAATAAATAACAATGGAGAACATGCAAGAATTACTTATGAACTAAAATATAAAAGAGGTGAATCAAATATATTACTCAAGATCAATCTGAACATAATCTCATAATCCATCGGATCCCAGCAAACTCAACATAGCAACAGCATAAGGATTACATAGGTGCCTCGATCATGTAGGGCAGCTCATGAGGACTAATTAGTGAAGCACAAGAACAGGAGGAGAACATCACATAGCTACTAGTCATGGACTCATGGTCCAAGGGAGACTACTCACGAGTCATCCGGGAGGCGTCCATGGTGGTGGAGAAGCTCCCGGTGGTGATCCTCCCCTCCGGCGGGGTGTCGGGAAGAGTTCTCCTGGTGCTCCCGATCTTGGAAGCGGCGGCGGCGGCGGAACAGAGATGGGATCGCGAAAAGAGTTTCTGTTCTGAGGGTTTCGGAGGTCCCTCTAAATATATGCCAAAGGGGGGCACCGGACGGGCTTCGGGGGGCCCAGGCACCCCCTCGGCGCGGCCCAGGGGGGCGCGCCCACAGGGCGCCTGGAGCCCCTGTGCCCCCC
>LR738712.1:88852564-88863746 GCA_902687465.1 Secale cereale
GGCTGCCCTTCGGACGCAGTGTTGTTTCCGAATCGCTGATTTTTTATATAATTTTTCTGGATTTTTCTGGGCAGTTCTCGAAACGTGAAAACCTGAAATACAAAAACAGCCGAAAACAGAAACTGGCACTGGGGTGCACTGGATTAGTAAGTTAGTCCAAATATGATCAAAAGTGTATGGAAGTGTATGAATATCATAGCAATATCACCCAAAAGTGGCATGGAGCAAGCAGAAATTATAGATACGTTTTGGACGTATCACAATCCCATCAGCGATGCGAGTGGCGGCTTCCAGAAAAGTCTCCATAAACAACTGGAATTGGAGCTCCTTCGTGTTTGAGACCTTCAGCGCAGCAAGCTTCCTCTCCTTCACCTCCCTGCAGTGCACACGGACCAAAGACAGCACCACGTCAGCTCCTCCCCGGGCTGCCGACTTCTTCCACTCCTGCACTCGGTCGTGGATCTCGTTGAGTCGAGTCATCAAGGACTCGAGGTCGTTCTCCTGCACGATCCCCCTCCAAAGCGCGGCGTCTATTCGAGCCATCTCTGCCTTCAGCCGTCCCAGATAATCCATGGCCGTAGTGAGGCGGGACTCCAGCCTCAGTATATTCATGGACACCTCGTCCTTCACGATGGAGTTGGTTGGGTCCAAGCCAGGCTCGACCCGTCCAGTCTCCTCTTCGAAGTTACGACAGAACTCTGCACCAAAAATAGCAAGTCGAGTCAACCGATAAGATACGGGTCGACCGATCCAATTTTAACCAAGCCAAAGGAGGCGTACCTTCGAGCACGAGGTACCATTTTTTGGTGATGTCGCCCAGATACGCCTCAAGATCAACCCTCTTCTGGAAGAGTGCCTCGTACTTGTCATTCAGGATGGCCTTGGACTTCTTCAGCTGAGTCACCTCTTGGTTGGCCGCATCGAGTGAGCCTCTCAGTCGGATGATCTCCGCCTCGAGCGCACCCACGGAAGCCAGCAGCTTCGCCGCCAGTTCCTACTTCTGCTGAGCCGCCTGCTGTGCCGCCGCCAGATCAAGATCCTTTTGCTCCAAGGCTGCCTTCAGTTGACCTACCAAAGCCGCCACTGGACATATGAACATGAAGGAACACAAGGCACATCCATCGAAAAGTCAGTCGACAAAAGATAGAAGTTACCAGCCGCATCGTCCTGCGTCTTCTTCAGGTGGTCCCGAGCCAACTGCAAGTCAAGATTAAGCAGGATTTTCTTCTTCTCAAGATCTGCAAACTTGGCCCCGAACTCACAAGATTTCTACATCAACACAACAAAGCAAGATTATAAGACTACAGTCGAGTCAAAATACTCAACCGCAGTCTCGCGGACTGATACGTCCAAAACGTATCTATAATTTCTGCTTGCTCCATGCCTCTTTTGTGTGATATTGCTATGATATTTATGCACTTCCATACACATTTGATCATATTTGGACTAACCTATTAACTCAGTGCACCACAGTGCCAGTTCCTGTTTTCTGCTGTTTTTCTATTTCAGGTTTCCCCCATATTAAAAGTGCCCTAAAAATTCCGGGAAAAATACACGAAAAATCAGCGTATCGGGAACTTCCGGAAAAACCAAGGCAGGGCCAGAGGGGAGCCTGGGGTGGCCCAGGCGGCCACCCGGCGCGGCCCCACCCCTGGCCGCGCCAGGGGGCGCCTGGGGCCCCACCTCCGCCTCTGGTGACCCCCTTTGTCATATATATTGCACGTGTCCCGAGACCCTCGAGGACGGAACCCTTTTTCGCGATCTCATCTCTGTTCCGCCGCCGCCGCGCTTCCGAGATCGGGAGCACCAGGAGAACTCTTCCCGGCACCCTGCCGGAGGGGAGAACCACCACCGGGAGCTTCTCCACCACCATGGACGCTTCCCGGATGAGTTGTGAGTAGTCTCCCTTGGACCATGGGTCCATGACCAGTAGCTATGTGATGTTCTCCACCTCTCTTCGTTCTTCACCGATTAGACCTCGTGAGCTGCCCTACATGATCGAGGCACATATGTAATCTTTATGCTGTTGCTATGCTGAGTTTGCTGGGATCCGATGGATTATGAGATTATGTTCAGATTGTGTGTGAGTAATATATTTGATTCACCTCTTTTATATTTATGTTCTTGAGTAATTCTTGCATGTTCTCCGTTGCTATTTATTGCTTTGGCCGAGTAGTAGGTAGTAACTCCAAGAGGGAACGTTATGCTTGATTGTGGGTTCATGCCCCTCGATGACTAGCTTGAGTGACAGAAACATGAGTCTAGGGGATGTGTTGTTGCCACAAGGGGGAAAACAACGGTTCTTGTACTTGCGGGAGCAAGGATTCTTTACTTTACGCAAAGTTCTTTTAATGCAGTTGTCTGTTGCTTTGAGTTTACACTTTGGGTGGGACTCGCAACTTAATACCAGCGAGATGTTCTGGATAGATATCTCAAGGTGGATGATTAGTAGTAGATGCAGATGGATTTCGGTCTACTTGCCTTGGCGTACCGCCCACGCTTTTGAGCCTCTACCTTTCTTACAGCATAGTTAGCATTGGTTTGCGCACATAATCCTATCAATTGCCCAGCTCTAATTTGTTTACCTCGCTTAGTTGTTTTATCGTATTTTGGGAGAGAGACATCACTAGTGAACATCATGGGACCCCGGTCCATATTACCATCACTGATCACACCCGTTATTTACTTCCTGTTCTTATTTCCTAGTTGCAGTCATACCTATCACTATTATCTCTTGCGTTTGATCCTTTGTAAACGACAAGGCCGGAGGGATTGACAACCTCTCTATACTCGTTGGGAGCAAAGTTATTTCTATTTGTGTGCAGGTCCTGTCAAGCGAAAGTTTCTGGCGCTATTGACACCTTCTTGTCGACCCTCGGAGTCTCACGGGATTCGATCCTTGGTATCTTTGCCAAGGGAAATTTGCTGCTACGCTACATCTCAAGCCTTCCACTTGGGGCAACCAACAATGGGCGAGAAGCCATCAAGCAAGTTGTCTGGCGCCGTTGCCGGGGACTCCACTCTTCAAGATAGGGGAGTTGCATGCTATCTTTTATCTTTGCTTTTTAGTCTTGTTAGTTTACCTTTTAGTTTTTGCTTTAGTGTCTTCTATCAAAAATCACAAAAATTGTTATCTCGCTTTTTAGTTGGCATTATGTCTGGTCCTTTTGCCTTTGGTAAGGCAGAAGTGCTCACCTTTAAACAAAGAGGTGGGGAAAGTCTAAAAGATGCTTGGTATAGAATTAATGATTCTCATAAAAGAGCCACCAAGAAGCAATCTAATACTATCCTGCTTAGAAATTTTTATGTTGGAATTACTTCTTGGAATAGGTTTATTCTAGATTCTGCTATCAATGGAAATTTCCTAGAAGCCCTAGTTTGGGAATCTCTTAGTATTATGGAAAATCTTGTTGGAAATCCCCCTGTTGTTAGCATTCAAGAGGACATTACCCTAGCTCACATTATGAAAAAACTTGAAAAGATAGAGCTAGAGATGCCAAATATTAATAAGATAAATGAGTTGGACCGTAAGATCCAAGGGAATTTGAATAGTCTTGATAGCTCCATGCATAAAATTCTCAAAACTTTGGAGACCATCAAATCCCATGACTTGGATTCTTCTAGGATAGACAAGATTGAGGAAATCTTTGACACTTTAGGAACTACTTTCTCCTCAATCAAAACCAAAAAGGTAGAAACTCCGGCAAAGAAGGAGCCTAAGTTCGTTTACGTTCCAAAGGCTCCTCGTTCCAAAAGTAATCCATCTATTGCCAAAGGGGTTGAAACTGTGAAGACTTTGGAAGAAACACCTCTCTTTGATAAATTTATAAATGAATCTTCCATTGAATTTTTACCTTTTGGTCCTCTCCCTAGAAGTATCTCTATTAGGCCTTTATTTGAAAGTCCTCTTAAGACTAGTTGTACTATTGAAGAGCTTTTTGATGATCTTGATGATGGTTCAATTGATACAACTTGATCTTTTTGCATCATGCCTAGCTTAAAGGCATAAAAGAAAGCGCTTTTGGGAGGCAGCCCACAACGAATAAAGTTTTATTTTGCTTTTGTTGTGTCTTGATGTTTTTTACTACAGTAGCATCATCATTGTATCTTTTCTTTTCAGCTTTGTGCCAAGTTTAGCCTCTGATTGCAAGAAAGTTCAAAAGTTGTGACGTGCTGTCCAGGAAACAGATTCTGTCCTTGGAAACAAAAATTCGTATAAAATCACCAGATCATCTTTTTGGTCTGAATTTTTTCAACAGCGTGCTCTATACAATTGGCTTTCGGGCATCTGTTCTGAGTTTTTTTATTTGAGTTGCAGAAGTGCCCCGAAAAAGCTATTTACTACCTGCTGGTCTGTTTTTCACAGATTCTGTCCTGTTTTGCCTTTTCTTCGTTTTGCAAACCTTGAGCTTGCTTTTTCTTTGCAAAAACCTTTCGGCAATCTTGAGAAACAGTAGCTCTTCAAGATTATCTCTATTTCCAGCAAGGAAAAGTTATTTTATTATGGGTACTAACCTCGCTAATCAGATTATGATGAGTTATGTATGAAGGGAGTTTTCAAGTGTGCGAGGGAAGATGATAAAAAGATTCAGGATGGTCAAACGCTCAAGCTTGGGGATGCCCCCGTGCACCCCCAAGAAATATTCAAGAAGACTCAAGCGTCTAAGCTTGGGGATGCCCCCGTGCATCCCCTTCTCCATCAACAATTATCAGTTTGTCTTTCGTTCCACTATATTTTAATCACTTCATGCGTTATGTGCTATGCTTGGAGCGTCTTGCTTTTAGTTTCCTTTTTAGTTTTCTTTAGCATTGCTTGCTGTTCATAACGAGTTAGAACCCAGCTTTATTTGTGTGGGAGAGAAACACACTCCACTTCAACCTAGAACACAACATAGGATTTTTCATGCTTATCTCTGCTGTGTATGTTCTTTGTCTTTCAATAGCTACTGTCATGTTTAGCTCTTAGTTTTCATGCTTTTCTTTTTAAAGAGCTTTTGTTTAGTTGGTTGCTTAACTCTCTTGAGTTTTCATGTTTATCTTGTTAAGAGAGTTTGTCTGTTGCACTGAGTTGTGTGTCTTAACTTAAAGTAGGAAATTGAGGTTCCTATTTAATTTTAGTAGTAACTTGCAATAGTTTTGAGGTATTGCCATGAGTAATGTGTGAACTTTTGGTGTCAAGAGCTTTAGCCTATTAGTGATAGATGTCGTATTTTGGGCAATCCGTGTTTATTTTCGAAAACCTACAAAATAGTTGAGAACTTTAGCTACTAAATGGATCACTAATTTTTGGAGGGATCGAATATTAGAGTACACTCACGTACCATGGGTCGAGGATGCGCAAGGGTAACCAAACCCCCATACACACCTCCTCGGGGTACTTGTCTCTTTGTGAACCTCCTAATTAGATTGAGAGTTACCGATAATAAGTGCATGAGTTCTTCGGACTAATGTGAGTATTCGAAGGTTGACACTTCCACCTATCCATATTTTTCTAGCCTCTTCGGTACCGTGCATTGCCCTTTCTCATCTCAAGAGTTGGCGCATACTTCGCCGGTGCATCCGAATCCTTGGCACAATACGCTCTGTCATCATAAGCCTCATTATATCCTTCCTCAAAACAACCATACATACCTATTAAGGCATTTCCATAGCCTTTCCGAGATACATTGTTATGCAACATCCATCCTCTCATGACTTGATCTTCATGTCATACATGCTTTTTGCTTGATCGATGAGCCGCATGCTAGTTGGGCATTGCCCTAATCATTGCTACATGACGCGCTAGTATCATTGCATATCCTGCTACACTGGCAGAGGCATACATTTGCATACATCATGATAGTTTCATTTTCTTTATGTTGAGTACTTTTGTAAAGTGTGAAAGATCTTCTATACTTCTTGTAATACATAGAGTGTTGCCCCTAAAGTGAGGAAAAGATCCCAAAGAGGACAAATCAAAAGATCCCAAAGAGGACAAAATCAAAAGATCCCAAAGAGGACAAATGAGAGATAAATAGAAAGAGCCATTGAGGCCACAAAAAAAATAAAAAAAAATAAAAAAAAAAGAGAGAAGGGGGCACACTACTATTTCTTTTGAGAGATCCACACTCGTACTCCATCTTATACCTTGTACTCCATAGAGATTATCATTTATGCATATAGCTATGTGGGGACCTTTACACTATAGAACTTGGCTTGTATATACCAATGATGAGCCTCCTCAAAAGAGCTCTAGGTCTTCTTGAGCAAGCAAGTTGGATGCACCCCCACTAGTTCCATTGGAGGGCTTACCTTATCTCATATGTGCATCCGTTGCATGGCAATCCCTACTCCTCACTTCATATCTATCATTTGGCTTTCTCTCGCCGATGATTGTCCTCATTGATGTGAGCCTTTCACACCTTTTTTGTCTTCCCCCTCTATCATTTTTCTCTCTTTGCCATCCTAAGTGTCGACTTTCTTGCTTACGCTCATCCATCGCATGAGTGCTCAAAATATCGAAAGGGAGTGGATCATTTTGACTTGTACCTGGCTGACGGTCTGGGGATAAGTCAAGATAAGATTCCAAAGAAGACCAAGTGTGAAACTTTAGTAGATTAAGTTCTCAACAATACAAAAACTATGTTTTACTCTCTCATATATCCCTATCCCCTTTCTTGCGCGCAAACACCATTTGGAGACATTCGAGTCACGGACAGCGAGAGTTCTTGCACCTTTATGTTCTTATGTTACTTGTTACAATGCTAATATAGACTCTTGCTTGTTATGACATGAATTGGATTACATGCCTTGATTGCTTTACTTAAAAGTTCTTATATGGTTGATAGCATGTCACCACAGAAATTATGCTTGTTATCATTTACCTACTCGAGGACGAGCAGGAATTAAGCTCTGGGATGTTGATACGTCCAAAACGTATCTATAATTTCTGCTTGCTCCATGCCTCTTTTGTGTGATATTGCTATGATATTTATGCACTTCCATACATTTTTGATCATATTTGGACTAACCTATTAACTCAGTGCACCACAGTGCCAGTTCCTGTTTTCTGCTGTTTTTCTATTTCACGTTTCCCCCATATTAAAAGTGCCCTAAAAATTCCGGGAAAAATAAAGGAAAAATCAGCGTATCGGGAACTTCCGGAAAAACCAAGGCAGGGCCAGAGGGGAGCCTGGGGTGGCCCAGGCGGCCAATCGGTGCGGCCCCACCCCTGGCCGCGCCAGGGGGGGCGCCTGGGGCCCCACCTCCGCCTCTGGTGACCCCCTTTGGCATATATATTGCACGTGTCCCGAATCCCTCGAGGACGGAACCCTTTTTCGCGATCTCATCTCTGTTCCGCCGCCACCGCGCTTCCAAGATCGGGAGCACCAGGAGAACTCTTCCCGGCACCCTGCCGGAGGGGAGAACCACCACCGGGAGCTTCTCCACCACCATGGACGCTTCCCGGATGAGTTGTGAGTAGTCTCCCTTGGACCATGGGTCCATGACCAGTAGCTATGTGATGTTCTCCTCCTCTCTTTGTTCTTCACCGATTAGACCTCGTGAGCTGCCCTACATGATCGAGGCACATATGTAATCTTTATGCTGTTGCTATGCTGAGTTTGCTGGGATCCGATGGATTATGAGATTATGTTCAGATTGTGTGTGAGTAATATATTTGATTCACCTCTTTTATATTTATGTTCTTGAGTAACTCTTGCATGTTCTCCGTTGCTATTTATTGCTTTGGCCGAGTAGTAGGTAGTAACTCCAAGAGGGAACGCTATGCTTGATTGTGGGTTCATGCCCCTCGATGACTAGCTTGAGTGACAGAAACATGAGTCTAGGGGATGTGCTGTTGCCACAAGGGGGAAAACAATGGTGCTTGTACTTGCGGGAGCAAGGATTGTTTACTTTACGCAAAGTTCTTTTAATGCAGTTGTCTGTTGCTTTGAGTTTACACTTTGGGTGGGACTCGCAACTTAATACCAGCGAGATGTTCTGGATAGATATCTCAAGGTGGATGATTAGTAGTAGATGCAGATGGATTTCGGTCTACTTGCCTTGGCGTACCGCCCATGCTTTTGAGCCTCTACCTTTCTTACAGCATAGTTAGCATTGGTTTGCGCACATAATCCTGTCAATTGCCCAGCTGTAATTTGTTTACCTCGCTTAGCTGTTTTATCGTCTTTTGGGAGAGAGACATCACTAGTGAACATCATGGGACCCCGGTCCATATTACCATCACTAATCACACCCGTTATTTTCTTCCTGTTCTTATTTCCTAGTTGCAGTCATACCTATCACTATTATCTCTTGCGTTTGATCCTTTGTAAACGACAAGGCCAGAGGGATTGACAACCTCTCTGTACTCGTTGGCAGCAAAGTTATTTGTATCTGTGTGCAGGTCCTATCAAGCGAAAGTTTCTGGCGCTATTGACACCTTCTTGTCGACCCTCGGAGTCTCACGTGATTCGATCCTTGGTATCTTTGCCAAGGGAAATTTGCCGCTACGCTACATCTCAAACCTTCCACTTGGGGTAACCAACGAGGGGTGAGAAGCCATTAGGGACTACACCCAGTGGGTACACTGAGCGTGCCCCCACTGGTTTCACTCGGCCAAGGTCAATCCGACGCAAGCAAAAATTCTCAACAACAAGAAAGAATGGTTCTATAGTAAGACCATGGCCGACCGCTAGCAGTCGACCACGGTCTCGGGGACTACACCCAGTGGGTGCACTGAGCATGCCCCCACTGGTTTCACTCGGCCAAGGCCAGTCCGGCGCGAGCAAAAAAAAGAAAAGAACACCAAGTGGGTGTGGTATCTCACGAAACAAAACAAGCAGATTCTCTCGAAATTAAAGACTACTTCAATGAAGACAACGTACTTGGACGTTAGCCCGAAGACGGAGCTGGCATCGTAAGCCGCCATGCTGGCCTCGTACGCCGCCTTCGTCCTCCCCATCATCACCACTGTCTGGTGAACGGCTTCTTGAGCCGCCCCCACAGGGTCCTCCGGGAGGCGGTAGGTAGAGAAGAGGACTGATGAAGCGGCGGGCGTTGGGTCGGCCGCAGGCGTGGGCGCTGGATACACGGCACGAACCGGCGCTGAGTCGACGCCTGGAGTTGGCGCTGGGTCGACGACTGGAGCGGCCGCTGGGTCGACGATCGGCGTAGGCGTCAAGACAGGCGCTGGGTCGACGTTCGGCATAGGCGATGTGTCGACGGCACGCACGGTCGACACAGGGAAGGCGAAAGAGACCGTGGCTCGGGCCGCGTCCTCCTGTCGCTGGGCCTCTGAGCCAGAAGGCGCCTTTCGGCCCTTCTTCCCTGCGCACCGGCGGTCCCCTCCCAACTGCTCCTCATCTTCGTCGTCATCCGGCAGCTCTATGACGAGGTGTGGCACTTCGAGTCAAGCGGAGAACTAAGTCAGTCGACCGTCACCCGCAAAAGAAAAGAAGGATAAGACAAGTCTCATAGAGCCCACACCTGCGCGAGAAGTCGCGGTATCCGCGGTCTCCTCGTCGTCTCGACCCCGGTCGATGTCCATCGAGGTCGTGGAAGCAGCGGCTCTGAAAGATTCAGTCAAGAGATGAGTGACTGAAGTTGCGGTCGACCTCCAAGAAACAAGTCAATGTGACACTTACGTGGAGGCGATGGGTACATCCACCTTAATCCTAGGCAAGGCCTTCCGGGGCTTGGTGGTGGCAACCTTGGGCTGCTTGGGCGTCTTCTCGGCGGGTTCGGGAGTGGCCGTTCGAGTGCATTTAGGCGTCCGAGACCCCGAAGGACCCACCTGGAGGCGTGCAGCCCCTGGGTCGTTCTTCTCCTTGGATCGGCGCTCGACACGGGGAGGTGACTCGACCTCCTCCCCGCTGCTATAATCCTCGCTCTCCTCGGTCTCCTCCTCCGACTTCCACTCGGCGGCGTCGCCCGTGCCCTCCTCGCCCTCCTGGTCCAAGTGCTCGTTGGGCAGCGAATACATCTCGGTATAGATCTGCAAATAAAAGGAGTTTGACCAAATATCAGTCGGATCCATCAAGACAAATCGCAAGCCAGTCGACAGACATGTCACTCGGAAGCAGAAGACTAACCTTGTCTGGCAGGTGGTTAGCATCGAACGGGATGATTCTCCCAGACCCCCTGGGGTTGTCCTTGTTCCCGGTGATGCTCTTCAAGCACTGCACCACGTACTTCGGGTCGGCCGCCTCCGGGTGGACTCGCGACGAGTCGTCGGTGCCGGAATACAGCCACATCGGGTGGTCCCGGGCTTGAAGCGGCTGGATCCTCCGTGCGAGATACACCTCAAATAGGTCCATCCCCGTGACCCCCTCGCGGACTAGCTGGACGACCCTCTCCATCAACATGTCTACTTCGGCCCTCTCAGCCTTACTCACTACCATCGAAGGAGGTGGGCTGGCTCGACCTAGAGTAAACGGAGGAAGGCCAGTCGACTGACCCGGAGTCGGACTGTCCTTATAATAAAACCAGGTCGACTGCCAGCCCCGAATCGACTCTGGAAGGTTCATGGGAGGAAAGGCGCTCCTATTCCGAAGCTGAATCACGAGCCCGCTGCACGCCTGGAGGACGTGCGTCTTGCCATCACTCGGGTTCACCCTCTTGACGGTTTGCGAGCGACAGGTGAAGATGTGTTTGAACAAGCCCCAGTGCGGTCGGCAACCGAGGAAGTTCTCACACATAGAAACGAAGGCAGAGAGGAAGGCAATGGATTTGGGCGTAAAGTAATGCAACTGAGCACCAAAGAAGATCAAGAACGCGCGGAAGAAAGGATGCGGGGGCGTAGAAAAACCTTGGTCGACGTGGGTGGCGTGGAGTACACACTCGCCCTCCTGCGGCCGGGGCTCGAGCTCTCCCCCCGGCGCCCGCCAGGAGCCGCGGGCGATCAACCCCTCCTTCTCCAGCTCCTCCAGATCCTCCACCACGACGGTGGACCGGATCCAATCCACCTGGATCCATCCAGCGGGGAGTCCGGACCTCGACGACGAACCGCTCCGGCCAGCTCGCCTCCCCTTCCCCGACGCCGCCTTCTTGGAGCGCTCCATGGCCGCGGTCTTGTCTTTGCCCATGGCTCGCACGACGGCGGTCGCTGCGGAGAGAGGCAGGAAGGAACGGAGGCGCAGCGGAGAAATAAGAGGGATGCAGAGAAGCTGAGGCGAACGGGAGAAGTTGGGCGCACAGTGCC
>LR738712.1:88863875-88903633 GCA_902687465.1 Secale cereale
CAGTGCCCCCCCCCCCCCCGCTGCGGGCTCGGCGCGCCTTTATAACGGCTCGGTCGAGTGGCTGACCGGTGGCCCCGAGCAATCCTATCCGATCCCATAACAAACGCTGACGCGATACGTGGCAAAAAAGGAGGCGCGGGAATCGAGGCGTTCGAACCGCACCTCTCCGATTGATGCGGCACGTCCCGCCCCGCGCGCTTCCCCAAATTTCGAAAGCCCCGCCGAATCCGGCGACCAGAGGGCAACCGATCCCGTCGAAAACGGCACGCGCTCAGGGCGCCCGCCGCCTAGTGCAAAATCCAGTCGACGCGAGAAGCAACTAATTCACTAATGGCTTCAGAATCGATCGAGGCGACCAAGGCACAACTGAGGGAGCCTGCCCAAGTCACGAGCTCCGAAACAATATACCCCAGGGACGTCAAGCCAAAACCAGAGCTTCCCCCAGCATCCCCTTGCTCAAGCCTCAATCCATTCGGGGGCTACTGACGAGGTTACAGACCCAGGGTAGGGTCACACGCCTGACCAAGGTACCCCACCCAAGGTCACTACCCTAGAAGATCAAAAGACAAGACCCATGGCAGTGGAGACAGTCGACTGAGACGGTCCAAGGAGACACTTCACTCGACTGACTCATGTACGCAGGACGACTCAACTCCACTCGACCGGATCAGGCACTCGACCTCCGAAGATCAAGCGCCTCTTGGAACAGCAACGGTCCTATATTTACTCACTTTAGTAAACCCCTTAATTATCCTTTACTGCAAGCGTTATCAGTAACGCCTGCCTTAATGTACCTTTAAACCCTTGGTAACGTGGAGCCTGGCTGGGGTCCCGGCATAATATATAAGCCACCCCCCCCCCTCCAGAACAAGGGTTCGCACCTCTGTAACACACGTATACATATATCAGTCGACCAAACCCCCGGGCACCGAGACGTAGGGCTATTACTTCCTCCGAGAAGGGCCTGAACACGCTAAACACCTTATGTACAACCTCGCCATAGCTAGAACCTTGCCTCTCCATTCGTACCCCCTACCCTTACTGTCACACTTAGAACCACGACAGGCAGTCAAGCGAATCTTTTGATATTTGGCTCATACCCCAAACTTTGGCTTATGGTACCCAAGAGGAGCAAACTTCAATCTTGTGGGGTACTCGGATTCGGATTGGGCGGGAGACAGAGTGGATAGGAAGTCAACCTCCGGAGGGTGCCAATTCCTTGGTTGCTCCTTGGTGAGTTGGTCTTCTAAGAAGCAAAGTTGTGTATCTCCCTCGTCCATCGAAGCCGAGTATGTGGTGGCCGGTAGTTGTTGTGCACAACTTTTATGGATGATCTAAACTTTAAAGGATTACGGTGTCACTTGTGACAAAGTGCCTCTTTGCTGTGACAATGAAAGTGCAATCAAGATTTCTCTCAACCCGGTGCAACACTTCAAGATGAAGCATATTGAGATTCGGTATCACTTCATCCGCGAGCACATTCGTCAAGGGGAGATTGTCATCAAATATGTCAACACTCAAGACAACCTTGCAGATATTTTCACGAAGCCTTTGGATCAAGCAAGATTTCGTGAGTTAAGGCATGAGCTAAATATCATTGATTTGAGCAATGTGGTTTGAACACGTGCACACCCCACCATACTCTTCATGTTGTCTAATCTAGGTGTAGGCATGGACATAGCGGGAGTGTTGTTCTCTCAATGAACTCTGCCTCCCCCCATTATGCATAAATTGATCAACTCTTTCACATTCATCATTTATGATGACCCTTGTGTTTCAAATACGAGCCTTGGTTATGGGCCCAAGGATAATTCTTCGCGGTGCCATACCATTTGACTCAAACATAGGTGGCTCCGGCCACCGCCCTCGGGCTAGGTTGGTTCTCTTTTGTTTAGTTCCTTGAGTGTTCTTAGGTGTGTGAATTCTCCAATGGGTCTTGGAGTATTCACTATCATACTACAGTGACTAGATCCATCCTAAGCCTTCTCATCCAAGCCATCTATTCCAAATGTACACAAGTTTGCTATCTTGGAGTGGGCTGTTGCTTCCTGGCGGTACAACCGGTGGTAGCAGCGGTTCTATCGCTTTACCACTGGGTTGTAGACTAGCGGTTCTTTCCTTGAATCCTCTTTCTAGGGCAACGCTAGTGTTCCCTCATTTTTTGCTAAATGCTTGGTGGGGGAGATCCTTATAGACTCCTTATTCACTTGTGCGTAGTTAGTAATAGACATAGTGCATCTAGTTTTGAGATTGGGTGGTTCCTCTCCTTCAACTCGGCAGCTCCGCTCTCAGCGGTTCTACCGGTCTCCATGACCGGTACTACCGCTGGACCGGAACTACCGGTTCAAAAACCGGAACTACCGGTTGCTCTGAACATATATGCTCTGTTTCTATTCTACTTACATACCCGTGAATTATTCTTCTGATCTTGTGTACATTCCTCTCATCTTTGCTGGGTTGCTTTGTGTTCTTCGTGTGCATTTGCAGGTGGCTCTAGCTCTCGTGCTGCTCAGAACGCCAGGCCCGTAGGGCCAAGAGGCCAGCTGAAAATGAAGAAGATCATGAGGTAGTGGTCCCCACCAAAACCACTCGCCGGGAGAAGTCAGTTGCTGCCAAGCAGCGTGCAGCACTACCTATGCATAAGTGGAAGCTTCTGGACTGGGAGAAGTTTCGCTTTCAGGATCCTTTCACCGGACCACCAACTCCTCGCTAGAATAACCCTCAGTTCCGGAATGAATTGCAAATGAGGATTGTGTCTGAAATCTTCGAGCACCACAAGAACAAGTTCACCCGGATGTGGTCCATTGACCCTGAGCATTGGAGGAACAACCTCGATTATTTTGGGGAGGCTCTGGAGGTATGTGAGGAGTTTGACTTGATCAAGCTCATGGAGCTGCGCTGTGATTTTGATGTCGAGCTTGTCCATCAGTTTTATAGTACTGTCCACTTCGGCAGTGATGATCAGCGTCACCTTTCTTTTATGTGCCGGGATGAGTTCTTCCATGTTCCCTGGAGTGCCTTCTGCAATGCTCTGGGCTATGCTGACACTGGTTTGGAGGGTCAAGGTGGTCTACGTCCTCACGACCAAGCCAACCCCATGGATAAGGAGAAACTTGCTCCTCTGTATACCCCTGGCCGTGGCATTGTGGGTAAATCAAATGATCTTCTGCCTGTCTATGATATTCTACACCGTGTGTTCCGTTGTGTGCTGCTGCCCAAGGTTGGGAACCAAGATGATATTTATGGATAGCTGGTGGATTTGCTTGTGGCCATGAAGACCAAGAGGGGCAAAGGCATCACTTTCGATGTGTCTAAGTGGATGTGGGAGGAGATGTACAACTGCGTCTGGTACCGCAAGGTACCTATCTATGCTCCTTTTGTGATGCGCTTCCTATACTCAATTTGGGAAGTTCGGAGGCCTGGAGTGCCTCTTACTACTCCTGATAAGCTCATGGAGCATGAGGTCAAGATGCTGAGGAAGAAAAAACATGCTGCTCCTCGCTTCCATGCGGGGAATGAGGAGGATACTTTTGCTACCTCGAGTGACGAGAACTTTGTGTTGGAGGCGGGGGCCAAGCCCTCTTGGGTGGAGAAGCTGACTGCCAAGGTCAATAAGACCTTCTGCTTACAGACTCATATTCAGAAGAAGCTCTACAAGGCCCATGTGTCTGAGAAGATGGCGCACCGCAGAAATATTCAGATGATGAAGCACCTCAATGTGCCAGGTGTGCAGAGTGGCTCTGAGAAGAGCATCACTCCTGAGGAGAAGTGGTCTTTGGCTAACTGTCAGTGGTTTGATGATGAGCCCACTACGTCTGCTGCTCGTGTGACTAAGGATGCTGAGGATACTGAGGCTGAGGTTGCTGAGGATGCTGAGGAGGCTGAGGAGTCTGAGGACTCTGACGATGATGATTCTGATGATTCCCTTGCGACGGGCGAGGAGCTTTACTGAGCCATGGGGCATTAGTTTTGCTCTTTTCCTTTTTGGTGCTTGATGCCAAAGGGGGGAGAGTTATTAGGTCACGGGAGTTGCATGGGTTTTCTTGCAGTTACTTTCCTCGTATTGAACCTTTTATTTATGTCCTGTGTACTTATCCTATGTTGTGACCTTGTGCATGGTGTGAGACATGTGTGCCCTTATCTATTTATCTATGAACTTATCTCGGAAGAGCGTGCTTATTATCAGTGATCTAATCTTTAGCTCTCTGATCTTTCTCTGCAATCATATGCTTTGTTGTCTACTATGTTGGTTTGCGGTCGTTGGTTGGTCTAAAAAATCTATGGGGAGCATTGATCCTAGTTTGAGAACTTTTGCATTCCAAAAGCAAACTCTAAATAAGTGCTCACACTCAGAGGGAGCTCCGCCTACATTTTATAGATCCCCCGTGCTATTCGTGCGGTTGTCATCATTCACCAAAAAGGGGGAGATTGTAAGGGCATCTCTTGCCTAGGGTTTTGGTGATGATGACAATACATGTGTGGACTAATCGTGCGTCATATATTACTCAGGTACACATTGTGTGGCGCAAGACAGTTAGGCCTTTCCTCTAGAAGGAAAAGATCAAAGACGGAGTTTCCGACGCTTTTTGTTTCCCTTGGTCGTAGGAAATCCGTACTATTAAGAGGGAACCAACATCGGAAGGTATTAGGTGAATCAATTCATGTACACAGTTACTATGCACCCACCATATTGCCTTTGTTCGAGGAGAGAGAGGTCCCCTTGGTTCTATATGTGTGTGCAGTCTTCTCTGTTGCGGTAGTACCGCTGTTAACAGTGGTAGTACCGGTGGCCGGTAGTTCCGGTCGAACCACCGCCCCTAGTACCGTATAGGGGTGATACCCTTCTATACTGGGTGCGGTGGTGGACCGGTAGTGGCCATGAAGTACCGGAGTCCTCTCGACAAACCGGTACTACAGGTATTTAGTGCGGTAGTACCGCTTGAACTGCCACAACTCAGGAGCTACTGCCCCAGCGGATGTTCCGGCTCTACCACCGCCCCAACTACCGCCGTTGGTTAAAAACCTTCTGGACTCGAAGCGGTAGTTGACCGGTGGTGGAGCGGTAGTTCCGGTTTTCTCCGGAAGACCGGTACTACCGTGTGCTACACCGGAAGTACCACCCTGGTGCCATGGCTGCGATGTTCTTCACACACCGGTTGTACCGGTGGCTTGTGCGGAAGTACCGGCCCAGTGTATTTCTGCACATAACGGTTGGAATCTCGGGGACCCTATTTAAGGAGGTCCTTCTCCCACCTCCCACATACCTCTTGCCTTTCTCTCTCCTCCATTAATCCCCTTGCAGCTTTCTTGCCCGATCTCTCTCCCTAGCCACTCAAACTTGTTGATTTGCTAGGGATTGAAGGAGGAGACCTAGATCTACACTCTCACCAAAGGAAACTTGATTCCCCCATACTTTCTTGTGTGGATTTTGTTACTCTTGGGTGTTTGAGCACCCTAGATGGAAGAGGTCACTTCGGAGCCACATTCCATTGTGGTGAAGCTCCGGGGCACCATTGTTTACAAACAAGTTGTGGAGAGAGCCCCAACCTTGTTTGTAAACATTCGGTCGCCGCCTTCAAGGGCACCATTAGTGGATTCACGGCATCTCGCATTGTGTGAGGGCGTGAGGAGATACGGTGGCCTTAGTGGCATCTTGGGGAGTATTGTGCCTCCACACCGCTCCGAACGGAGACTTACTTCCTCTCAAAGGGAAGGAACTCCGGGAACACATCCTAGTCTCCATCGGTTCCACTCTTGGTTATCTCTTACCTTTAGTTGTTCTTGCTTCTTGCTAGTGCCTTGTGCTTGTGTAATCTCTAGTTGTGTTTGCATCATATAGGTTGCTCACCTAGTTGCATATCTAGACAACCTACTTTGATGCAAAGTTTAATTTGGTTAAGAAAAGCTAAAAATTGTGAGTTGCCTATTCACCCCCCCCCTCTAGTAAACCATATCGATCCTTTCACTTGACATGAAAGATGGTAGTACTCCAAGGTAGAGCATATCATAAGTTGGATAACAAGGAACTCAAGGTATAACAAAGAACAAGAACAAGTTTGTGTTGGAAGGAATGCAAGAATGTTGTCGATGTTAATACAAATCATCGAGGGGAAAGGATGGTATTTCCCATCATGAATTCGATTCACAACTTGGAAGAAGGAAAATCATTGTTGATGATGATCACGACACATTTGTCGAGAGATTTCATTGAGATGTAATCGATCGGCGATGACATCAAGTCAAATGAATGATGGAGCTAAAGGTTATTGAAACCACTGGTACAATACAAACTTGAAATCAAGCTAGTTGTTCAAGGAGAAATGATATGCCGAGGAAGATCGGCGTAAACTTAGCTCATTGTCGAAATTGTGCTCCGGGAAGAAGGACCGGGTAGCACAGTTAAAAATATGCATGATAATGATATAGCCGATCAGGCTAGACATGACTTGAAGAATTACTAAACTCATAAGAAATAGAGATTAATTAAGAGTTATTGAATCGGAGTGCGGAATTGATTCACTTATCGGTGTCCTTGAGTGTCTAACAACTCAGAACCCGGGGAAAATTCGAATCGGTGAGAAGTAATACTTGAAGAAGAACTCATAAGAAGTAATATGGTTCGGTGACATTATCGAGATACCACGGGTTAATACTCAAAGGTAGATCATAATAGAGGTTGGACATGTGCATTAACCTGCATAGGACAAGTGGTTTAACTTGTGTGAGAAACTGTATTTAAAGAGAGCATAATCGGAACCACGATTGCAAAAGGCCGGATCCCAGATATAAGATGAACTTATATCAAGGGGATAATTAATTTTAAGAGATGCCTTAATGATAAGATCTACGCTGTGTCCATGGGCATGAACAGAAAGTTCAACGTTGACTCCCACTTCTTCAATGCATAACCTTTCATTCAGTTCTCGCTTTCGATGAAGTTGTAGTGTTGAAATTATATCTCGTGAAACACTAGTAGAGTGTGACCCGTAGAAGTTTTCGGGTTCACACGGATTAAGGAAGGCATAGGTTCAACCCATCGGGGCATCTTAGGAACATATAACGCAGACTTCAGGAACAAGAATACAGCTTGAAATCAGAGCATGGTTGAGAAAGCAGATGATATATTTTACCCAAGGCATTATATATCATGGCAGAACTCACAACTTGTTTGAATATGAAGGACCTTGTCGGATAAAATCCAACAAAGGATCCTTTAGCCTACAAGGAATCTGATGTGAGCATCGGTACTCAACCAGAAGAAGAAAGAATGCAAGGATATTAGTTTATATAAACAATTGACTATTTCAAAACTCAAATGCAAAAGGGATCATGATTTCAAAATCAAGGGATTAGAAGCAAACGCTCTGATTAAGGATGGGTAAGTTGAAATGACTTAGGGATGCAATCGACGGCAATTTGGTTGGTCGAGAACCAGCTCATATTCGAAATGGTGTCTGAGCTGGAAGAACGAATTCTAGTTTGACTGATGATTGCGAGTATTTGCAACCTATTGAATCAATAAGATCATAAAGTCAATCACAAAGGATTTTAACGAATATTGCTATACATATGGAATTAACCATAATGCAAGCAGGTAAATCTTTCCAGAGCAATAGGTTGCTGAGGATTTTGGAAGATTGAATAGCGTTTCGAAGACGTTTGTGAAACGCATGAACAACTAGGGATGAACGAATCCCCGGTGAGTGTGAGGAATTATTCATGCATGTACTCATGCGGAAAAGGAGCTATGCGGGAACAAAGGATTCTCGGAATATCCAAAGTGTTTCAGGGTATCTTGTAATAACAAGATCAATTGAAACGAAGGTATGGACGACAAGTGTATGTAGCTATCCTTAGGGATTTATTGGTGATATGGAATTGCAATGGCGAAGGGCACAAGGGTCTCGGAAAAACATCGAATATTATCTCCAGAATCTTTTGAAGAAGCGGGCGACCATCTTGACTGAAGGGGCTCTCCGGGAGGAAGTATTTTCGAGAACCTAAAGTTAGATTTTAGCAAAATCATTTAACCCGAATAGAAGAGAGATCAGAATCCTAGAGTAAAGACGGGGAATAAAATATTCTAATACCACCCAATTGGTGACATGGGCCCGTAAGCCACACAACCAAGTTAGTAAAACAATTTTTCAAAGACTAGATTCAACTTTGGCCAATGAGTTGGAATGGGGGTTCCTACAGGCAGTCGGCTCTGGTACCAACTTGTGACGCCCCCGATTTGACCATACACTAATCATGCATGCAAACATGTACGACCAAGATCAGGGACTCACTGGAAGATATCACAACACAACTCTAGACACAAATAAAATAATACAAGCTTTATATTACAAGACAGGGGCCTCGAGGGCTCGAATACATAAGCTCGAATACACAAGAGTCAGTGGAAGCAACAATATCTGAGTACAGACATAAGTTAAAAAAGTTTTCCTTAAGAAGGCTAGCACAAAAGCAACATGATCGAAAAGCCAAGGCCTCCTGCCTGGGATCCTCCTAACTACTCCTGGTCGTCGGCGGTCTGCACGTAATAGTAGCCTCAATCGGGGTAGTTGCAGTCGTTAAAGGTGACTTCTGGCTCCTGGACTCCACCATCTAGTTGCATCAACCAGAAAGAAGAAAGAAGGGGGAAGGGGGAGCAAAGCAACCGCGAGTACTCATCCAAAGTACTCGCAAGCAAGGATCTACACTACATATGCATCGGTATCAATGAAAAGGGTAGTATCTGTGGACTAAGCGGTAGAATGCCAAAATAAGAGGGGGAGAAGCTAGTCCTATCGAAGACTAGCATCGTCTGGAAACCACCAATCTTGCAGCAGTAGAAGAGGGTACATAATAACATATTATAGTTATCAAGCATGTTGTAGCATTAACGCCCAGAGATCCTTCCTCGACTCCCTGCAACGAAGCAATCCCGGAGCCACATATCCATTCATGTCTCAACATTCAGTTCTAGTTGTATCGATCGGGATACAACTCCAAGTGTCTGTTACCGTAGGACAGGCTATCGCTAGATGTTTTCTTCCCTGCAGGGGTGCACCAACTTACCCACCACGCTCGCTTAACTCCGGTCGGACACACCATCAGGTCATGCCCGGCCTCGGCCAAACAATACGCCGCAACCCGACCTAGGCTTAATAGAGAGGTCATGCACGCCGGACTAAACATATGCCCCCAGGGGTCATGGGCCATTACCCCGGGAACTCATGCACATTGCGTGGGCGGCTGGTGAGCATACCTAGCTACCTCCTTAAAAAGGTAGGTGCATTACCAGTCCAACCCAGCGCTCGCCGCTCAGTCGCATGACGTTAGTTAAGCTTCGGCTGATGCATACGACGCAGAACGCCCATACTATGCCTATGTGATGGTTAGTGCTATCAGGCCAGAGGCCCCTTGGATCAAATATCCAAACCGTTTATTGTCTTGGGAATGCAGTAATGAGCAGAGACTCACGATCATGTGACCCCGTCGCCCCGTCTCGAGGACTAGCGGCAAGGGCTAAGAGTGCCTGGCCACGCCTCGTATTCAACTCTCGAGTACCCTCCAGGTCAACCCATCTCCACATCACACGCGGGTACCCCTCAGGGTCGACCCGCCTTACCAAGTAATAGTTGTAAAGTCATAGTATCTAACACTAAGGGAGAACTCTGAGGAATCACCCTATCTGGAATTCCACCTGATGTTTATCGTCAAGGTGAACGAAGGAGGAGTCACCCTCGAGGTCCACTCTTGAGGAGTTGCACGACAGTGTCGTTATCGGGAGTGGAGAAGGAGGAATCACCCTCGATGACCATAACCAATGAACTAACCTACAAGGTTAACATCAGAAGTGCTGATGAGGTCTCACCCTTCGCACTCGATAGTAACCCAGTAGTGTCAAGCAACTAAGGGGAAAGTGATGTGCGGTGGCAGGGCCTGGTCTTCGGTCTCGTTGATCGGGTCTTCTGATAATCCAGCGTGGCAATAGGGACAATGTGGGGGTCACTGATGGATCTCTAACCAACCTATACTAAGCAGTTAGAATAAGCAGATAAGGTATGAAAGTAGGTAACAACAACAGGCTATGCATCAGACTAGGATCATACAAAAATAGTAGCAGTTCTAATGCAAGCATAAGAGAGAAGGGAATTGGGCGATATCGGAATGATCAAAGGGGGTTGGCATGCCTGGTTGCTTTGGAAAAAAGGAGGGGTCGTCAATACCATAGTCGATCACCGGGGCATCATCGGTCTCGAGGTCTACCGGAGAGAAGAGGGGGAAGAAACAGTAAATATAAAGCAAACAATTGCATGACAAGCAAAAGCAGCGCTCGGTGTGATCTAATGCGGTGCTACACGATACCTGCGAAGGGGGATTACATCCGGGAAAGTATCCCCGGTGTTTCGTGTTTTCGGACTATTGAATTGGAGGGGGTGTTGCATGTTCGCTATGCTAGGAGCATGTGGCAGACGAATGGGCTACATATTCAGATTCGCGTTGTCGTTCTAAGCAACTTTCATATATAAAGTATTTCCATCCGAGTTACGGTTTATTTTATATGATTTTCTAAAGTTTAATTGAATTTCTAGATTTTCATGAATATTACCGATTCGAATTTAAAAGGTGGAAGTGCTATGGGTACCCAGGGGTTGCATAGCCTAGTGTATGACAGTGGGGTCAAGGGGTTTGGTTGACTGTTGACTAGTCAATATGGTCAATGGACCCACATGTAAGTGTAACATGTGTTAACATTATTTTAGTTAAACAATTTACCTAGTGGGGGCACATGTAATAAACTCAATGGGGTGGGTTAGTACCAGATGGGGATTAGTCCCTAATCTAATTAGGGCCGACCTCCATGGAAATTGTCCAGCCGGCCACACACACATACATCACGTACATGGTGCACTTGGCCATGACATTGAGCAACAGCAGCTAGCAGCGGGAGCTGCAGTAGCCGGCACTAGCAAAGAGCACCAGCTGTAGCAAGACTAAGCAGCTAGTAGCGGTGGCAGTAGCACAGAGCAGCAGCACAGCCCACAACAACCACCGCCAGCAGTGCGGCCGCAGCGAGCAAGCAACAGCGGCAGAGAGCAGCTACGGCGACCAGCAGGGCACGCGACAACAACGGTCGCGGGCGCGTTCACAGCAGTAGGCGCGGCCAGGAGCAGTGCAAAGGGTGGCCGCGGTGCGAGGTTGGCGCGGGCTCTGGGCACGGCCACGGCGAGTTACGACTACGACGGAACGGAAGGGGGATGAGGGAAATGGGAGTGGTGCTCACGTGGGGAGGCAGAGCACGCGTTTGGCGTGGCGGAGGGGCTCCAGTGAGGTAGATCGGGTGCGGGGCAGCGGCGGTCGTAGCCGAGGAGGACTGCTCGATCCCGGGCGTACGGCACGACCTGGCTCGATTCGGATCACGTAGGCAAAGGAGACGAGGACGGGGAGGCTCCTGGATATCTTCGCTCGACGGGGGGAGGCAGCTGGAGACGCCTAGCCCGCTCTGCCTCTGCTAGCTTATTTCTGGCTTCTTCCATCTCTTCTTCGGCATGTGTGAAGAGAGCATCCGATTGCTCTTTTCGCTTCTTCAGGAACTCAGCTACATTCTCAAGGGCTGCTGCACGCTTTCTTTCAGCCTTTACTAGATCCACGAGGACACGAACAGCTGACGACTCCACCTAGCTTGTGTGTAATCCAACATCATCTGGGAATTTGCACCTTGTGTCTAATCCAGCATCATTAGGGAACTGGCACCTTGTGTGTAATCCAGCCTCATTCTGGAAACATGATCTCGAGGTTGACCATATTTCCCTCCTTGCAGGAACTGCATCCTGACATGAAGTTACTTCTTTTTTAGATAATTACTCAGAGCAACCCATATCCATTTAGTAGAAGCCAGATAAACAAAACTGGGAAAAGTCAATTCAAAAAGAAAAAATATAAAAACAGACTACAAGGTGAGAACACCCACTTCCTACATCAAGCTAAAAACGAAAGCATTAGGACGATTAAGACTCTTCTTATGACACATCGAAGAACACGAGGCTTAAGAGAAACAGAAACTACAACATATACACATCGAAGAACAAGAGGCTAAACAAAAGTAATTGAAAGTGTGTTACTTACCAAAGCTCGTTTTACAGGTTCGGTGCAGCTCCTCTTTAACTTGCTACGCTCCTGGAAGATGTCCCCAATATCCCGTGTTTGGTCTTCATTGCTCCTCTGCATGTTCGCACTCATGGTTTTAAAATCTCAACATGGCAAGAAAAATATACTACTAGTAATACTCGCGCATCTTGTGGGCAACATTAAAGCACTCGTCTGCCATGTTAGAGCATCTCCAACAGAATCGCAATGAGCGGCGCTTTAAAAAAGCGTTTACAGTGCTGAGATCAAGAAGTAGAGATAGAGAGTAGAGGATAGTTCTCAGCATAGATAGATAAAAAATTAGATTATTCAACTACTCCTCGTCGTCCGAATCCTCCTCGGTGATGTCCTCCTCCGACGTCTGACTGTAGGACCGAAGATACCGATCGTCGTTAGATTCCTAGGGCGACGCTGCTCCTAGCCTCATGTTGAATTGAGTGTCAGCTTTTCTCCTACGCTTGTCCTCGCGATAGGCGGCTCGCTCCGCCCTCCTCTTATCTCTCTCCGCCCTCCTTTGCTCCTAGAACTCGCGCTCGTTGATGATGTCATGTGGGAAGCGTTGGCGCCACAGCGCCATGGCTTCCTCGTCCATCTTGGCGATGCCGAGACGGTGCTCCCGCCTCCGGTTGTCGCGACGATCCTCGTCGGTGATAAGCCGCGGCAGAGGCGCGAGCTCCTGTGCCCGCACCCGCGTCGGCACGTTGGGGAAGTTCAATGTTCTATGAGGCCACCGAAGGCGGCAGAGGCGCGGCCTCGTTGGTGGTGTCGAAATTGCCGAGGCCGAGGCGCATCCCGTGGAACCGGATCTTGGCGGAGAAGCCGCCGGAGGGGCGCGCGTGGACGCCGCGGTATCCCCAAGTTTCTTGGCGACGCGGCGGCGAGGGGATAAAGAGCGGGGAGAGAGCGGTGGTGAGGCACAAAGCGGGGAGAGAGCGGTGGCAAGGCACAGAGCGGTGGGAGGGCGTTGGATTTTATAAAGCGCGCTGGACGCCACGCGCCAATACTAGTGCACGCTTGGCCGCTTTTTCCCGCGCGCGCGCAATCCTTTCCCGATGTCTCTGCTATCTCTACTCTCTTCTCTACTGTTATATTTATTTTATATTTAATATTTATCTCTACTTCTCTACTCTCTATTTTTTTCTCTACTTTTTCCCTAATCTTATAAAAAATAGAGTTGGTGATGATGGTGTTCCTGCCATCCTGCAATATAGGCCATCCGATTTATATCCGACGGATAGGAAGGAAATTGTGGCAATTTTGCAAAAAGATACCCACACCCCTCTCTGCATTTGCAAATAAGGCATTCCATCGTTCATCCTTTTCTCCCACAAGATAAACTACTCATACAAATGCATCTTGATGCGTGCAATGCATGGGCATCTTGCTACTTCTAAAAAACTATCCATCATTTGCCACACTACTGGTTGCAGATGAAATACCTACCCAAGCACAGCGTGATACAGGAGCGACACACAATTACAAGCTGATATTCTGTTGGACAATGGAGGCTATAACCAATTACTTTTACGGGGACAATAGCACCCAGGAAATTTGAAGGGTAGGTATGAACAAAATTGGAACTGCACATGTACTGCCAAGTGATTCAATACACACATTACCAATCGAGGAGGAGAACGATGGTTGCGGCGGCCTCGGTGAGTCATGGTCGGCAACGGGAGTCAGTTCATTGTCCACGACGGTGGTGCTTCTGCGCTTAGCATCGGCTTCCGGGAAGCAGATCCGAGACTTTGGAAGACGGTGCCGGGGAAGAGGCTCCGTGTACGACGACGACGGTGGACCGGATCCAGTGTGGCGTACGAGGTCGTCGATGAGACAGATGCGCTGCGGTGGATGAGTGCGTCGATGTACAAGGGGAGGAGCACGAAGGCTGCGGTGCCGTGGAGAAGTCTATTTTGCGGTGGGGATAAAAAATGGGGAGTATTCAGGTGTACTACTCTGGGTGCCGGGGTGGGGTTGGCTGGGTAGGGTGAACCTGAAGTTACGAAAACAGCCCCCTACCAACCATCATCTGTAGGCCTGTTCCGAAGGCTATGATGGTAACTTCTCACTGCTCGAATCAGGGTCGCGGGAGATTTTCCCACCGACCTCAAAATTTTGTGACACTAAACTCCTCGTGTGGCGTGTTGGGTGATTCGGCTAAGCAACTAGCGAGTAGTACTAGTAAACTCTGCATATTAGGTTTAACCAAAGTCAAACTTCCTAAAGTTTGACCAAGTTTATAGAAAAATATAAACATTTACCATAACAGATATGTATGATGTGAAAGTACATTCAATAATGAATCTAATGGTATTTATTTTTTATTGTATATGTTAATATTTTTTGTTATAAACTTTCTAAGAGTTTACAAAACTTGACTTTGACCAATGCTAATACGCAGACTTAAATAAAAACGGAGGGTGTACACATTTGTTTTCTTAGTATGTAGTGAATTAATCATTTGTTGAAATTGTGAAATAAATATATTAGGCTACTGACTTCGAATTTAATGGTCTATACAATTCAATAGTTACAATCATTGTTGAATTCCAAGATGTATACGAGGTCTATAGTACTTCACGACATGCTCAAACTCGCATAATCCCAGTCAAATGACAATCAAAATGCATTTCATAGTTTTTACTTTGTAGGATGCAACAAAACCAACAATAACTCTACATCAGCCATTATAAAAGCAACATTTTCAACACATCCCAATGTGTGAATGAAACGTGCAGAGAGAGCTTGCGAATATGGAGCAGATAGGGCGGGAAAGATTGTATGTATGTGGACGAGAGAATAGGAGACAAACCTAACGAAACAGAGAGAGGGAGATAGAGAGAGAAAGGGAGACGACGAAGTTAGGTCTGTGAGTAAGATGGAGACATGTAATATACGTGAGATGCGTGTGCATCCGGATTCTGTACACGTGGAAGGAGAAGAGACAACAGGTTTGATGAGAGAGCTGGAAAAACATGGACGAGAGGGGAAGGATCTCATGGGTTGAGGGATTGATAAATTTGTGCGGGGGAGAGAGGGATTGGTAATTTTGTGCGAGAGACAGAGGGTGGGGGGAGGAGTCAGTCAACCATCGTTACATCTTCCTGCATCCAAATGGCCCCGCATTTTCTAGCATAGTGTGGTCGCCGTCTTCGATCTCCTCGATGCCCTCTTTGAAGATTGAGGTGTTGTGCATGCTGGGGTGCAGAGAAGCACAAGCGAGAGTGGTCGCCATATAACCTTGGATGCGGATGAATTGTGTGCTCGGGGGAGGGGGTGTGTGTGTGCTGTGTGCTGTGTGCTGTGTGTGTGTGTGTGTGTGTGTCAGATATGGAGAGAAAACAAACCTAAGGAGAGAAATGTGTGTGTATGTGACGGAAAACTACTTGCTAAACGGGGTATTCACAAAGAGATTGTGTGTGCGAGATAGAGAGCGATGTGTGGGCCTTGAGGTGGCCAGGGGCCGGGTGAGGGTGTCAAAATGTGCGCGTTGATGCATGTGTTACATGCGATCGTGCGAGGGACGGACGAATCGAGAGAGATGGTTGTTGTGTTACGGATGCTCCTCTCTCTCTCTCTCTCTCTCTCTCTCACACACACACACACACACAAAAGTAAAATGGAAGACCGTTCTCTCATGTATACACAACGTATCGGCATCTGTACGTCTCTATCACACGCATACCGTCTCCACATTTCCCTTCCGCCACAACACACATATGGACACATACACACATTCTCTATCACTCACACACACAAAATCGGTATTAAAGAAACTAGGGCGCACCTAAAACGTCCAAATAAAAATAAACACGAACTGGAGCTAAATTCAAATATATGAAATATTGTAGCGTCAAGAACTTTTCCCGAAAGAAAAGTTGAGTAATATTCTGGGATTTTTTTCACACACAAAAAAAAGTTCGGTGAGTGTCCTTCGAGCGCGACACAGTGACACAACGTTCGATCGACCGCGCGGCCGCGGTTCACGCGCTTGCACGGGATTTCGTATCGTGGATGTGGTAACTAATAAAAGCGCTGCCTAAGTCTAATGTTTACGCGTACTAGTACGTTTTTTAAGTTTGACCAACCTACATAAAACTAAACTAAGCTCCCATACCCGCACTCATCAATATATCGCCGCCGCAGTTGCGCATGCCGGCGCCCGCCTGCTCCGGCCAACAATTTCTCGCCCATCACCGCCGTGTCACCGCCAAGCCGAAGGCTCACCCGCTCACGTCGTCTGCAGTCCCTCCTCGCGATGCCGCCGCGCTGCCAAGCATGCGAGCAGCTGGTGGAGCCGCGTCTATGCATGCAGCGTACGAAGAGGAGGACGAGCGCGTGCTCTAGCACGCCGGCAAGGAGGAACTAGCGTGTCATTGTCGTCTCTACCGGCGCGGAGGAGGCGCGCATGGTGGCTGTCGCGGCGGAAGTCGGTCGCGCGCGCGTCGAGCCCGTAAACTGGGTGCAGATGCGGAATCTACCTTTGAGACCTTGAATGCCAGGTGGATCCTGCAATCTGAAGGAGCAATTTGGGTCAATCGACTCTTGTGAGTCATTTGATGCAACATGGATGGCTAGAAGGGCTTCTTGAACCTCCGAAATAGATGCATGATTCATCTTCTCAGCCTGCCACACGCCTGACCGCCTGCCGCCGCCGCCGCGCCCTCCCCTGGACCGCCTGCCATCGGCATGCTCCCCTCCACCCCCGCCATCCGTCTAACCCTGGGCACGATCCATTTTTTCCGGCGAACTGCATTCCACACCCAACACTCATAAGATAGATCATGTGCACCCTGCCGTCTTCTTCCTTCACTCCGTCGAACTTCTTTCAAAAATCGACTGACCCAAATTATACTACTAGTACAAACGTATTAACTATAGTAGGAACACGAAGATACGAGCTGTAGTACCAACTGCAAGAAGAACAATAGTAAGTCATAGTACTAGTACTATTGTACGTACTAAAGAGTTCAAATAACGAGAAAGAACATAAACATAATTCTGCTGGGGCCTCAGCACAACACACCCTTGAAAATAAACTAAGCAACTAGTTCGCATGACACTGCAGTAGAACCAGCATGAGCGACGGCACTGCCACCTACTCGGAGTCCGAGTCCACGTCCTCGACTTCGTCCTCGTCCATCTTCCTCTTCCTCTTCGCTGACGCTTCTTTGCTTGAACCGGACATTGGGCTCTGCTTCTTCATCCAACCCTTGTAGATATTTAAACAAAGGTAGGCATCCATTGCTGCGTACAGGATGTGATCTTCATCTAATGTCTTCGACTCCCATGCATGATGAAACTCGTGGTGAGGTTTCTTCAGTTTAGCATACGAACGATCAATCATGGCTGCTGCCAGGGTCAGCATTGAAGGCTAAGAGGAGGACACCAGGCTTGCCTTCTGGAGATCGAAGGGCTGGCCTACAACGAGGCCTATCTGACCCAGGATTTCCTTGTCGTTCCTAAAGTCTACAGTAACGAATTTGACTCTGCCACCCTTGAGGAACTTTTTAAATTCCTCGCACTCAATGTCGGCATGGCATATGTGGTAGACCAAGCATAAGTCATGCACGCAAACCTGGATCACGACGGGCTTTTCTTCTCTTCCTCCTTTAGTTTCTTCTCGCTTCCCAGGACTATGGTGTACTCAACATCTAGCCCGGCGACCCACTCATCATTTGATTTTTCGAACATGCGTTTGAAGCGAGCAAGGCATTCTTTCACCGTTGCGGAAGAATGGGCGTAGATGACGTCGAACTTATCGCCGGTGATGGTTCTAACCTTGTACTCACCACCGATCATGGAGATTTGGGACGCCATGGATTTGGGAGGAGGGTTAGGATTGACGGGATGACTGGGAGCGAACTATTGTAAGGTATTGTACTAGTAGAAGACGGGGACGAGTAGGGCGTGTGAACGGCATGGGGTTGCTGGCTTGCCCGGTGGATAAACGGCTGCAAGCCCCCAAAGAGTTCTCGAGAACTATGCGAGACCCACTAGATGGCATGTCTACTAGACCCATATCGTAGGCCTGACGGTATAGCTTCTTCCTGTTTGCATGCCATGCCGGCTTGTGTGTAACTTCAATTAAGAGCAAGTACAATAGAGCTGAGTCAGCGGGCTATAAGGAATAAACTAGTATATTTCTGATTAGTTGGAGGAAAGAGAAGAGGAGAGAGAAGATAAGCGGGCTCTTCGTGAAGAGCCAGATCTTGCACATGCTCCTAGGCACTCTATGAGAATGAAAGGTTGGCCACATGATAAAAAAGTAGTACACTCTTTTGATATACTATTGTACTTGTTGGCTATAAGATGGACTGTAGATGACATGGCACTTGCTTATAGCCAGCAGCTGGCTATACTATTAACCATGCCCTAATTCCGTCAACCGTCGCGCCTCCCACAACCTTCAGCCTGTTCGCATGCCATGCCGGCTTGTTTGCTATTCCCTTGTGCATGATACTCCCTCCGATTCTTTTTACCCTGTGTATAACTTTCATCCCGCATACCAAGGAGAGCCCTGCTCGAATTGTTTTGGACAAATTTGCCCCTTCTTTTGCCAGGATTAGATGCATGCAGCAGCCCACAGGTAACTAGGAAAGTCGCACCTGTTTGCATGCAACAGCCCACCGGCCAATACTAGGAGAGCAGTTAACGCAGGCCATGGTGGTTTGCATGCAGCGGCGCACCAAACAAGGAGAGAAGGCGGATAACTAGGAAAGGCATTAACGCGCACACGGGCTCCTCCAGTGCATGTGATGCGGTAGATGAGGGGTAGACTGGGAAAGAGGCGAGGCAAAAGCGGAACACGCAGAGCAATTCGGAAAAAATGAAAAAATGTTATGTAGAGAGTAAAACGGATCGGAGGGAGTACCAGCTAAGATACCACCATTATGGCCAGCCTTAACCATCGCATGCAATAATTTAGTGCACCTTGAAATATGAACATGTGTGGGGTGCGTATGTTTTTAATGACTTGAGACTATACCTAGCCCGACATGCAAGATGAGACTTTATGCACTGTTCCCCATACCTGTAGGAAGCCCGTTCGTCTCCAAATCTTTTCCTCTCCATGTGTGGAAACAATATGCCTGCCAGACTCTCCTTCTCCCTCCGGCGGTCCCACCACTCCACCCAGGACGTTGCTTCAGTTACTTAACTTTAGGTGCATTGGGTCACTGACATATGGGCCCAACAGGGGTCTAGCTCACAGGTCAGTGACGCAACTGGACCTGCAGTTAAGTCAGTGCAGCTATGTCCATATCTTACGTAGGTGCGGCATTGCTCGCTATAAATACTGCGCCTCTCACGACATTCGGAAGAACGCTCACTTTCATCACTATCTCCTCCCCCTCCCTCTCACGTCGACCACCATGGCATCGCCCCTCCCAAGCCCTAGGCACCCCTCGCTGCACGGTGCGGACGGTCACGTGTCGCCGTTCTGTTCCTCGCCGCCACTAGTCGAGGAGGACACGTCGGTGTTCCGCTCCTCGCCGCGAAACATCGAGGTGGACGCGTCGGTGTTCCGCTCCTCGCCGCCACTAGTCGAGGAGGACGCGTCGGCGTTCAGCTCCTCGCCGTGACGCGTCGAGGTGGACGCGTCGGCGTTCCCAATCTCGCCAGCACGTGCATCGAAGTACGCGTCGGCTCCCCGCTACGAGGAGAACGCTGCGCCGCCCACCGAGCCCCCAGCCTTGAGGAGCTTTGGAAAGAAATGGATGTCGCCTTGTGGGAGGCTTTGCCTCCAGCAGAGCGCGCCAAAATAGAGGCGGAGAAGAAGGCCGAGGAAAAGAAGCGCACCGCGGGACAAGCTGCCTGTGAGGCCTATGTCACGTCCGAGAGAGTGAGGCAATTGGCTCTTTGGCAGAAGGCTTGTGCGAGGGCCGTGAGGGTGGAGGAGGATGCCCGTGCCAAATCCATGAGTGCAGTCAGGCTCAAGCGCGTCATCTATGCTTGGCGGTACATGGACTGGGTGCACGCTTCCAGCAAGGAGGAGTGCCTGTCGGCGCAGGATCACCACACCGGTGAGATCGCGCTCACCCGCCGGCAAGCCGCCAATCAGCACCTCGCGAGTTGCGAGGCTGAGGAAGAGGCGTTGTGTCGGCGCGCTGGGAAATGGCCGCGCACCAGGGCACTCGTGGCGCGCCGCAATCGCTCCTGCGAGCGCCATGGCTTTTAGTAGGAGTATAATTTTTGTTTCGTAAGGCGATCTCATTAGTTTTGGGACGCAAATGATAAATCATGAACGTTCAGGAATTATTAGCGTCCTTAATTAAGTATGTAAAAGGGAAAGTTTGGAAACCTTGCGTATTCGTACGCATTTTGTAAGTACATGCATATAGCACAAACTTTACTACTCCCTCCGATCCTTTATGCTCTGCGCATAACTTTTTTTGTTTTTTTTCAAATGCTCTACGCGATCCCCTTGAGTAGCGCACCTTTCCTAGTCTACCCCAGCATTTCTGCTTCGCTAGCAATTAATCCCCTTAATTGGTGCAATTTCCTAGTTTGCATGCACATACATAAGTGGAGGAGAGAGATAGATTTATGTGTGACATGCATGGAGGGATTTGATACGTCTCCAACGTACCTATAATTTTTTATTGTTCAATGCTATTATTTATGATGTCTTGGATGTTTAATGGGCTTTTTCATACACTTTTATATCATTTTTGGGACTAACCTACTAACCCAAAGGCCCAGTCCAGATTGTTGTTTTTTGCCTGTTTCAGGGTTTTGCAGAAAAAGAATATCAAACGGAGTCCAAACGGAATGAAACCTTCGCAAGAGATATTTTTGGAGAAAATCACGCACGGAGAACTTGAGAACCATGTCAGAAGAGCCACGAGGGGCCCACGGGGGTGGGGGCGCCCCCCCCCCCTTCCTAGGGCGCGCCCCCTGCCTCGTGGGGCCCCCGTGACTCCCCCGGTGTCCTCCTTCCTCCTATATAAGTCTACGTACCCCGAAACCATCAGCAACAGAGATAAAACCCTAATTCCACCGCCGACACCTTCTGTTCCCGTGAGATCCCATCTTGGGGCCTGTTCAGGAGCTCCGCCGGAGGGGGGATCCATTACGGAGTGCTTCTACATCATCATCATCGCCCTCACCATGAGTTGTGAGTAGTTTACCACTGACCTTCGGGTCCATAGCTAGTATCTATATGGCTTCTTCTCTCACTCTGGATCTCAATACAAAGTTCTCCTTGGTCTTCGAGGAGATCTATTCGATGTAATCTCTTTTTGCGGTGTGTTTGTCGAGATCCGATGAATTGTGAGTTTAGGATCAAGATTATCTATGAGAAATATTTGGTACTTCTCTGAACTTTTTATGTGTGCTCATAATATCCTTGCAAGTCTCTTCGAATTATTGGTTTGGTTTGGCCTACTAGATCTATAGTTCTTGCAATGGGAGAAGTGTTTGGCTTTGGGTTCAATCTTGCGGTGTCCTTTCCCAGTGACCGTAGGGGCAGCAAGCCACGTATTGTATTGTTGCCATCGATGATAAAAAGATGGGGTTTATATCATATTTCTTGAGTTTATCCCTCTACATCATGTCATCTTTCTTAAGGCGTTACTCTGTTCTTATGAACTCAATACACTAGATGCATGCTGGATAGCGGTCGATGTGTGGAGTAATAGTAGTAGATGCAGGCAGGAGTCGGTCTACTTGTCTCGGACGTGATGCCTATATACAATGATCATGCCTAGATAGTCTCATAATTATTCGCTTTTCTATCAATTGCTCGACAGTAATTTGTTTACCCGCCGTAGAATATCTCTATCATGAGAGAAGCCACTAGAGAACAATATGGCCCCGGGTCTATTCTCAACATATCAATCTACATCTACTTTACTTTTACCACTTTTATTTTCTATTCCTATAAACAAAAATACCAAAAATATAAACTATCATCTCTATCAGATCTCACTTTTGCAAGTGACCGTAAAGGGATTGACAACCCCTTATCGCGTTGGCTGCGAAGTTCTTATTTGTTTGTGCAGGTGCGAGGGACTCACGCGTGGTCTCCTACTGGATTGATACCTTGGTTCTCAAAAACTGTGGGAAATATTTACGCTACTGTGCTGCATCTCCCTTTCCTCTTCGAGGGAATACAACGCAAGCTTGAGAAGTAGCAAGAAGAATTTCTGGCGCCGTTGCCAGGGAGGCTTATGCAAAAGTCATATACCAAGTACCTATCACAAACCCTTATCTTTCGCATTACATTTTTTGCCTCTCGTTTTCCTCTCCCCCACTTCACCCTTGCCGTTTTATTTGCCCTTCTTTTGCAGTGTGTTTACTGTTCACGTGCCTCTTGTTTGCTTGTGTTGCTATGTGCCCTCATTTAGCTTGCATCTTCACTTGCTAAAGTATGAATCCTCATCCACTTGCTAATCTATTTAAGAGATCCAATTATGTTGAACCTATTGCTAGTGAGCTGCGTGCACTAGATTATCTTTATGGGGTTTTGCTTGAAATTTATGAATCTGAAAATTGTGAGGAATTGTTAAAAGAAAAAGTGATTCATGTTAGCTCCTTAAATAAAAATCATGATTGCAATGATGTTACTATAAATTCTATTGATGTCAATTGTGCTAATAATATGCAAAACCCTAAGCTTGGGGATTCTAGTTTTGCTATGTCTACTACTTGTTACAATGATCATGATTGGGGTGATTCTTCTTATGATCTTGAAAATTTATTTAATCCCCATGATGATTATAAGATTGGTAATAATGTTTTCATTAATATTGAAAGTGGGTTTGGAAGTGTGTCAACTTTAGATCCCACATACTTGGAGAATGTTCAATCATATGAAACTTCTGATAAAAGTGGGTTTGGAGAGGTCATGACTTTAGTTAATGTTAATCCCACTATTTTGGAAGAGTGTCAACTTTGCATGCATGTGGATCGTGTTGAGAATATGTTATGTGATAGCTATTTTGTTGAATTTGATCATGATCCTACATGCAATTATTATGAGAGAGGGAAATATGGTTGTAGAAAATTTCATGTTACTAAATTACCTCTCGTTATGTTGAGATTGCTATTGTTTCTTTCTCCTTCCTTGCATATGCTAGATCTTGCTTGTCTTCGTAATTTTTTTTCCTATAAGATGCCTATGCATAGGAAGTATGCTAGACTTAGATGTGTTTTTCACATGTCTTATGATGCTCACCTTGTGCTTCAATCCTTGTCCTTTATGTGAGCATCATTGAATTATCGTGCCTAGCTAGGGGCGTAAAACGATAGCACTTGTTGGGAGGCAACCCGATTTTATTTTATTTTTGTTTTTGCTGCTGTTAGGGAATAAATATTGAATCTAGCTTCTTTTTAGATGTGGTTTCTTCTTTTGTTTAGTGTTTGTGCCAAGTAGAACCTTTGGGAAGACTTGTGTGGAGTTTATGTGATCTTGCTGTGAAAAACAGAATCGTTAGCGCTCGCTAGAATGATCATCAGATTTTACTGGAGCGTGCTATTTAGTTGATTCTTTTTGCAGATGATTAATAGACAAATTACTCACGTTTACCCATTTAGTTTGAATTTTTTGGAGTTACAGAAGTATGCGAAACCTGCAGATTACTACAGACTGTTCTGTTTTGACAGATTCTGTTTTTCGTGTGTTGTTTGCTTATTTCAATGCATCTATGAGTAGTATTGGCAAGTATGAACCATAGAGAAGTTTGAATACAGTAGGTTTAACACCAATATAAACAAAGAATGAATTCATTGCAGCACCTTTGAGTAGTGGTTTGCTTTCTTATACTAACGGAGCTCACGGGAATTTTTGTCTAAGTTTTGTGTTGTGAAGTTTTCAAGTTTTGAGTATTGCTTTGATGGACTATGGAACAAAGAGTAGCAAAGGCATAATCTTGGGGATGCCCATGGCACCCCAAGTAAAATTCAAGGACAATCAAAAGCCTAAGCTTGGGGATGCCCCGGGAAGGCATCCCCTCTTTCGTCTTCATCCATCGGTAACTATACTTGGAGCTATATTTTTATTCACCACATGATATGTGTTTTTCTTGGAGCGTCTTGTATAATTTGAGTCTTTGCTTGTTAGTTTGTCACAATCATCGTTGCTGGACACACCTATTTGAGAGAGTTAAATATGGCCTAGGAATTGTTATAACACTCTATGTGCTTCACGTATATCTTTTGATTGAATAGTTTTTGCTCTAGTGCTTCACTTATATCTGTTAGAGCACGGTGGTGATAATATTTTGAAGAAATTGTTGAACTCTCATGCTTCACTTATATCCTTTTGAGAGTCTATTAAAACAGCATGGTAATGTGTTTAGGCTATAAAACTAGTCTTCACATGATAGACATCCAATATCAATGTAGTAAAAAATCACACTAAGTGCATTGAATATAATGAGATGTTGGATGCTTGATAATTGTTTTGAGATATGAGGATAGTGATATTATAGTCATGCTAGTGGAGTTATTATGAAATTGAGAAATACTTGTGTTAAGGTTAGTGATTCCCGTAGCATGCACGTATGGTGAACCGCTATGTGACGAAGTTAGAGCATGAGGTATTTGTAAAGTGCCAACCTTTGTGTGGAGGTTGGGGGCGCGAGATGGTTAACTCCTACCAACCTCCCCCCTAGGAGCATGCGTTGATTGCTTTGTTTTGATGACTCGTAGATTTTTGCAATAAGTATATGATTTCTTATGACTAATGTTGAGTCCATGTATTATACGCACTCTCACCCTTCCACCATTGTTAGCCTCTCTTGTACCGCGCAACTTTCGCCGGTACCATAAACCCACTATATATCCTTCGTCAAAACAGCCAACATATTATTCCTCAAAACAGCCACTATACCAACCTATCATAACATTTCCATAGCCATTCCGAGATATCTTGCCATACAACTTTCCACCGTTCCGTTCATATGACACGCATCATATTGTCATATTGCCATTGCATGATCATGTAGTTGACATCGTATTTGTGGCAAGGCCACCATGCATAACTTTTCATTCATGTCACTCTTGTTTCATTGCACATCCCGGTACACCGCCGGAGGCATTCATATAGAGTCATACTTTGTTGTAGTATCGTGTTGTAATATCAAGTTGTAATGAAAGTGTGATGGTCATCATTATTAGAGCATTGTCCCATGGGAGGAAAGGCTAAATCAAAAAACCCCTCCGCAAAAAAAAGAAAAAAAGGCCAAAGAAAAAAAGAAGGCCCAAAAAAAGGGACAATTGCTACAACTTTTTTCCACACTTGTGCTTCAAAGTAGCACCATGTTCTTCATTGTAGAGAGTCTCATGTTTAATCACTTTATATAGTAGTGGGAATTTTTGTTATAGAACTTGGCTTGTATATTCCAACGATGGGCTTCCTCAAATGCCCTAGGTCTTCGTGAGCAAGCAAGTTGGATGCACACCAACTAGTTTCTTTTGTTGAGCTTTCATACATATTTTGCTCCAGTGCATCTGTTGCATGGCAATCCCTACTAACTCACATTGATATCTATTGATGGGCATCTCCATAGCTCGTTGATACGCCTAGTCGATGTGAGACTATCTTCCTCCTTTTTGTCTTCTCCACAACCACCTCTATTCCACCCATAGTGCTATGTCCATGGCTCATGCTCATGTATTTCGTGAAAGTTGAAAGGTTTGAAAGGATAGAGTATGAAAACAAGTGCTTGGCTGAAATCGGGGTTGTGCATGATATGAATATTTTGTGTGATGAAGAGGGAGCATAGCTAGACTATATGATTTTGTAGGGATAACTTTCTTTAGCCATAATATTTTGAGAAGACATGATTGCTTTGTTAGTATGCTTGAAGTATTAATATTTCTTATGTCAATATAGACTTTTATCTTGAATCTTCCAGATCTGAACATTCATGCCACAATTAAGAGAATTACATTGAAAACTATGTTGGTTAGCATTCCACATAAAAAATTCTTTATTTATCATTTACCTACTCGAGGACGAGCAGGAATTAAGCTTGGGGATGCTTGATATGTCTCCAACGTATCTATAATTTTTTATTGTTCCATGCTATTATTTATGATGTCTTGGATGTTTGATGGGCTTTGTCATACACTTTTATATCATTTTTTGGACTAACCTACTAACCCAAAGGCCCAGTCCAGATTGTTGTTTTTTGCCTGCTTCAGGGTTTTGCAGAAAAAGAATATCAAACGGAGTCCAAACGGAATGAAACCTTCGCAAGAGATATTTTTGGAGAAAATCACACACGGAGAACTTGAGAACAACGTCAGGGTGGGGGGCGCGCGCCCCTTCCCAGGGCGCGCCCCCTGCCTCGTGGGGCCCCCGTGACTCCCCTGGTGTCCTCCTTCCTCCTATATAAGTCTACGTACCCCAAAACCATCAACAACAGAGAGAAAACCCTAATTCCACCGCCGTAACCTTCTGTTCCCGTGAGATCCCATCTTGGAGCCTGTTCTGGAGCTCCGCCGGAGGGGGGATCCATCACGGAGTGCTTCTACATCATCTTCATCGCCCTCACCATGAGTTGCGAGTAGTTTACCACACACCTTCGGGTCCATAGCTAGTATCTAGATGGCTTCTTCTCTCTCTCTGGATCTCAATACAAAGTTCTCCTCGGTCTTCGAGGAGATCTATTCGATGTAATCTCATTTTGCGGTGTGTTTGTCGAGATCCGATGAATTGTGAGTTTATGATCAAGATTATATATGAGAAATATTTGGTTCTTCTATGAACTTTTTATGTGTGCTCATAATATCCTTGCAAGTCTCTTCGAATTATTGGTTTGGTTTGGCCTACTAGATCTATAGTTCTTGCAATGGGAGAAGTGCTTGGCTTTGGGTTCAATCTTGTGGTGTCCTTTCCAAGTGACAGTAGGGGCAGCAAGGCACGTATTGTATTGTTGCCATCAAGGATAAAAAGATGGGGTTTATATCATATTGCTTGAGTTTATCCCTCTACATTTGTCATCTTACTTAAGGGGTTACTCTGTTCTTATGAACTCAATACACTATATGCATGCTGGATAGCGGTCGATGTGTGGAGTAATAGTAGTGGATGCAGGCAGGAGTCGGTCTACTTGTCTCGGACGTGATGCCTATATACAATGATAATGCCTAGATAGTCTCATAATTATTCGCTTTTCTATCAATTGCTCGACAGTAATTTGTTTACCCACCGTAGAGTATCGTTATCATGAGAGAAGCCACTAGAGAACACTATGGCCCCCAGGTCTATTCTCAATATATCAATCTACATCTACTTTACTTTTACCGCTTTTATTTTTTGTTCTTATAAACAAAAATACCAAAAATATAAACTAGCATCTCTATCAGATCTCACTTTCGTAAGTGATCGTAAAGGGATTGACAACCCCTTATCGCATTGGCTGCGAAGTTCTTATTTGTCTGAGCGCCTGCGAGGGACTCGCGCGTGGTCTCCTACTGGATTGATACCTTGGTTCTCAAAAACTGAGGGAAATACTTACGCTACTATGTTGCATCTCCCTTTCCTCTTCGTGGGAATACAACGCAAGCTCAAGAAGTAGCAGGATTCGAGGCGACTAGTACTCTAATCCACGCAAACACACGGGCAAACTTGTCCGGAAATTTTCGAACGGGCCTCTCCTTGGTTTGCGAGCTATGAGTTATGTGCAAAGTAAAAAGAAACAGAGGGAGTATATACTATCGCACTACACGTCCCTCTCAATATATGCTTGCAGACTGCGCTACTCCCTCCGTCCAGGTCCATAAGTCATCTTTGGTTGTGCACCGTGACCAAGAAAGAGGGAAGACTTATACACCTAGACAGAGGGAGTACTACTATTACTTATGTGCGTGCAAATGCACGTTTAAACACTACGATGCGGTTTTTGTAAAAGTAGAAAAACATCACTAGTCAAGCTTGTGAAATGATTCAATGCAAAACAAATGAAAAATGCTCGTTTGATTGTTTACTTTTAGCTTCCTTCTCTCTGGTTATTTCTCTGTCATACTTTGTATGGAGTATCTCACTAGTCGGAAAGGCATGCAAATTCCCAAACCGCTTCCTACACCCTGTATCGAATTTTTTGCCTAACAAGTTGTGCCGTGCAATTGGAATTCCAACTTGAGTATTCCCTCCGTCTAGGTGTGTAAGTCACCTTACGAAAATCAGATATCCCCAAAACACTTAGGCGCAATGTATTAAATTCCGTCCTCGTTCCCCTCACCGCCTCGTTCATCAGCGAGCTATTTTTTTGGCTGAACACGCGGGGGAGGAAGTTAATGCGGGAGAGAATGAGCGACCTATGCGTGTTGAGAAGGAACATGTTGATTAGGGGAGGGATTGACCCCAGTTTGCATGCACGTCAATGGGCCTGCATGGGTTGGCTGAAACAGCAGCCCTATTAATTAGGGATTCATTGCTAATCTCCATTTGGTTTAGGAGGACAAAACTGGCGCGGTGATTGGACGAATTTTCGGTCTGATTCTTTGGCCTCTTCCAATCCGCAGCCACCTAGGTCGCGCTGCTCCACCTTAGGTGACTTACACACCTAGACGGAGGGATTACTACTAGTAGGAGTACCAGGGGCCAGTTCTTTTAGGCTTCTAGATTAGTAATCCCATAACTACTAAGTACCTCCGTCTTGGTTTATTGGTCCCCATTGTAATCTATGTCAAATTTTGATCATAAATTTAACTAATGAAATGTTAGTGCATGTCACATGCACTAAAATTTTATCAGTTAAATCTTTGGTCAAAATTTAGCACAAATTACAATGGTGAGGTATAAACCAGGATGGAGGTACTACTAGTAGTAGTTTAGAAGCCCAAATAAATGAGTGAGGTGCCTTAATGTTATTCTCCACTGTGACTAGTCTTATGGGAAAAGCTGGGGAAGCCGCCAAAAGAACTGGCCATAGGAGTAGTAGCTAGGGATACTAGGAGTAGTAGCTAGGGATCGAGTGTGCGAGATGAACCGGAGAAAGTAAATGCAGAGAGATGAAATGCAAAAAATATGGAGGGATGTGATGGTTGCTTGTCCGTTTATTTTACCAGGCCACTTATTACTGGGAGTGGTTGGGTTTTGTGATATGACGACTTTACTGTCGCGCCACGAGCGGGATGAAACTCCCGTGCAGCGCCACCCTCAACAGTTGGCTATACTATTTAAGTATTAACCATGTCCTTATACACCTAGACAGAGGGATTAAATAAGGTTGACTTGGAAGAGGGAAGAGGATATGTAAGAAATGGTTCATCATAAGTCTTTCACCAGTACTGTAATAAAAATTCATACATGGAAGATTCTAGACTAAACCATAAATGGATACACTTTTATTCATGCGTGATACTCCAATAGAGCAAGATCATGCATGGAAGTCTCCACATGCTTAGAGAGCAGATTACATTGAGGAAGACTAATGATCAACATTTCACTTGATAATGCAGATGTCCAGGTGAACCTCCTTGGAGTCCCCGTGCACATTGTTCGGGACACATAATACCGTGCGTCTTCCATGTCCATGCTACTTCTCGAGCTTGCGTTGTATTCCCTCGAAGAGAAAAGGGAGATGCAGCACAGTAGCGTAAGTATTTCCCTCAGTTTTTGAGAACCAAGGTATCAATCCAGTAGGAGACCACGCGTGAGTCCCTCACACCTGCACAAACAAATAAGAACTTTGCAGCCAATGCGATAAGGGGTTGTCAATCCCTTTACGGTCACTTACGAAAGTGAGATCTGATAAAGATGATAGTTTGATATTTTTGGTATTTTTGATTATAAGAACATAAAGTAAAAGCGAAAAAGTAAAGTAGATTGGAGACTGATATGTTGAGAATAGAACCGGGGGCCATAGTGTTCTCTAGTGGCTTCTCTCATGATAGCGATATTCTACGGCGGGTAAACAAATTACCGTCGAGCAATTGATAGAAAAGCGAATAATTATGAGACTATCTAGGCATGACCATTATATATAGGCATCATGTCCGAGACAAGTAGACCGAAACGATTCTGCATCTACTACTATTACTCCACACATTGACCGCTATCCAGCATGCATCTAGTGTATTAAGCTCATAAGAACGGAGTAACGCCTTAAGCAAAATGACATGATGTAGAGGGATAAACTCAAACTTAGTGATATAAACCCCATCTTTTTATCCTCGATGGCAACAATACAATACGTGCCTTGCTGCACCTACTGTCACTGGGAAAGGACGCCGCAAGATTGAACCCAAAGCCAAGCACTTCTCCCATTGCAAGAACTACAGATCTAGTAGGCCAAACCAAACCAATAATTCGAAGAGACTTGCAAGGATATTATAATCATACATAAAGAGTTCAGAGAAGAACCAAATATTTCTCAAAGATAATTTTGATCATAAACCCACAATTCATCGGATCTCGACAAACACACCGCAAAAAGAGATTATATTGAATAGATCTCCTCGAAGACCAAGGAGAACTTTGTATTGAGATCCAAAGAGAGAGAAGAAGCCATCTAGATACTATCTATGGACCCAAAGGTCTATGGTAAACTACTCACAACTCATGGTGAGGCGATGATGATGATGTAGAAGCACTCCGTGGAAGATCCCCCCTCCGGCAGACCTCCAGAGCAGGCCCCAAGATGGGATCTCACGGGAACAGAAGGTTGCAGCGGTGCAACTAGGGTTTTTTCTGTTGTTCTGATAGTTTGGGGGTACGTAGGTATACATAGGAGGAAGGAGGGCACCGGGGGCCAGAAGGGGTGCCCACGAGGCAAGGGGTGCGCCCTGTATGGGGGGGGGCACCCCTCACCCTCGTGGACAGCCCTATTCTGTGGTTCTCAAGTCTCACGTGCGTGATTTTCTCCAAAAATATATTTCCCGAAGGTTTCATTCCGTTTGGACTCCGTTTGATATTCCTTTTCTGTAAAACCCTAAAACAGGCAAAAACAGCAATCTCGACTCGGCCTTTGGGTTAGTAGATTAGTCCCAAAAATAATATCAAAGTGTATAACAAAGCCCATTAAACATCCAAAACATCATAAATAATAGCATGGAACAATAAAAAATTATAGATACGTTGGAGACGTATCAAGCATCCCCAAGCTTAATTCATGCTCGTCCTCGAGTAGGTAAATGATAAAAACAGAATTTTTGATGTGGAATGCTAACCAATATAGTTTTTTAATGCAATTCTCTTAATTGTGGCATGAATGTTCAGATCTGAAAGATTCAAGACAAAAGTCTATATTGACATAACGAATAATAATACTTCAAGCATACTATCAAAGCAATCATGTCTTCTCAAAATACTATGGCTAAAGAAAGTTATCTCTACAAAATCATATGGTCTGGCTATGCTCCCTCTTCATCACACAAAATATTCATATCATGCACAACCCCGATTTCAGCCAAGCACTTGTTTCCATACTCTATTCTTTCAAACCTTTCAACTTTCACGCAATACATGAGCGTGAGCCATGGACATAGCACTATGGGTGGAATAGAGAGGTGGTTCTCGAGAAGACAAAAAGGAGGGAGACAGTCTCACATCTACTAGGCGTATCAACGGGCTATGGAGATGCCCGTCAATAGATATCAATGTGAGTGAGTAGGTATTGCCATGCAACGGATGCACTAGAGCTAAAAATATATGAAAGCTCAACAAAAGAAACTAAGTGGGTGTGCATCCAACTTGCTTGCTCATGAAGACCTAGGGCATTTGACGAAGCCCATCGTTGGAATATACAAGCCAAGTTTTATAATGAAAATTCCCACCAGTATATGAAAGTGACTAAACATGAGACTCTCTATCATGAAGAACAGTTGGAAATATGCCCTAGAGGCAATAATAAAATGGTTATTATTATATTTCCTTATTCATGATAATTGTGTGTTATTCATGCTTGAATTGTATTATCCGGAAACAGTGATACATGTGTGAATACATAGACCACAACGTGTCCCTGGTAAACCTCTAGGTACTAGCTCGTTGATCAACATATGGTTACGGTTTCCTGACCATGGACATTGGATGTCATTGATAACGGGATCACATCATTAGGAGAATGATTTGATGGACAAGACCCAATCCTAAGCCTAGCACAAGATCGCGTAGTTCGTAATGCTAAATCTTTTCCAATGTCAAGTATCTTTTCCTTAGTCCATGAGGTTGTGCAAATCCCGGATACCGTAGGAATACTTTGGGTGTACCAAACATCACAACATAACTGGGTGGCTATAAAGGTACGCAACGGGTATCTCCGAAAGTATCTGTTGGGTTGGCACGAACAGAGACGGGGATTTGTCACTCCGTATGACGGAGAGGTATCTCTGGGCCCACTCGGTAAGACATCATCATAATGAGCTCAATCTGACTAAGGAGTTGGTCATGGGATGATGTATTACGGAACGAGTAAAGAGACTTGCCGTGACGAGATTGAACAAGGTATTGGTATACCGACGATCGAATCTCGGGCAAATACTATACCGATAGACAAAGGGAATTGTATACGGGATTGATTGAATCCTTGACATCGTGGTTCGTCCGATGAGATCATCGAGGAACATGTAGGAACCAACATGGGTATCCAGATCCCGCTGTTGGTTATTAACCGGAGAGTCGTCTCGGTCATGTCTACGTGTATCCCGAACCCGTAGGGTCTACACACTTAAGGTTCGGTGACGCTAGGGTTGTAGAGATATATGCACACGGTAACCCGAATGTTGTTCGGAGTCCCGGATGAGATCCCGGACGTCACGAGGAGTTCCGGAATGGTCCGGAGGTAAAGAATTATGTATAGGAAGTCCAGTTTCGGCCATCGGGGGAGTTTCGGGGGTCACCGGTAGTGTACCGGGACCACCAGAAGGGTCCCGGGGGTCCACCGGGTGGGGCCACCTATCCCGGAGGGCCCCATGGGTTGAAAGGAGAAGGGAACCAGCCCATAGTGGGCTGGTGCGCCCCCCTTGGGCCCTCCCCCTGCGCCTAGGGTTGGGAACCCTAGGGGTGGGGGCGCCCCATGTGCCTTGGGGGGTAAGTTTCTCCCCATGGCCGCCGCCCCCCTAGGAGATTGGATCTCCTAGGGCCGGCGCCCCCCCAAGGGCCCTATATATAGTGGGGGGAGGGAGGGCAGCCGCACCCTTGCCCCTGGCGCCTCCCTCTCCCTCCCGTTACACCTCTCCCTCCTCCCGCGGTGCTTGGCGAAGCCCTGCAGAAAATCCATTGCATCCACCACCACGCCGTCGTGCTGCTGGATCTCCATCAACCTCTCCTCCCCCCTTGCTGGATCAAGAAGGAGGAGACGTCGTTGCACCGTACGTGTGCTGAACGCGGAGGTGCCGTCCGTTCGGCGCTGGGATCATCGGTGATTTGGATCACGACGAGTACGACTCCATCATCCACGTTCTCTTGAACACTTCCGCTCGCGATCTACAAGGGTATGTAGATGCACTCCTTTCTCCCTCGTTGCTAGATGACTCCTTAGATTGATCTTGGTGAAGCGTAGAAATTTTTTGAATTCTGCTACGTTCCCCAACAAGAACATGGTGCTACTTTGAAGCACAAGTGTGGAAAAAGATAGTAGCAATTGTCCCTTCTCTCTTTTCTCTCATTTTTTTGGAGGGGCTTTCTCCCTTTTTTTTATTTAGCCCCTCTCTATTTTTTTGGGCCATCTCTTTTTTTATTGGCCTTTCCACACATGGGACAATACTCTAATAATGATGATCATCACACTTTTATTGATTTACAACTCGATATTACAACTCGACACTAGAACAAAGTTTGACTCTATATGAATGCCTCCGGTGGTGTACCGGGATATCCAATGAATCAAGAGTGACATGTATGAAAAATTATGCATGGTGGCTTTGCCACAAATACGATGTCAACTACATGATCATGCATGGCAATATGAAAATATGATGCGTGTCATATGAACGGAATGGTGCAAAGTTGCATGGTAATATGCCATGATAGGTAAGTATGGTGGTTGTTTTGAGGAATATATATGGTGGCTGTTTTGAGGAAGGATATATAGTGGGTGTATGGTACCGGCGAAAGTTGCGCGATACAAGAGAGGCTAGCAATGGTGGAAGGGTGAGAGTGCGTAATATCCATGGACTCAACATTAGTCCTAAAGAACTCATATACTTATTGCAAAAATCTATGAGTCATCAAAACAAATCAATCAATGCATGCTCCTAGGGGGGAGGTTGGTAGGAGTAAACCATCGCGCGCCCCCGACCTCCACACAAAGGTTGACACTTTACAAATACCTCATGCTCTAACTTCGTCACATAGCGGTTCACAATACGTGCATGCTACGGGAATCACTAACCTGAACACAAGTATTTCTCAATTTCATGATAACTCCACTAGCATGACTCTAATATCACCATCCTCATGTCTCAAAACAATTATCAAGCATCCAACTTCTCATCATATTCAATGCACTTAGCGTGAAAGTTTTTACTACATTGATATTGGATGTCTATCATGTGAAGACTAGTTTTATTGCCTAAGCACATTACCATGCTGTTTTAATAGTATCTCAAATGGATATAAGTGAAGCATGAGAGTTCAACAATTTCTTCAAAATATTATCACCACCGTGCTCCAAAAGATATAAGTGAAGTACTAGAGCAAAAACTTTTCAACTCAAAAGATATAAGTGAAACACATAGAGTGTTCTATCAATTCCTAGGACATATTTAACTATCTGAAATAGGTGTGTCAAGCAAGTATAATTGTGGCAAACTAACAAGCAAAGACTCAAATTATACAAGACGCTCCAAGTAAAACACATAACATGTGGTGAATAAAAATATTGCTCCGAGTATAGTTACCGATGGATGAAGACGAAAGAGGGGATGCCTTCCCGGGGCATCCCCAAGCTTAGGCTTTTGGTTGTCCTTGAATTTTACCTTGGGGTGCCTTGGGAATCCCCAATATTAGGCTCTTTCCACTCTTTGTTCCATAGTCCATCAAAGCAATACTCAAAACTTGAAAACTTCACAACACAAAAGTTAGACAAAAATCTCGTGAGCTCCGTTAGTATAAGAAAGCAAACCACTACTCAAAGGTACTGCAATTAATTCAGTATTTGTTTATATTGGTGTTAAACCTACTGTATTCCAACTTCTCTATGGTTTATACTTCCCAATACTACCCATAGATGCATTGAAATAAGCAAACAACACACGAAAAACAGAATCTGTCAAAAACAGAACAATCTGTAGTAATATGCAGTTTTCACATACTTCTGTTACTCCAAAAAATTCAAACTAAATTGGTACACGTGAGGAATTTGTCTATTAATCATCTGCAAAAAGAATCAACTAAATAGCACGCTCCAGTAAAATCTGGTGATCATTCTAGCGAGTGCTAACGATTCTGTTTTTCACAGCAAGATCACATAAACTTCACACAAGTCTTCCCAAAGGTTCTAATTGGTACAAACACTAAACAAAACACAAAACCACATCTAAATAGAAGCTATATGCAATATTTATTCCTAAACAGAAGCAAAAACAAAAAAAAATATATAATTGGGTTGCCTCCCAACAAGCACTATCGTTTTACGCCCCTAGCTGGGCACGATACATGGATAGATCTAGGTATTCCCATCTTGGGTTTTTACCTTTTTGGTGGTATCAAGTTCAAATCTAGCAGGTTCTTTACATTTCCCTTCATATTCAGAAATCTTTAGATCTAACGAATCCAACCGCTTATTGCAAAGGGTAATCAACATATTCGTGTGGTGGATATTTCCACTAACATTCTTAAGAGGTTCAAGAGACTTTTGTAATATCTTTGTTACTTCGCATATTTTCTCAAAAACTTGAGTCTCTTCCTGGGTAGAAGGTTGCCCGAATAAATCTATCATGACATTGTAATAATTAAGGGTAAGATTCCCCAAGAAATTTCCTCCGGTAACGGTATCAAGAACAAGCCTATTCCAAGGGGTTATGCCAATATAAAAATTGCGAAGAAGCACGGAAGTGGAAAGCTTCCTATTAGATCTATTTTGAGCATTGCAAATTCTATACCAGGCATCTTTTAAGTTTTCTTCCTCCCTTTGTTTAAAGTTGAGAGCCTCACTCTCGGGAGTGTTGATAATGAAAGGTGTGCTAGACATGATGACGAGCAAGCAAGCCACACACAAGAAAACAAGAAGCAAGCGAACGATAAACACATGACAGAAGAAGGGCAAATAAAACGGCAAGGGTGCAGTGGGGGAGAGGAAAACGAGAGGCAAAAATGTAATGTGAAGGATAAGGGTTTGTGATAGGTACTTGGTATATGACTTTTGTGTAAGCCTCCCCGGCAACGGCGACAGAAATTCTTTTGCTACCTCTCGAGCTTGCGTTGTATTCCCTCGAAGAGGAAAGAGAGATGCAGCACAGCAGCGTAAGTATTTCCCTTAGTTTTTGAGAACCAAGGTATCAATCTAGTAGGAGACCACTCGCGTGTCCCTCGCACCTGCACAAACAAATAAGAACTTCGTAGCCAACACGATAAGGGGTTGTCAATCCCTTTACGATCACTTACGAAAGTGAGATCTGATAGAGATGATAGTTTGATATTTTTGGTATTTTTTATTATAAGAACAGAAAGTAAAAGCGGAAAAGTAAAGTAGATTGGAGATTGATATGTTGAGAATAGACCCGGGGGCCATAGTGTTCTCTAGCGGCTTCTCTCATGATAGCGATACTCTACGGCGGGTAAACAAATTACTGTCAAGCAGTTGATAGAAAAGCGAATAATTATGAGACTATCTAGGCATGATCATTATATATAGGCATCACGTCCGAGACAAGTAGACCGAAACGATTCTGCATCTACTAGTATTACTCCACACATCGACCGCTATCCAGCATGCATCTAGTGTATTAAGCTCATAAGAACAGAGTAACGCCTTAAGCAAGATGACATGATGTAGAGGGATAAACTCAAACTTGGTGATATAAACCCCATATTTTTATCCTTGATGGCAACAATACAATACGTGCCTTGCTGCCCCTACTGTCACTGGGAAAGGACACTGCAAGATTGAACCCAAAGCCAAGCACTTCTCCTGTCGTGGAATTAACACGTCAGATGTCCGGATCACGGACTTAGTGGTGAGGCGCGCATCTATGTAGTAGCTTGAGAGGGGTTGAGCGGAATCGAGAGACACGATGCAAGACACGGATTTAGACAGCTTCGGGCCCCGGGAAACATCATCCGGTAATAACCCTACGTGTTGTTTGAGGCTAGGTCTCATTATGATCCTCGTGGTGTCGCCGGTAAACCGCTCTTTGTGTCTAACCCTAGAAACTTGTCTAAACCTCTCCTCTAAAACTTGTCTACTTGTGGCTTGTCTAAAACTTGTGAGAACTTGTCCTCTTTGGGGAGCCCTGCCCCTCCTTATATATGTTGAAGGGGCGGTTTACATGACTAGTCCTAGTAGGACTAGGATTGATCTATTACAAGGAGTCCTAGTCTTGCTTCCTTTGTAAGAGAATATTCCTTATGCTTTCTTCATAAACCGGCCCACAATTAATATGAACCGGCCTTCTGGGCCTTGGGCTTTGTCATCCATGATCCGCCTGCCGGGTTACCAACAACTTGCCAAATGTAAACCTTCTTAAGTAAAATGCGAAGTCCGGCCGGGTTATAATTCCGGCCGGTTCATACCGCGGGGTATATCCCCGACATTAGCCCCCAAGTTTAGCTTGGATTTATCCATGGTAAACTTATGCTCCAAAATGAACATAGGAACAAATTGATAGGTTGTGCTCCGGGTTATGAATTCTTGTAAACCGGCACCTGATCATCTTTAAGTCCTTATCCTTCCTTCTTATAGAAAATCCGGGTCAACAGACCAGCTTCATAATCAACTTGCTTGCATAAGAAATACTGTAAATAAAGAATCCATTTGAATCGGCCTTTAATGCTCTGACTTGACAAAAATATTGGTCTTTGAAATATTCAACTGATACCAGCCGGCTTGAAGATGTAGAACTTGCCGGTTTATGATTGCCAAAATTGCCGGGTCACAGAATTAATCTGATTTACCAGAACTGAAAATTTGAAGATGTTCCTCCTTTATATGCATATTACCTATAGCCCCCAAGTGTCGGGTCATTATGCCATAATGAGCAGGGACTTTGAATGTATGATCATGTAAACTTGAACAGCAACGTATAGCCCCCAAGTTCCGGTTTAACTGCATTTACAAGGTGAACCGGTACTTCCTGAATAGCAACATATAGCCCCCAAGTTCCGGTTTAGCTGCATTTACAAGGTGAACCGGTACTTCCTGAATAGCAACATATAGCCCCCAAGTGCCGGGTCATTATGTAATAATGAGTAGGGACTTTGCAGATATAATCATTGAAAATAACATTATATGATGTAACTTCCATCGTGGGGTTTGAATCCACGTCCACAAGGTTAAGAGCTTTGTGCTTTACCAACTGAGCAGTGGACCCTTCAATATAATGAATGAATACTTGTGTACCTTGAATTGTTGACAGGAGCGATTGGTAGCCCCCAAGTGTCAGGTAGACAACTTGCTTGTGTGCTTGAGACTTGTGTATTTGATGTAATCTCAGTCTGAATAATGTAGCCCCCAAGTGCCGGGTTGTAAGCCTGCAGCGACTCGGGACTATTCCTTTATAGAATAAATCACTTTCATTGATGAAATAATATCCATTGCGCTTAAAGCGACTTTGAAAATCTCAATCGTAATATTTATAAGCATAATAAGAATCCAGCCATGTTGGCTATTTGAAGAATTTAATCCGGTTTGAAGACCGGTTCCAATGATGTTTGATCACAATCGGGCCGGGTTTAATAAACACCGGTCATTATTTTATCTCATACTGGCAACTTATAGTTAAAACCAGGCCGATTTAAGGAACACCGGTCATTATAACTGATCTCATACTACCAAATATATATTTGAAAATAAAATACTTCATACCTGCCATCAAAATATGCTTGATATTCTTAATCCGGCGAAACTTCCAATTTTCTGAGGGAGTCTTTGATAGATCCAATAATAATTCCGGGCTTGATAACAGACACCGGTTCACTTTGTTCAGAAATTTGTGGCTTTGTTGCCTGATAGATGATCCGGGTTATAATGAACACCGGTTTATTCATGCTGGCATTCATGATCCAGACCTTTCACTTTATAGATATGTGGTCAACTTGTGTAGCTGTTCCACTCCGGTTTAAAAGGTTATAAAACACAAAAAACACCAAAAATATGCAAATTTTGCAAATAAGACCATGTAGTCGAGGCTTTTTCAAGAGCTGCCAGGCTCAAAGCAAGGTTCAGCCAATCACTGGGACGCGGATTGGCCGACACTCCCAGAGGGCCTAGCCAATCACTGAACGTGGAATTATCCAACTTTTCAGAGGGCCAAAAGAACCGGAAATAAAAACTGAGCCAATCACTGGGACGCGGATTGGCCGACACTCCCAGAGGGCCTAGCCAATCAGTGAACGTGGCATTATCCAACTTTTCAGAGGGCCGAAAGAACTATGAAACTAATCCGATCACTGGGATTGGATGATACCACTCCCAGAGGGCCTCCAGGGTTCCTCATGAAGCGGTGGGTCAATGTACAAACTGAGCCAATCACTGGGACGCGGATTAGCCGACACTCCCAGAGGG